>OX376195.1:6624621-7224621 GCA_947363905.1 Lithophane semibrunnea | reverse complement strand
CATCAAGTTCCTATGCACGGTTGACCGTCCATTTATAATGCACCTTAATGTTCTGGCTAATGCCAGATGCAGCACATTGCAGTGACCGTTGCATGCCGATCAAGGAGCATTATTACCGAAGGTCAGTTTGGCATGCACAATCATTTTATATGTGACATGATAGGGAAAACAAGAGAGCTTTATTACATAATAAACATTACGACTTTGCATGCAATTTGTATGCATACCTGAGCTAAATGTAAGCAGAATATAATCAGTCATCTAATTCCGATAGTGCCTTTAAAACTTAACGGTTACAGAATTTGCGAAGTGCATTGTGTATTAATTCTACAGTAGTATAGGTAAGTATAACAGTTCTAATAAGAATGTTATAGTACTTACTTACAGTAATGTACTCTGAACCTCAAAACATGTTAGTTACAAAAATTTAAACCCATTGCAATTGCAATTAAGTCCATGTTAATAGCTAACGAGTCCAAAGATTTACTAAAATAAGACAGGTTTTGTTAGTAGATTAAATGCCTACGTACCATATACTTTAATAGCCAAGTATATATCTCATAGATATATTTATGCATAATCAATTTAACTCTCTTAACAACCAATCAAGATTTTAATGTATTCTTGCTAATTAGAAGTAATTTATATTCATTTTTCTTAAGCGCAAAGAAATACTTGTACCTGCATAAGTATTTTAGCGAAACATAGCCAGTACAAACTAAGTGCATACCTACTTCGGTCATGGATTTGTTGTATCCGCTGATAGCCGTACAATGGTCCCAGTTTTAACAGAATACGAGTAGATCATAATGGCTTTACCTTGTACTGCGCCAACAACTAACACTTTAATAACGTTGACTTAAATGTTTGACAGTTAGATTCACATAATGGTAGAACCAAAACGAGATAAAGTTGGTCTTTATCAAAGCAGAGCACTGTCGATCACTTATCGTCATCACAGTCGCGTGTCGTGTATACGGACTGAATACGACCGTACGTGTCACTGTGGCGGCGGCTCCGGCGTGACTGCCGGCCGGCCGGCCGCAAACTTTAACTGGCGACCACAATGGGCTAATTAGAATGGGCGAGTCGAGCGAGGCGCGGGGTAGAGGGGCTCCACCCACGGACCTTTGCATCCGCCTCACGGATAACTTTGATGAGAAACTTGGATCTTATCAATGTCTCCTTCCCATAATGAAGAGATCAAACTAGACGAACTCTTACGTAAAAGACTGAAAACACTTCGACAGCAGTGCGGTTCTACCAAATGTTGCCAAAGCTCTTTGATAGTAAAATAAAATGGAGACAAAATATATCAAGGAAAGTGCAATGATAAATTGCGTAGGTAGGTAGCCAATAGCTAACATGAGGAAATCATAACTGGAAAATTGAAGTAATTTTGGGAGCATTCAAATTTTTAGGTTATTGGTGCATGCTGGAATCAACTGGAATGTAATTTAACACGCTTCTGAATTATAACATACGTACAATAGATTATGTTATAAAAAAGCTCAGCAAGGGAAGGGAGACCCAGCTACTTCTGTCGTCCGCCGTAATAAGTCAACGACCTTTCAATGTCAGCGAGATACTCGCACAGCGAATCATCGACACAGATAATTAAGCGAATATTATATATCTGATTTCCTTTCAAATACCGATTCCATCTATTTGATGATGACAGACAATAATTTATTATGGCACTGTCCATTTAAATGGAATCATTAAACTGAATCGCTGTAACCTTAAATGGGGTTTAATGTCTTTCATTAAGCGATAATTTCAGTCTATCGAAATAACATCAATTTAGGTGCTCTTTGCGTTAATTTTGCTCCCACGCCGTACTACTTGAGTTATATGTAGGTACCTACTCGTCTATTGCTCTAACCTTAAAATTTAGTATAGCTATTTGTATTATGCTACCACCTACCAGCTATTAGGGTCTAAGAAACTCCAATTTGTGTGATTCTTAAGTTCCAAATAATAATACAAAATTATTAAAAAACCAAATGCCAATTTTTGAAATTTTTCTACGTCAGACAAAGGCTTTCTTCAAAAGAATTTCCGATTCCGTCAACACAGTTTCTTAAAAGTAATAAACGTATGAATCATAATCCAACCAAATCGTTAAGCCTATACGTATACCTATCATTACCTGTACAAGATTCGTCTCAGACCACTGTAGCAAATTTAATGTTTACTAAATTCGTGAGTAACCATGCCTTATTCATTTCTTAGGATTAGGTATTTCAAATTGCAGTTTAATCCGACTACCACAAATAGGTACTGACTTAATATTTACTTAGGATCGCGTTTGGTTGTTAATTAGCGCAATTTATGGTTCTTAGTAATATCTATAACTGTAAATGAGAATCTCTACGTAAATACTAACGCTAAATGTAGAGCAACATCTTACTTAAATGACAATGAACTGTAAAAGCTGATATGTTTCTGCAGTATGTTGGCTTCCAGACTGTAGCAGTGAAAAATAAAGCCTCTACCATATTTGTCAACTTGACTTATGACTTGAGTAAACTAGTTATTATTAGTTTTCACGATTCAAAGAAAATACTTATCTTGCTTGCCTAATTTAGTAAGAAAACCAATCTCTTACCAAGAAAATATCATATTTGAGAACAAAGACAAGTTGTGTTATGATTTTCTTTCATATATGTATCTTTCCAAAAAATTTGGCAAGGAGACTATGAAAGACGACCCTATGAAATCGTTTTATCGCTGTCTATTTGCCTGAAAGTTGTGCCATATCTTGGGTTGTCCTCATAGAATAACTATAAGTAATTGACGATTTAATTAATATAACGATAACACTGAATAAATATGAGAAAACAACACCTACGTTATATGAATACTGCTTGACTCATATCAAGTATTATGCAGTTCTACGTAGAACTTGTAACTGTTTCACAGATATATGACTAATAAGAATGAGTAGTTTCATTCATAAATGATTTTTGTTTAGTGGTCACGGCTCTGCTTAGGCACTATTTACGAGAACTTTATTGTCAATGAAGGCGTGAAAAATAGTGTCATGTGAGATAACGTTGTTACGATTTCTTACAATATGATAATAATATGACGAACGCTTATGTTACACATGTTTAATTTGGAGTGGTGACGAATATTCATTATGTAAATAATTTTCGTAATAAAATACAAAATCATCAGCCTCAGAAGTCATCTAATTGTGAAATACATAGATAGAATACGTGGGTATTACAGTACCAAATGATTGATTAAAATAAAGACCAGTAATAGTTATCAGTTAAAGTCCATGTATATGTCCATGTATTCAGCCTCAGCAGTTATCTGATTGTGAAATACATAATAGAATACGTGGGTATTACAGTACGAAATGATTGATTAAAATAAAGACCAGTGACAGTTGACATTTATCAGTTACAAGTCCATGTTTATGTCCATGTTATGTGTATTGACAACCTAACAACATGGACACTGCTGTAATCCCTGAAGGATTAGGCAGAGGTGTACCTATAGTACACCCACTCGGTTTTGTATTCTTGTATCCACATCGCGCGCTTACATAAACAGCGAGCCTATTGAATAACAGAATTATGAAAATGAAAAATATATCATTTAGAAATTGTACTTTGAGTTGAAATGATACCATTTTTTTTATCGCTGTCGTAAAAGGATTCGTTATGCTGCTGTAAAAAACAACAAAAAAATCATTTGGTTGTTACTTTGTTACCAAATATAAGTAACATACGTATAAGAAAAACCTGTGAACAGTGATAAGATAATCTTTCAAGATACAATTTTAGATAATAATAATGATAGGCTGCAACCTCATAGCAAAACTCTTCTTAAAACAATACAACTAAAATGAATTCTAGTTCAGAAGCTTAAAAAAAACATCAAAATGGGCTGTTTCGATGTGAGCGATATTTAATTCCTTCCGCATTAATTATAAGATTGACATAATGAAGTTCGAAGTCAGTCGCTGAGTCATCAGTGGTTCACGTGGCCGCTTATCACTCTACATACATATTGTTATTACGGCACTTATGTATTGTAGATGTTACCTGCGCGCGCGCCGATTACAACCACTATGACTCACAGTACATCCTGTTCGCCTTTGTGGGACTTTCACGTATATTAGCACTATTGGAAAGCTTTTTGTGTATGAATTCAAATCAGATTCCACGCAATTACATCAAATTGTAATCGCCTTTTCTTTTATCTAAGTAAGCTTCATGACTCCTTTATCTTATCTCATTGTAATATAATTGTATATGTTTTGATTGTTTGTTTATTTAATTGCCTAGGAATATCTACTTAATTTAGCATTCCAATGTTTAGCTATACCTACTACAAATTCCATTGGTGATAAAATACCTATCTCCATTTAAAAGCACACATGATTCATAATGTAGTTTGGTCGGTCGATGATGATAAAGGATAAATATTTCTACTAAGTATTTCACAAAAAAATGCTAGATGAAGTCATACAATCATTGATAATAATGTAACGATCAATGGCATCATCGTATGATACCTTTTTTGATAAGCAAGAATTCAGGAAACTCCAAATATGGGTTTTGATTATTTGTTTTATTACATACGTATATTGGAACTTTGTTCCTCCTAAATCAAGTAGGTAAGTAGTTACAGTCAGTGCATGTTTTCATGTCCATTTCGCTATGTATATTTAGAAATTAAAACTCATTTACCTACATACCTAATAAGTTTCTCTTACTACCTCTTAAATATTTTATAGGGCATCATTATCCTGCTGCACTTATCCCAATTTATTTAGGGTCTGTCACCCCCTTTCTAGCTATATCATATCACATGCAATCCATCCATTGCTTCTTTCTTAAAATTCCTCTACTTAAAAATCCATGAAATCTTTAATATTACGATTTCAGTTCATACTTTTGGCTACACATATTGTAGCCAAAAGTATGAACACATGGAGTATCTGTTTTGTACACACGGCTACACATCAAGCTATACATTTCCAGTATAAACTGACCTCGCATTGTATGGAAATCATAAACAATACGAGATCAGCATAAACTGGAAATGTATAGCTTGATGTATAGCCGTGTGCACCTACAACTACTGGTCCTATAGAAACTATAGGAATAGAGCCTAGAATGTCACTCAACGCGCGATGTTAATCCCACATCAGCTTCGCATATAAGACCACTTGTGGACATAACTATTCAGACACAAACAGCACTTGATTTACGGTCTGAGGTAATTATAAGCCCAGATAATTATCTAGTATAAGGAAAAATGGTATTAGTGGAAACAAACGGATGTTGATTATATCGCGTTACGACATGCACTCATTCTTAGAAAACTCATGAAATTATTGTCTTTTGTTTATATTTTAGTTATTCATTGTGTTTCTATATAGCATGGTTAACAATTCGTTAGCTACAAAACCATCATATTTTGTTACTTTTTGCCAAATTGTAGTTAAATCATAAGACTATAACTTTATAAAAGCATAATAACTTAATTACCTACTTGATATTTTTTTTTGTTAGTAGGCATGGTCATGCAGGTAACATAATGATATAAGCAAACTTTTGCTTAAATCACAAAATTTTAATTACTTATATCGTTTAATTAAATTACCAAGTTGACGTACTTAATGAACTTCGTTGCTTAATTAAATTTCTTTAATAAGTGAAACCGTTATAATGCAAGGGATTGCATGAGGCATTGTTTCCGTAAAAATAACCATAATTAGGTCACTCTTCAGATAATTTCCTCAGCGAAGGCAGCTATTAATGTACAGTCACGGACTTTAATTGATGAGCCACCTTCAAACTTTTCAATTTTGCAGTTTCATGCATTCACGAGATTACACGATTAAACACGAACTCAAATCGAACGCTCGTAAACAAGATGACAAATAAATTACTTTTAAATCGAAAATAGTCTTATCCATAGAGGTTGACTAATAAGTTCTCAATGATAAAAATAAATACAATGTTGCATTAATTTTACCCAATCTATTTGATACCGACCTCCTTTGAATCATAGCTCAATAACTCGATAATTCTGAAAATATAACTGAAGACAGTGACAGTTGAAATATCGATGTCAGAGACGTTACTTTCGATCTTGTCGAAATGACTATTAATATTTCTTCCTACGCTAACGTTACTATCGCAACAGTAACCTAGCAACGATTGTTTATCGTTGCTAGGTTACTGTTGCTATTGCTATACCTTCAATTGGTTGACTTTGGGTAGTCACTCTGCTGTCCAGTTAGTAGTTCTGGCTCTCAGGTTAGCCAACCGGTAAAGATATGAAATTTTCTTCTACTAATACGAAGACATATGACTTTGCGTGTCGGGACCCGAATAAACCCGATTTGCATTAAACGGCTAAAAAACGAATAATGCCAGGTGGCTCATCAATTAAAGTCCGTGACTGTACTAGGCAGTAAAGGAAGAGTACTGCCACGGCTTAATAAAAAAGAAGTTTATAAAGGGTAGGTGTTGCAAAGGCTTCTTGAACCATTTAACACCAGTGTGTTTCAAGTCCTGGTTTTATCCAAGTTTACTTAAAATATGTAAAATATTCGGCCTTTGTGGCGTGGCGGGCGCGAGCTCCACATGTGTTTGCTCAATGACGAAGCGGCCACAATACGTTACAGAGGTATGTTTCGCGAATAATATGTTACTCACCGATCCCATCGAACAAAAACTTGTTTAGTTGATATACTTAGCAGATTAGAACGACTCGCTAAGGACGTAACACGTTTTCAAACGATTATAAATAACTTAGAAGTACAAGATTACCCTTTTTGTTACAAATTCACAAGGTTTCACCACTTTTGGTAGGTTTCATAGTGATTTCGTACTGAGCAATAATTATGCGGGCATGCATCAAAGCTACGGTTATCAACAGCAGTGTTTCGTATGATAATGTTGTTATTTTTATACGAACAGTTGTAGGTATGTAGAGCCAGGCAATTAATATGTAAATTGGATTTGACATAACGAATTCAAAATGTTTGAAATAACATTTATAATAAAAATACAACATTAGCTTCTATATTACCCGCCACCTAATAATTACAAAGCAAAACATACCCATCGTGAAGTCTTTGACGACTTTTCCGGGGAAAGAAGGGACTCTTCCGAACGTACCTGAAACAAATGTGAACATGAAAATAGTTAATTATAATACAAATATCAATCTAATATTCAACAACAACGTGACGTGACGTGAAAATAAAGAAACGTCTGCGACGAATTCTGTAAAAATACATTGAAACTTTATTTTTTGGTTTGTGGCAAATAATAGGAATCACATACTTTTCTTTTAAAATAACTAAGACTGATTTTATCAAAGTAAGATATCTTTTATCCGTGGAATAAAATTGTTGTCTTACAGTTTTTGTATGCTATACAAAAACAGAAATTTTGAATTTTTGACAGTTTTTCCATACAAAAACTGTCAAAAATTCAAAATTTCTTCGCAGGATAATCGGTATAAAAGTTTGGTGAAATTTGCCCTTACTATAAAACATAACAACAAAACACGTAAATCCATTATTTATACCCCAGCTTGCTACCACCCTTCACGAGGGGTTTCCCTTGCGAGGGAAAGTTGCGCATTATAACCCCCTATATATCCCCCTAGGGATTAGGTACTATCTCCTTTCCCGTTATTTTAGCAAAGTTTAAAATGGGTATGGTATAGCTTCAACTTACGGAATATTCCCAACGTTAGGTGGCTGTCGATAGATTTCCAGAAAATATTTTCCAAGTGTGAGTGGATGACCAAATCCGAAACTTGGATATGGAGGAAAATTATCTAAGCTTTTGTAGTCTCGGCTATGATAAAAAATAAAACAGTACCATTCGATTTTTGAAAAATCTATTTTCCTTGCTATTTTCTTTAAAATTATGGATAAGTCATAATTATGAAGCAGTTTTTAGGATTATTTATTTTTATTTTTAAACGAAACTTGTTCGCTTTTTTGCGCATAATTATCTTGCTGCCGATGGCGAACTAAGCTGTCTAAGCATAATATTGTTATACTTATGCCCTAGAAATTTAATTGGATACTAGGAAGTATTGTTGCACTATCCTTGTTGTCTGTCATTGCATTCCGAAAGTATAACATAAATTCTATTGTCTGATTAGCTACCGGTATCAGGGGTAAGTGCATTCGCTCATCTGTCGTGTCTTGTGACTCATGAAAATATTTCTGAATCGGTGACTCATAGTTCGTTTACCTGCTAATGTTTATATACTTGAGATGTCGAATACAACTATACATAATATATATCACATTTTCGATTTATAATACACACTGGAGATAATTTAAAATGCCCTCAAATATATACCGTATTGTACCGCAGAACCGTTATTGATATTTCATGAAGGTATTCCAACAGAATGACGTTTTAATGTTGGAAAGTTCATCCATAATTCAGGAATAAACTATAGATGAATTAAGGATGGGAAAGAAAACTTTTCTACGAAATGCTACTAATTGAAACACTAGTTAATTAATTAATTCCCGTTTAATAAATCCGAGACAGGTAATCAGAAAAGAAAGTACCTACCTAGGTATGGTTGAGAGTTCGACGCTACATCCCGATTGATACCCACTAGTAAAAATGTACTCGTAATTTATCTTGAACAATCTATACATATTATAAATTAAAGTCGCTTTTCGTGTTTGTCTGTATGTCCGATGTCCGCGTTGTTCTTCTAAACCACTTAACAGATTTTGATGAAATTTTAGCCATCGTTTAGGGAATTTATTCCGGAAGGTTTATGTGTATATAATACGTTATTATTAAAGTTACATATATCTAAGAAATCTCGATGTTTTGTCATGTCGTAAAAACCGCGCATAGCAGGAGCGGGTCACTAGTCACAACATATTATACATAGAGATATAATTTAGTATCTCTATGGTATTATAAAACAAAGTCCTCCGCCGCGTCTGTCTGTCTATTCGCGATAAACTCAATGTTGTTTTCATCAATGGATAGAGTGATTCTCGAGGAAGATTTTAGTAGGTATATAATAAGAATAACCGACATCCACGCGGTTCAACCCGCGGGCATCAGGTAGTATTTAATAAAATGAAGTCGGAGTACTCAGAGTAATTGTTCTATTTACAGCAACTGTCGAGTTTGTTTTTGAAATGTCATAATTTCGACTAATTGTAGGTGTCACCTTTGCGCGTTGATTGAATTAATTTATTACATTACATAGCGTTTTTTGTTATGTCTCATAAATAAGTACTAAAATAAATTCTGTGTTTATCAAATGAAAATTTTTGTTCCGTACCTATTCTGACGTCTGAAAAGTTTCTGAAGGATCGTTTTTCTTATTATTTAAAAAAATTATGTTATAAATTTTCACTTCAAATAATTGCAATATGTAGTACATATTACCGTATTTACCTAAGCGAGGCAGTACTACAGTAATGCCTCGCTTAGGTAAATACGAAATAAAATGATTATATGTAATTCGTTTCGGAAACAAATACTTTAAAGTGTGCAGTGTTGATAACAAAAACAGGATAAAAGTTCAAGCCAGATTCGTTTCAATTCTACGGAAAATTTTGCATCACCGTTGCGTAGTTCCTTATTTGGTTTTATACATATCTTCGACCCACGCAAGTGCAGTGTTCCGTTTAATTTTGCGATAAATATTCTACCTACTTACATGCTCTTAGAAGCGTATTACATATATTTTTTGGTTTAAATTCTGTAACCCGACAGGCTGAATTAATTAGCGCT
Organism: Lithophane semibrunnea; assembly: GCA_947363905.1. Lineage (NCBI taxonomy): Eukaryota > Metazoa > Arthropoda > Insecta > Lepidoptera > Noctuidae > Lithophane > Lithophane semibrunnea. The sequence goes on along the minus strand of OX376195.1, from coordinate 7,214,848 downwards.
TTTTTAACGTCCAGTTATTGTAGAAATGGATTACCTAATTTGTTAAAAAAATAAAACTTTATGTAACCGGTGGCGTAGCATGAGCTAAGTCATCAACTTCGCATTTCTTTGGAACTGTCTGAATGAATCCCTTAATGGGCAATGATTTCAAAGTATGAGCAATTTAATTCAGCTTAAGAGACAATGCGTAGGCACATTGCAGCTCATAAGTGCGTTGTAAACTCAATAAGCGTCGAGACAGCTGTAGGCGGCCGGAAAAGTGGACCGTCGAGTGTTAGTCGACTTCCTACTTAAGAGTGCTCGGTGTTCGGCGGAAACGCTATTTTTGGCGCCCACCGTCGCTTCCTCCGAGGAAAGTTCACTTGTTGAATGCAATCACTTTTGATCAAATCGAAACCATCATCCTTCTTTTGTTAAATAGGGTACTTAAGTCTGTATTCTGTACATAATATTGAAGCACTTTATGTCCATACAAAGACAGGAATTACTGCCTGCCGGAAAATTACGATTGCCGCACATATGACACTGATTACATTTTCTTACAGGAAGTAATACATTATGACTACTTAGTTGGAAATAGACTTCGTCTGTTATTATCATTTATAAAGCAATTATTTTGCCCACACAGCGATGACAAATCGATGTGATAAAACGAAATCCTTAATATAATGTACGTCGTGTGCACCTATTTACCTACTCTCGTGTGCACACCGTTACTGTAAGAAAACTTGAGATAACTACTTTCTAAAACAAATAAACTACTCGTAAAGCCAGGAACACGGTCGGCAGATTCCTTACCACATATTTGTACCCTTACGGATCCCGTTCTGCATTCCCTTTATTGTGTTCACGCCCATTATGGTGCGCGAGGAATGCACTGGGACCCTTCATTCACCGGAACATTTAGTTATGGTGCAACAAAAAGTTAAATTTGTGCAACAAATTATGGGTAAGGGACATGACGAGTAAATTATATTCTTCTTGCAACAATCATCAGTAAAGTATTCACAAATCTAAGCAAGTACCTGTAGTTATATGTTTGGTAAAATACCCAATACAGGTTTTAATGTTCTCAGGTGAATCATCTTTAAACGTTAAACCCGATCGCCGTTTTTATTTCAAAATCCGTTTTTGGAAAGGATTCATAATTACATGGCCAAAATTTCATTTAATTATTGATGGGTAATTGCTGTTACACCTACCTGTCTTTACTTTTGGAAGAATAACTATTAATAGGCATTTTGAGAATCTTTATTTCTAGTAAATAAATTCATCATATGGATAAATAAAGTCGAGAGTTAAATATTTATAATTACTGTTATTATTAACCTCCTTTTCGGGAACAATCGTCTTTGTTATACCCGAGGTTGGTATTGGTGAACTTGAAACTACCACAGACACGTACGTGAAACACCTGAGACAGGTTAAATTAACTATAATATATTTTTATTATGGCGTCCTTTGATTTCTATCTCTAGTTGACAATGACAACCGTGGCCTATATAGAAGGCAATCAATTATAATTTTGTGCCATACACGGCGAGACTGCAGTTAATGTATAACCATAAAGTCTGAGGTTTGATGTGAATGCGCAGTTGACTCTTATCAGAGAAGGCGGTCATATGAAAGGAAACGACATTTAATAACGATTTAATTTCTTGTCATTACAACAATAAGGCTTACATTCATTTGTCCCACAAGTTTGTCCAGATGTGGGAACAGTTTTACCCTTTGACCTGCTTGCGCGATGGAAGAATTTAGTCCTTAATAGCGCTCACTCTGAGTTCAATCTGACGACTCAGTGCATTTGTAGGTCACCGATATTGCACAGGGGACCTTGTGTAATAACCAGTATCTCGAACGTACGCGGATGCTGCGTGTGAACAAGAGCGAAGAGAAAATTAAGAAACCTTAATTTAGAACAGGAAATGCGCAAATGTTAACTTCTATACATAAATGTAGAGACTTGAATTCTGTGAGTTCACGTAAAGTGTTAGCATTCTTATTGTTCATGTGATGAAAAGTGATACTTCTGGTAAACTATCAACAAAACCAACAATGGCCTGGTGCCACTACTGAGAATCTAGCCAAGGCCAAAATGTGAATATTTCTGAAGTAGGTCGCCTAAGTGGAACGGCTTACACTTTAACTGAATCATAGGTTACGTGAAACATTATCATTCACATGATGATAAATATCTGTGTGCACAGTTAATTTCTTTGTATTGCCATGGAAATTGTTCCTACGTGGTTTAGATAATGCCGTTTTTACAGAGCCCTTACGGGGTCTAACTTAATTAATCAATCTTCTACATAAAAATTACAGCTTCTTATCCTACTAATGCATAGAACTGTTGCAATAAAACAACATCTTTATTTTTTAATTAAGTAATTTATCTACATCCGGTGCACATTCATGTCCAGATAACAAACAACCTTAGCTTATTATACAAACATTTTGTGCAATGTTTATGTAAATCCTAACCTGAAACTATAGGTATTTATATAATTCTCATCTTGTAATTCTAACCACCAAATGTTATAATATATGCTTCCAGCATTTACCTGCTTGTCTTTACAATTGTTTCCTATTTAATTTTGTTCGCATTAATACACAGTGTGAAATAAGTACTGTTTTAGATGTGTTATAGCCTAAATCATTAAAGACTCGTTATGATTCTTAATTGACTTTTGAACCATTCTTGAAATCACTACATGTCTAACAGCATCAAGATAATGGTAAGATACCATCTAAGTAATTGGAAATACAGGTACTACAGCAAAATTTCTTTGATCTTCGTTGACTTTTATTTATTTAAGCATACAATTACTGTAAAGTCAATAAGTAAGGTGTTTGTTTACATCGCATTGTGTTATCGGTTACCATGTCGTCGAATGTTAACTTAGAGTCGCTTGATAAGTATATTGGAGTGTCTTACCTTCTTCGGAAAGAATATTTTCGGTTTTCCTGTGTATGTGGAGTATGAGGCCATGTTATCGACTTTCGTCACAACCATAATTTGGCCAAAAACACTAAATCCGGGACGAGCAAACACTACCCAAAAAGAGTAGTACGTAAGGAAAACGTATTTTTTCTTTTGTTTTCGAGAATTTTCGATGATCACGTGTTTTGCCGTAAGAGTGAATCTATAGTAACACTTGATGATTACAATTGTACGGTACGCATTAAGATAGACACTAAAGTTTTTGTTCGAGTTGGTTTTCGTCGCAATAAACTTTTAATCCTTGGACGCGACGCGTCCACGTCACCGCCGTCGTCGCGACGGTCTGTCTCTTACGTTGCTACTCTGTTCAAAATTCGATCGTATACACTATAAAACAACATTAAAATATTATTTGAAGCACTCATACAATATCGCTGTCACATCTTAACCTCGCCGCGATTGTTTACGAGCCACGTTGTACGGGAGGCCGCGCGCTGTTTCTTTTCAAACTGAATTTTCGTCGCGTTCACCAGTTGCTTTTATCAATTCATACGTAGGTTCTCCCCCCGCGCTGCTCTTTGTCTCGCTCACACCTTAATGTTTAACGGATGCGTAGAGAGTGATAGAATAGCACGCCTCAAACTAATATTACATAACCACGGCAATTGTAAGTATGTATAGAACATAATGCATGGCATACGTTACATATGTGTAGTTATAGTACGTATATAGTGACGCTTTGTATGGTAATACCACTCGTATTTGGATTTTATATTATAGAGAAACAAGATGTTATTATGAATAGCACCCACCTATAGTAGTCACTGTTATGTTACCTATGCTAAACCGGATTAGAGAGATGTATACAGTACTTACCTAATAAAATGTAGGTACCTAAATAAGTATTAATAATTTTATATACGGTATCAATTGACCCCATTTCTTGGCATGTAGAAATAACTTTTATGTCTGCAGCAGGTTGGACAGGATACACCCTGGCCATCCCGATTTTAGAAATGGACGTAGTTTTCAGAGATTGAAAGAAGTACCTAAGTACTATTTTTTTTTTGTAATAAGTATTTGGTTTCCATTATATTCATGTTGTTCCTGAAATTCTGACTCTACACTTTGTTAATGTTCTAGTCGTTACATTAAAATGACAGTTGCCCAGAACTTCCAAGTTCAACTAATCACTGCCACATATGATCTTTGACTAGCTTTAATTGCTTAGCGGCTTTATAAGTAGCTGGTGAAGATCATCGTTGCTGTGCGAAGCATAAGAAACGAACGAACGGACAAAGGAAAAGTAGTTAAATAGTTAATCTTTCAAGACGATTCGTAATTTAAAATATAGGCGTTAATCACGCACCGTAAAACAGTTCAAAGTTCAGCAAAATACAGGGACATTATTTTCAGCAGTTCTCCTTGTCATAAAGGATGAGGTGGGCATCATAGGTGGTACTCATTGGCGCCTGTGTGGAAATAGAAAGCAGTGACACATCAGAGGGGCGACGGCTGGCGAGACAACTGCCGCCGACTGGCGCCGTACGCGCAAGGGGACATGATACATTTGGATTTATTTTGCAGATACGATGTATTTCATTGAAAGTGTGACTGTTGTGTCCACTATTGACGAAAATATATCAAAGAGAACACTAGTCAGCGTTCTGAACTTATTCATGCGTTCAAGAAATAAATGCATACCTAACTAAATAAAATAAAAAAACTACAGAGGCAAATTTGTTTGCAAAGAACAATATATCTACTGGAATATCAGTACATAAAGTAACTAAGTCTCATGCAGTAAACCGCCTGATCACACAAGATTGGCAAGTGATGATGGGATATCACCTACAAATTGTGAAAGCTGGTATGCTTTGGGATCTGCCAGGGTTGCGGGAAAGTCCGAAAGGGATACTGGGACCCTTGGCAAAAGGCAACTGAAGGAACACGGGTGCGTTTTAGTCAGTAAAAGTCTGACACGCCCTCCCGCTCCGCCCAGAGAAGCCATGTGAAGATTTCCCAGCCTCAAAAATGGTATGCTTTGGGATCTCAGAAGATTGACAACAAAAGCAATAAAGCGGAAAACTTCATATTCAAAGAAAACAATGTAGAGACTTCATTCATTACAAGAACAGTTTGCGTTTGACTTAGAAAATTTTAAAGAGAAGAGCTGATTGAATGAATAATGAGGCCTAATATCTTTACTTAAACATAGTACAACATTTTTGTGATACTCCATGGGCCTGAAAACTCATGTATACTGACGATCCATTCATGAATCTGATAAGATTTAACAATGAATGACGCAAATGAAACTTAAAATAGATTCAATTTTGTGTTTAATTAGCTGTTGTTATTACAACGTAGACCACGCCGAACATCTGCGTTTGTTGTTGCCAAATGAACACCAGAAAACATATAATTGTTAACTGTGAAATATTGCATTTATTTTTCGTTTGAAGTAGGCACCTTCACGAATATGACCTACTAAGTTCTGTTCTGCAGAAAGTACTTAATCGGTAACATAAAATTGCTCATATCTTTGAAGGAACATGCAAAACGTGTTTTTATGAGCTGCCTAATTAGGTTAGACTAGTAAGACAGCAGAATAATTAGTAACTTGTCTTTTGTTTCTGTCAGTAAACTATTAGTAGTAAAAATTGCAATATTTTATATTGGCACCTTATTCTAGAACACACAAACATGACTCTACATTTAAATAAAACAAGATATTCTTAATTGTAAGATTAGTGAGAAATCTTTTAGATTTGAATGACTATTGTTTTCGAATACAGGCCTACAATTAGTATTAGGTGATAAATAGATGGGCCAGGGTCGTCACTCAGAGGGTGCCTGGCCAGGCAGACCCTGAGATACTGGCAAGACTCTTTCTTGACTGATTGGCCGGAAAAGGCAGCAGGTAAAGATGAATAGCGAATTATGGGGGAGACCTTTGCCCAGCACGGGGTAAGAATAAGATAAAAAATAAAAAAAAAACAGATAAGATTACCTGAGGCATAACTTTGGTGCTGTACTTAAAACAAAACGAATTCCCTCTCATACAACACGTCACTGTTTTCTTAAACTTCATGTTACACGAAACGAATACTTCTTTAACACAAGCCTCCCAAATCACGTAGTAATACACACAGCACATTAGCGAACGACTGCATCAAATAATGCTACGGATAATTCTGTCGCTAAGTGAAACAAAGAAATAATCCTGACGGCGTATTTCATAAAAATCAGCGCGAATCATTACTCGACCGACTTAATTATGCCATTTTGCAATTTTGCTCCTATGTCTTATGCAATAAAAAGTAGTACATGACACGAAACATGTTTGTCTTTTAAGAACAAAAGTACCATCTTGATATTGTTGTTGTTGCCCAATAACACAAAGGCGGTCAAGCAAATTGTTTTGAAGATCTTTAGACAAAAACTTCCATCAATTTTGTAAAGGATACTTATGGTTCCAACTCATCACTAAATATTAAAAAAAAAAAACATAGAGACGAATTGAGAACGTCCTCCTTTTTGAAGAAGTCGGTTAAAAACAAAGTCCTCCGCCGCGCCGCGTCTGTCTGTCTGTTCGCGATAAACTCAAAAACTACTGCACCGATTTTCATGCTGTTTTCAACAAAGGATAGAATGGTTCTTGAGGAAGGTTTTAGTATATAATAACCGACATTCACGCGGGCGAAGCCGCGGGCATCTGCTGGTTTTCTATAAAACTTTAGTTTCACTTAAACGGTAATACACAATTTATTACAAAGATCTTTGGACGATTCAGGACGTTGAACTTTGTTGAGATGAATGTTTTGATTAATTATGTGTTTGGATTTTAATCACGCACTTTTTAATTTATTTAAACGTTAGTCACGTCGTGTACACTTCCGAGTCGGGTCAACGCACTACCGGTCATAATATCTATTACCATTTATGCATGCTTTTTGACACCCATCAATGTGCAACTTAATCATAATACACGAATCAAAAGTGCACTTTGTTCAATGAATGACGTAGTAGAACAATGAATATTAAGTCGGCATTTATTGAAGGCATCGAGCTTGGCACTGAATCAATTGAATACAGAGGGCCTAGACAAGTGACAATCGCTTCGAAAGCGTTTCGTAATTCTACAACGACTTTCAACAGGAATGACATAAGCTTTTCGATAGCTTATGTGAGTCCTATACATTTTAGCCTTTTCCATCATCGTTATTGCTGATAAAATGTCACTTTGTCTGGGGCCTCAGCTTTGATTTTTTTTGTTTTGGACGGAGCAACAGTTTTTCGAAAGATAAAATTCTAAATAAATCGTCACGAAAAACTCGAAGCTTGAATAGTCCCGTCTCTAGGGTGAGTTGAAAGAAACTAAGAGTAACAATATTAACAGAAAAATTAAGAGCTGCAATCATTATGCAGCAGCATAAAGTCAGCATTGACACTGAGCGATTCAGGCATTTTTTCTAGGTAGGTTGGTGTAGGTAAGTATCAATAACTCGATATTTTTCCTATTCAAAAAACCCTTTCGTCATTGCATCTCGCACTTGTATATGAGAGAAGTTATTTTAAGCTGTAAACCTACTTAAGTGTCAAGAGCCTTACATAACTGAACAAAAATTTAAAAACTCTTGACAATTGGACTCAGAATTTACGACGTATAATGTTGGAAATCATAACTCATTTATAGATGTTATTTCTAAGTTAGTAACGGTGTTGGTAACATTACACGGCAAGCGGGTAGTCACACTTTACACGCGCGACGCCACTAGCCTTACGACGTTGTTTACGTTTGGAGTCACGTTGCTGTTGAGATGCAGCACAAAGTGCACAAAGACAGTAAAATTGTCCATCCGGAACAACTAGTGCTGCTTACTCAGATTAACTTTACTAATGATAGATTATAATAATTATCAGAAGCGACCAATGCGGGCAGCTCTTGTGCTTCGAATGGTTATTTGAATGAACTACATTGACGTCACATAAAATCCTGCATCTCGCAATTAGAGTTTTCCGCGCGATGGCCTACACAAGATTCCAACATCAATCGTTGGGCAGTTGCCCGTCAGACACAACACCCGTCTGGTCGGAGGATCCTCCCTTTTCTAAAGAGGATGAGTGAACTTTACACCCTGTTCCGCATACCCCAAAATGCCGCCACAACATAACCTGTACCTACTACCTACAGACAGACCTAATGTCATCATTACTAATACATAATAACCCTAACCAATTACTTTCCTGCAAGGTACTCCGTATTTTCCATAGTTTTGTGACGAACTCTTGACGTACTAGGACTTCATGCAAACTGTCACGTTTTCCCTTTACGAAAAACTAGGTTCATATTACTTATTATATTTGAATATGAGGTATTATTACTAATTAATCACATTAATAATACAAACGTCTGTACTTATATTTCATTGTAGGTATGTATACCTACGGTGTACTTTGACTGCGTAATTTGCTCTGGGCGATACGCAATCTCACGCAAAAATGTTAGCAACATAAGCATATATGGTATCGCTTACATATGGGAAATCAGATACCGTTCTAAGGACATTTATTTTGTCTTGGAGGTGCGTGGGAAACAACAGAAAATAATAATCTTTAGGTAAACCAAGTAATGTTGTAATCATAGTTGCTAAGTATAATACCTGCCATAAAATTACGTTAGGTGGCAATAAGATAATATAATGAATCAATTAAAAATTGAAGTCATAAGTCAGTAGGAATATAAGGCTGCCTGTACACTGGAATGGAGAAGAGAGGAGAGGAGCGAAGATGTGCCAATATTAACCAATAGAATCTAAACTTTACTACAGAGTTTAGATTCTATTGGGTAATATTGGCACAGCTAGCAGCTAGGCCGTCTTGCTAGTTAACTACTACATTTGTTATGTTGGTACTCTAAGATGTTGTTCTACCTTCAGGTAAATTACAAATAAACCAGATAACTACCTATTCTTAAAAAAAATAAGTACCTAATGATTAAGAAAAACAAGTTTAGTATGAAAATTCCTTTACAAAAAAGTGCGAGAAAGGTTAACCTTATTTTGTTTCAGAAATTCGTTTCAAGTGTTAATGTCGTGAGTTTAGATTTTGAACGCAATTACTGCTGACAGTTAAAGTGTTATCTGTAAAGCACGTGCCTCTAATGTCAACATAGTTGGTGTTCGGTGTCGTCACGGGAAGTGCTGATATCTTACGAGCTATCTCCACAGAGTAACTACAAATACCCATGATTTTTTATACAGAATCAATGAAAAGGGACAAGTTACCGCAAAAATGTATTAATTTGGCAGGTACTCTTGGTTTAAATCGGCCCAAAATTTTCACTTCTTCGGTAATATATTTTTTAGAACAAGGTTAGCAAGTAGACTTTAATTAAGTTAATTTAAATACGCACGTGTCGTATACCTACACTGTAAGTACCTAACATATCACCCAATAGCTAATAACTACCATGTGTGACTAGTTTAGGGTACCCTCATTTAAATTTAAGTACAAAGCAGTAGTTGGACCTCACCCTAACTATACTCCATTTGAAATAAGATTAGACGTTTAAATAAACCTTTTTTACAGTCCGTTCAACCGATTTTGACTTCTATTGCGTTGGTCGCATGACAAATGGCAGCTGCAGTAGACAGTTGGTATTGTGTAACCTTTTTTGCTTTTAATGCCATCTTTATGCCTACGGTATAGAAGTCAAAATCGGTTGAACGGACTGTATAAAGGTTTGTTTCAATGTCTAATCTTATTTCAAATGGGGTATAGACTATCACATTATAAACATTATAACATATGAAAAGGGAAAGATTCGGTAATAGTCAATGATATTATATTAATGTTGGCTATAAGCTAACTGTTTCAGATACTTTTATAGAGGATTTATAGCATGGGTGTAGATAAAAGCTTAATCATTGTGTTCTAGCAAAAAAGGATTAGGTACAGTCAGCAGCAAAAGTCGATGATCACATTCAGATTTTCAAAATCACTGTACACTATATCACCCATAAATCGCACAACAAGATAGGGCGCCAGTATTGACTGAACATCACTAAAGTTCAAAATTAACTGAACACTACTCGTCAAAGGTCGCTGAACACTACTCGTCAAAGGTCGCTGAACACCATTTTGTCAAAAATTGCTGATCGTTATAATATCCGAAAATATCATAACATTCAGTTTTACAAAAGTCACTGAACAATATAAAATGCTTGTTTTGGTTAACTAGTGTAATCACGGCAACGTCCAAAAATAACTTAACATCATAAACAACAAAAATAACTGAACATTACTTTGTTTCGGATACGTAGCGTGTAAACTTATACTAAGTATCAAAAGTAGCTGAACTGCAAACTAAAAAATTTCTCGTTACTATCTTCAGAGTTATAAATCCAATCTTGTCCTATCCAAACAAAAAACTTTTTACAAAAAAAAACAACCGACTTAAAAAAAAAACACAAAAAAAGTGAAAATCCACTTCAACTTAGGAAGTCGGTGTCTTTGCTTTTCAATTTTCGTTTTTTTCCACCGACTTCCGAAATTAAAGTTATTTTTCACTTTTTTTTGTTTTTTCTTAAGTCGGTTGTTTTTTTTTTTGAAAAGTTTTTAATTTTCACTTTTTAGTTGTGGTACTTACCCCACACAAGTTACTACCTGCTATGTAAATAACAGTGACGGAAACAAATAATTATATCGTCTACAATAGTCTACATAGACTAAGTGGGAAAAAAAATCGTAATATTGAAGCTAGCTCAAAAACTATGCAAGCAAACTTAATAAAATTTATATGGAACCACCTCGGGAGTATACACTTTCGAAATAAAAAAGATTGTTTTAAATCGGTTCACAAACGGCGGAGTAATCGGTGAAAATACATTTAAAAAAAAAACAATCAGTTTCGTAGTGATTTACATGTACCTGTGTCTACTTAATTGATATACCAAACACATTTATCTACCGAACATAATACACACATATTGAACCCAAAACACATTTCATTTGTTCAGGGGCTTTAGAGATAAACGATGGTATGCTATTTTTGTCAAAAATTTGTTCAGAGACTTTAGAGACGAAGAATGTTATGCTTTTTTTACTATAACTTTGTTTAGCGACTTTTGAAAAGTGATGGTCACCTACTTATGACCTTTTATGATAATCATTAATTTCTGGCGCTTGTCATGTTGAGCGATTTAGGTATAATACGGTGTACAGCGATTTTGAAAATCTAAATGTGGCCATCAACTTTTGATGCTGACTGTACCAGCTCCAACAACTGTTTACCGTGTAAGTCGTTACTCGCTTTTTTTCAAGAAAAAGCGTGATTAATATTTTGAATAATACAAACGAGGCAAGCAGTTTATGTAGGAAACAATAACAAAACTTCGCCCTTACTTAGTCGACATCTTCGCAGGTGTAGGTATGGAATATTGAATTACTTGCACGATTCAGCTTTACTACAAAAACATTAGATGCTGACAATCATGAAACTTGTTTGATGCAGAACGTAGGTACCTATTCATTAATTTAGACACGTTCAAAACTTCACACGTAACGACTTGGAATTTAATTTGATACTCGGCACAATTTCATCATGTTAAGTTGTTTCTTTTTCGGGATTAGGAACCAACTTCACATTTTCAGCCAATAAAGTGGATCTCACATTGAACTACAGTCCGGCCGTCGGGAGAATGCTTTCCCGACAGTTGGACAATGTCTATTAGTAATAAGGATTAAGTTCGCAAAACACATACTTCTCTCGACGGCCGGACTGTAATATAATAGAACCCTAGAATTTGATTGTACATGATGAAAATTACATTCACAAGCAATAAGTAAAGTACCCTGTATGTGAACCCTGTTCTAACCTAAAAGTGTTTCAAAATAACGTCATAATTTGGTCCCCCACAATTTGGATTGGCAAAGTTCGACATGGCATAAGTGAATGCGTTCACACGAATGCAGAACGGAACCGGATCGAAATTGTGAAAACTTGATGACTAAATCTCTTATGGAATATCCCCAGGGCTCTATGTTGTAACAAAGTTCACTTCGCCTAACAGTTGTCAAAATATTTTTATAGTATGAAAGGTGTACTAAATCAAAATATAGTCTATACAATAACTCTAGACCACCTTATTAGTAAATATAGGCAGATTTAACCAAAACAACCCGAACGGTTCCACGCCGCTATCTCATTGACTAATACACCTGTGTTTGAGAACGGCTAATTGAATATTGATAGTAATGAATAGTAGGCAAGGTGACTGCGTACCAGCTTGCATGGCACTGTAGCGATGAATAAGTTTTGTGCTAGATATATTCATAAACAAGTTATAAGTACTCAATTTTACCCTGTCGAGATTATGTGCAATCTATATAGGTTGGTGAGTATTTTAATTTTTTTTGATTACTCTATCTGAAGACAAAATTTGTAAAATTCACTGGAGTCGGTCTGAGCTGTGCTCCATAAAGAATAGCCGAGGTTACAATTCTAAATTGAATCATTTTGTTTGACATTGCCATAGCGTCCTTAGCGAATTGTAGGCGTCGACTTAAGCCTAAATTGTACGTAAACATAATAGCAGTCGTTTTCCAATTGGGAACACAAGTAATTCTGTGTTGCTATTACACCGTGATATCTGGATTGTAATCCGACACACTTGTGCACAGCGTCGTTAAACTACGTTGGACAATAAGCGCTAGTGCAAATAAACTTGTCGACCGTATCGTTGGACAGGACATCCCAATAGAGTCGACGTAAAGTTATTTGTTTAAGTTTAGTGTCGTCCCACGTTCAACTCTGGGATAAATTAGAATATTATGGTTTTATTGTACCTACCTCGTTCATTGTCTACTTTAAGTTTTTTTAACTATGCTCTGACTTTGGTAACAATCGTTTAAAAAATTAAAACAATCTTTAAAAATTATGAGTAGTAAACTCATCTAAAATTGTGTAAAATTGGCTGACCCTGTGTATCTCGATTAGGTACATATTTAAATGAAAACTAACGATAACGATAGAATTTCAAGGGCGACCGTTACGTGAATTTTAATAGTAAGTTTATATAGTTAAGCTTTATCACTTATAGAAGTTATCACACGTAGTCACCTATATCTTACGGCATCAACTACTTAATTTCAAGTTTAATGCGCATAGCTTGATCAATATTTTACCTGAGTAAGCGGCAGGCTGCATATAATATTTGGCATTTAGCTTAGCTGTAAGAACTTCGCATTTATAAAAGAATCAATAAATACAAAATACCCGTTCAAATATTAAGGTTATATGTAAGCTTATCTTTTCCTGCTTTCTTTATTTCCTTATCACAAAAAAATAAGGACGGGGCTATTCAATGAATGAATGTATGATTTAAAATTATCGTAGCTAATTATGAATGGGCATTATCACAATTTAGTGAATCGTTAATAGTAAATCGAGTGTATCTTTGTTACTGTTTCAACAGTCAGGGCGAAATTCTCCTACTAGATACAGGTAGGGCATACAAAATTCTTAGCTGTTATCTCTCGGTCGATGTAACGATAAAGAAACAATATCGAATCGGTCAATAGTCAAATACCGATTGTTTGTAAGTTAACTTTTCCGCGTACCGGTGGTATCGTAATCAAGATCTACACAAAAATGTTTTGATAAAATATTTTAGTTTCTGTAGTGAACAGAATTTCCTGGAAAATTGAAGGAAATGGCAATCGGTATAAGTGCGTACTTAGTTTATAATATAAATATATCTACCTAATGTAGGTATGTCTGTGTGAACATCTGAAAATGATGCCTTCAGCATGTTCCGAAGAACTCTACAGTTTCAAGGCACAACCTTCAGTCTATTACAATGACTACATAACATCATCTGCCTAGCCTTTTCCCAACTATGTTGGGGTCGGCTTCCAGTCTAACCGGATGCAGCTGAATACCAGTATTTGTCATGGAGCGACTGCTTATCTGACCTCCACAACCAGTAACTGGGTAATACGATACGGTAGACTGGTTGTCAGACCTTCGGGCTTCTGACCACCGGGTCAGCATATTACGAAGAACTCTACACTCTCAAGACGCAACCTTCAGTCTATTACAATGACTACATAAAAAGCCTCAATTCTCTTTGTCTATTATTAATATTTTCATTTATTTCATTTTTCATACTTATAAATTATATTTTTAAATATTAGAATAAAAAATTATATAAAACATTTAAAAATATAAAAAATAGTAGCCCATCGGCATCAGGATCAGGGTCCAAGCTGCCGGTGGTCAGGGCTCTAGAGAAAGGAACCTCCTCACTATGCGTGCCGTGTCCAGGAGTACTGCTTTCTGAATCAAGCCCTTGACCCAGCCGTGCAATGAGAGCCTCCTGAGATGTTGGTCGAGGCTCTTCGCTATTAGGCCATTGACCGTAACGATTATCGGTACAATGATTGCCGAGTCCACGTCCCACATGTCGACAACCTCGTGTGCTAAATCAAGATGATTGATTTTTTTATCTTTTTCAGCTTTCACGAGATTCTCGTCATGAGGGACAGAGATATCAACAATCATTGCACGGCGCTCTCGTCGATCTATCACCACAATATCAGGCTTATTGGCTACAATAGTCCTGTCAGTGATGATAGATCGATCCCAGTACAATGTGGCGTCACCATTTTCGAGAACTGGGTCGGGCACATACCTGTAGTATGGTACTTCATACTCCACAAGGTTGTACTGCAACGCAAGTTGCTGGTGGATAATCCTAGCTACTAGATTGTGTCTGTGCAAGTACTCGCCATTAGCAAGACGAGAACAACCGGAAACAATATGTCGGATCGATTCACCGGGACAGTGGCATGCGGAGTAAGGCCCTTGTCGACTGCAACCACATCTCGGTGCATCCCCACGTCAGTTTGAAAGAAATATTCCCTGAGACTGCAAATCTCGCGGTTGTGGAGGGTTTTGGCATTTAAGAAACCTCGACCCCCACACTTCCGCGGGATGTACAGTCTCATCACTGATGACCGTGGGTGATGCATCCGATTTGCCGTCAGCAGTGTACGGACCTTCCTATCCAGGGCGTCAAGTTCTGTCTGAGTCCATTTGAGTATGCCGAAAGAATACATCAAAACCGGCATGACCCAGCCGTTGAAGGCTCGCACCTTGTTTCCGCCTGATAAAAGACTATTTAACACTTTATTCAGGCGGCCAAAGAAGCGCTCCCTCAACGATTGTTTCATGTCGGCAACATTGATGCCTAATGCTTCCGACATACCCAAATACTTGTAGGTTTCGGTTGAGGAGAGGGATCTAAGGTGTATGTGGAATCCGAGAGTTGGGTTCCCACGGATTCCATAATCCCCCCTCGCTTTACATGCATGACTGCACATTTGTCCACACCAAATTCCATCCTGATGGCGCTACTGAATGTTTCTGTTACCTTCAGTAGCTCCATCAGTCGCAAATTGTTGGGGGCGAAGAGTTTTAGGTCATCCATGTAAAGGAGGTGAGATATCACCTGACCACCTCTTCTCAACCGATAGCCTAGACCTGAATCCTCCAGCAGTGTGCTTAGAGGATTCAAGGCTAAGCAAAACCATAGCGGACTCAAACTATCGCCCTGAAATATTCCCCGCTCAATCCTGATCGGTTCATCGATTCCCCGTTTCTGTCGACATCCTGGATAGAGAAGGGCTGTTCTCCATTGCCCCATACATGCCATCAAGAAGGTGCGTACAGTTGCGTCTATCTTGTACAACTCCAGCACCCTAATGAGCCATGTATGTGGCACCGAATCATAGGCCTTCTTATAATCTATCCAACATGTCGACAAATCCTTCCGGGATCTACGAACCTGTTGGCTTATGGCCATGTCTATAAGGAGCAGCTCCTTAGTACCGCGGGACCCATTCTTACATCCATTCTGAGACACAGACATAATTGAGTTGCTATAAATATGTTGTGCAATTTTTGCTCTAAGAATGGATGTAAGAACTTTATAGACCGTCGGTAAACATGTAATTGGTCTATAGTTTTTAGGTTCCGCTGTACTACCCGATTTATGGAGCAGGTGGGTAACTCCTGTCGTAAAGAACAGTGGTAGCGACCCAGTCCCTAGAGATGACTGGAATTGCGAAGCTAAGCAGGCGTGTGATCTTTGTAGCCATTTAATCCAGAAATTGTGCAGTCCGTCCGGTCCTGGGGATTTCCAGTTAGGCAACGGACGGACCGCACGGGCCACATCCAGAGGACTGATGGTAATGGCCTCCATGTCTGGTATTGGATCACACGCCCGCTCAACAACACGCATCCAATCACCTTCAGTGTGACTGACGGGCACCGACCAGATGCTTCGCCAAAAAGCACTCATGGTCTCGTTATCCGGCGGACGCGCGTCAGTCACACCTTGGGTGGGAATGGGCCGCCCCCATGCTCTGTATACCCACCTTTCATCGCTCTGGAACATGCGGTTCTGAGTGTACCGATCCACTCTTCGCCTATACCGACGGATACGGTTTGCCCATGCATAAACTTTCTGCTTCAGGAAGTCGATTTTATTAATATTATTATTAATAAAATTATTTATTAACATTTAAACTTAACATCACGCCTTGTTCTCCCGAGTGTTGGGCAGAGGTACCTATACGCCACATTTCGCCAGGTATGTTTTGTCCCAACTCCCATGTGATAGGGGGCGAGCCTATTCCCATTAACCAAGCACAAATTCCGACTCCGGGCTACTACTGAGAGTTCCAGATAGAAAAACTTCGTAACATTTTGCTCATGCTCGCAGTAGCGCTTGTGACTAGTACTTAGACCAGACTAACGGGAAGCAGTATTATCAATTAATTTTAAAATATCGATATTACAAATTAATAAATACATACAAACATTGTCACATGTCTTGGTTTCATCAGACATAACAAATATCGTTAAATGACATGACAAAATGTATTATCTCTCTATTTTGTATATTTATAATACATATACGTCGGCATTTATTATAAGCCGTCAAGATAAAATTCTTGTGATACCATAGTTTAAATAAGTATATTATATCCTTTTGTCTTTAACACAAATATTTATGACATCATCATATTAATATTCAGAATGCAAATTTTAGAATGTCGTTCAAAATGTATAACACATATAATTACTAAATTCCTTTGGAGCTCTTTAAATGAATCACTGGAACGATGATTTCATTAGTCTCCACTACGTAAGTTGATTTCAATTGTCAAGTGATCGAGCTCATTCATGAACGTAATGAAATTATGTCGTTGCGTGAAATATGGGTGTGTCATTGTTCTCTTTCTATTCAATTAATGATCGTAAAAGGCTTGTGAGTCGTTTATAATAGGTATGTCATATGTGATGTAGGTTTGAATGTAGGCATGTGTCGTCGTGGTGTAGGCTTGCATCAATCACGCTTCCATCCTCACGCTGTGATTACTCCAATCAAGTCAATACAATTAAAACTACTACTCTATTGATCAGGTTTGTGAAATTAACTAATTAACCCTTTCAGACCTGGCGTGCACAATTGAGGACATACAATTTAATTTATTCGAAAGTATTAATTTAGTTAATTTGTACAGAAAATCGTACAAGAAAATGAATAAAATCAGGTCTGAAAGGGTTAAATAAATACTTTTAATTGATGTAGAGCTTACATTCGGAGTCTAGATTTCAATATCTATGTATCTTCGAAAGTTGCTTCAAAAATATTTGTATCTTTTGTTCAGAACCAAATATTGTTTTGATTTAAACCAGTCTTCCTGTATGTACTTGAACTATTATTTTCGCGTTCGTTTATGATAGGTATGTTTTAAAACCATGAACTGCCCACTTCTCAGTCTATTTCTAGAATATGCGCCCCGCTTTTAAATTGGCACCCATTGTCGTGGGAAAAGCTACATTTAAATCTATCAAACTATGCTTGGATGTAGTTATCTTATGCTTTCTGCCACCAACGCACTTTGTAAGTCATGATCTAATATGGAAAAAACTGGTGACTAGTTTACTCACAAATTGCATCTTTTACCTGTTTGCATGATTCTAAGTATTTGAGTCACAGTTCTAGCAAGGAGGTATATCGAAATGTGAAATCACCGTATTATACTGAACTTTTCGGCTTGCCTGAAATACAAAATGGACGTAAGTATAATAAATTGTTATCCTGTGAGCACATCGTTGCGGTATCACTATCGCATGATTCATGGTGTTACTCAAGTTTGAGGTTAAAACGAACGGTGTTTGTATAGTTAGTAATATGCAAGAACGTACGACATTGTTCACAAGATTAAACTGAATTATGACAGTTTAGTAAAATACCTTCTAGCTAATATCTTAATTCTTATCAAATGACATTGAATAGATCAGTCATAAGTATTCTTATTCATGTGCGTGAGTAGCGACCGGTATAAGCAGAAATGTAATCGCAGTATGCAGTTGCAACACGATTATAACAAATAAACGCCGATAGGTATAAATGTTAGCAAATTAAAATTATCTTACGTTTATTGAAAATTACTTAGATAGGACTAATTGAGACACTGGTCTTCATGGCAGCTTAACCAATGTAATTAATTCAGAAGAAAGGCTGCAGCTGCATAGGCAGATTGAAACCTTAGAAAAACCGTGCAGGACGACATTTTTTTTTCTCTTGGTGGGTTGTGTAGTACCTACCCACGACAAAATATTTTCTAGGTACCTATAAAGAGTAGTTGTCCTCCATTTAATTAATGCCTAAATAATAAATGTCTTCATTAGTAATGGGTTTTGATTAGGTAACGTTGGTGACTGACTACGTCACAATTAAAACTACGTAAAACTGTTTTGTGCCTACCTTTGGATACTATACCTATTATATATACTTTATATACATTGTTTTAGGTTCGATTCGTAATACTCATCTACTCTTGATTGATAATAAATCTTCGAAATTAACGACTATGTTAAGAAGTTGTGTCATGTGGGGTTTAATAAAGGCTACATAGTAGTAGAGCAAAATTATCTATATTTGCATTATTCTATACCTAGAACCTATTTACGAATTTTATGATCATAATCAGACTAATAAAATATATGCTAATCTACAATCAACTCGTATAATAACCGGGGTGATGTAATTATCATGATTCTTAATTCTGGTTTGTATTCAGTACTTAACGAACGGGCATGTGTTCATAATGGATTGATAGGTATTGCATTTCTCTTTACACCGTAATGTAAAAACATCGGTGAAAATTATGGGTTTTCATGAGAGTCGTCATTTTGCAGCCGTTAGATGACGGAACCGCTTTCTTTACTTAGGTACGCTTTGGTTTTCTAATAACGCGGTGAACGGTCACACAATAACAGCTGTAAAAAACAAAAAACCCAATTGCAAAAACTTATAACCGAAACGAGAAAAACAAGCATTGAACTTTGTTTTTTGTAAGGTATAAGATTTTCGGGTTTTTTGTTTTTTAAATAATTTGTTTTATTTCAAGCTTTTTAGTTTTATTAATATACATATATATTTAGAATTAACTCATTACTAGCTTTTATTTGATACCAATATTGTTGTAATTTATTTTAAAAAAACCTTCCCCTCCATTTTTTTTTGTATTTGCTGATGAAATATATAAAAAAATATGGCCTATGTCACTCTCACAATTAAGACGAACCTAACGACACCGCGTATATTAAAATCCATCAAGCCGTTTAGGCTACAGAGCGTGCCAAAGAAATAGATATATACATACATACATACAAACATACTTACATACTCTCAAAAAACATTACCCTCCTTCTGGGGCAGTCGGGTAAAAATACAGAGCGTTTTTTGACATCTTAATGTCAAATACTGGCGAAAATGACAGATTTTCATGATGGCCGTTGTAATATGACGGAACCGCTTCTAGGAAGCTGTAGCGTAGGGCATTAGGCAATATAAACCTACATTCATATATCTTTGTTAGAAGCTACGACTAGTTTTAAAAATAAACTGTTATAAAATCTATTTCGAAATTGGTATTTAGGGCGCATAAACAAGCGGATTGTCTTGATCCCAAAGAAATTCGTTCAGGATTTTTTTTACTTGAGTCGGTTCTTTACATGAATATCCAGATATATTTGTAGATCAAAGAACATTTACTAGAAGTTATGGATTCTGTAAAGATTTGGTTTCCTAGGAAAGCGGTTCCGTCTTATTAAAACGGCTGTCATGAAAATCCGTCATTAATCAATCATTTTCACCAGTATTTGACATTGAGATGTCAAAAAACGCTCTGTATTTGGACAACCGTCACAGCTATCTTAGAAAACCAAAGCTTTATGTATCTATTGTGAAATGTGTAGGTATGCCATGTTCAGTTGCTTGTTTGTTGCTTATGCATATATTATTGTCCTATTTTCGAATAATGTTAATTCACTTATTATTGTGATGTTTTTTTTTCCTGAAGGAAGATAATAAATCAATAATACGTGGTTCAGTTATTGATCACAGGTTATTTTATTTATCATTCGATCAAACTTCGACGACACGGTTGGCGCAGTGGCTGAGCGATGGACTGCTGCGCAACGTGTCGCGGGTTCGATCCCCGCACGGAACAAATGTTTGTATGATCTGCAAGTAGTTGTTCCGGGTCTGGGTGTTAGTGTATGTGAGTTTCTATGTTTGTAAACGCACCCACGATACAGGAAGAAATTCTTAGTGTGGGGCAACGTTTTTAAAAAAAAAAAAAAAAAAACTATTCCTGCAAAAAATCCTACGTACCTAAACATAATTAGGTATTACGAAGCCGATTTGAATTATTAACTACCATATTTAGCAATTTTATGATAAAATGAATATCCTATAGAAGAAACGAATGGCGATTGTCTGTTCGGTTCCTTATGTAGTAGTAGCTTGGTCATTCGACAATACGGCGCCGGCGCACAAAGGGAACCCTGTTTTCTATCTTTTCAAGGAACATTGTTGCTGAGTTATTGGCCTGTAAACCAAGAATTGATATTAAATCTTTGTTCTTTATGTTACTTTGTTGAGAATTGTCTTTAACTATGTACCTACATTGTCTATTAAACTCGTATGTGCATGTATTATACACTATTATTGCTTTGTTTTCCTTAGACGCGTTAGAGTGGGTGTGTTGAAGCGTAGAGCCCTATTTGCTAGCCTAGGTAGGAAAATACCTACCATACTTATTGTGTTCTTCTTTAGCAATATTGCCAAGGCCCTGTCCTGAATGATGGCTGCCAAATGTTTAGGTACACAGTTGTTTACTTACCAGCGTAATTCGCTTACAAATAAATTAACTTGGTACAAATCGCCCCCCAAAAAATGTTGTTTTTTCAAAATTGTCGATTTCCCGTTTTCGGGCGAATCACCAAAAAGCCCACAAACCAAAATCTCATGACTGTTTACGTAAAAACTCCCATGTTGACTAAAAATAGACCCCAACCAACACGAATAAAAGAAACTAAACAAGTTATTTATCTTGAAGTTCCGTTGACTTTGGAAGTAGTAGGTAAACATGAAAATCACCTATCTAAATCTACAACGTAGGATCTACAACACAGTTTGCTTTTCAATTCGCTTAATTTTACGTTTTCTGGGATAATCTACGGAAACCGGAACTTCCTAGGAAACACATGTCTCATTTTACCTAAGACACAATGGCAAAAAATCACCTATCTAAATCTACAACGTATCTGCAATACAGTTTGCTTTTTCAATTCGCTTAATTTTCCGTTTTTTGGGATAATCTATGGAAATCGGAACTTTCCTAGGACCCACAACATTTTAGACATGTTTTGTTCTGAAAACACCGGTTTAATTTGGAATTTGCGGTAGCCTATAGATCAATCTCTCTCTATCGTGCAATTATTTACTTATGATTAATTTATTAACAGTCTAGATATAATTCATAAAATTATGCAGGATGACGTAATCACAACCTATTCAAATACTTGGGAATCGAATAATCGATCTATGATCTAGAATTCAATTTTCATTAGTCAATGACTAATGTACCTACTTAGTGCTATCTTGAAACGCCTGACAAATAATGTAAAGCAAAATGTTGTTCGCGTGTGCCTTGTTGACGTTAGTGTTGCGGCGCTCAATAAACCTAATCGACAAAATAAATGCAGTAGTACCTATGTGTAGGTGTAGATACCCATCGAAACGTATTATCAATGAGAAAAGGTGCAATCGATACATGGTTATGGTTTGACCGTGATACTGAAATTGTCTGTTCAATCGGTTTGTGGCGAACCAATTAATTATCTGTGGTTCCCACCGTTACATAACCTGACAACACTGGTTGGTAAAAAAAAGGGAGTCTATCTATGGTTCAATAAGTTCGGTGATTGGAATCTACTAAAACCAGAGGATATAAAGTTATATTGTTACCCTATTAAAACTCTGTGAACGTGTAACCAAATATATTATAAGTTCGTGTATAGGTTAGTTCCGTTGTCACCTGGATACTGTGCTGTGTTATATTGAATACACGTATATCACAACTGGACGGAGTTTCATTCAAAGGGCGCCCTAACGCGCCTAAATTGGTGACCCCGACGATAGAAAAACATCACAACGTAAAAAGAAGAACTAGAATCCAGTATTGTGAAGTGCAACGAGCCTACACTTATCCCGGGCAGCGGTTTCTTCCTGATCAGATCCAAGTCTGTACCTACTCGTCGCCATTACGCGAGTTTACTTACGAAAATCGAACATTCGTGCTATTGGTACATTAACTAACGAAATAGTGTTCAGTTGTGCATACTTTCTGTGCCAAATTACGCCGTATTTGAACTTTATTGACCTGAAACAAGAAAAATCATCTAATCCCGCGACAGCAGTGCCATTTTTTCTTGTGCGGTTTTCTAAGGAAACTTCAATCAGTTAGCGCGCGAAGCTTGACACCTGACAGCGCCTGTCATATGTCTCCTGTCATCACGTTCTGCAAACTTCAAACGTCAACCGGCTGCGTTCCAGTGTCACTAAAAACGTAAAAGTGTGTTCCGTATTTCAATAGTGTGACAACAAAAGCCTGTAAGTTTTTTTTTCTCATCTTTTTGCATGGGTGGACATTCCTACAACTTACCTCAAATCTACTAAGTCTGTGCATCAAATACTTGTTTATGAACAATAAGTGTTTTAAACCTAAACTGAATGTTCCAACAATAACAACATTTTATTGTATTTCTCCTCTTTACTTTTTCTGCATTCTACTTGTATTGATGTTGGTTAATATTCCGGTATAGTTATTGCTTTGGGGCACTTGCATGCCATGGCATGGTGGCAATACAAATAACAAAATTTAAAAAGGAGTTTTGTTGAATTGTTTATATTTTTTTTTACTATTTACACTAAAAGTTTGCATTTTATTGCCCGTGTGTTGCATGTATAATTTTTATTATGTGCTCTTTATTATGAATGTGTTTTCTCATAATAAATATTTAACTCTTAGATTTTGCTGCTGTGCCAACACTGTATAATTTATGCTGTATTCCTATTCATAGTGTGTTTTTGTGTGCAAGTTAAATATAAATTGTATAGTAACGCAATGGCAAATGAGGGCCAGGAGATTTTCCTTGATCCTAAACCTGGAACTGGTGGTGAACAGTCTGTCGACCCCCCTTCCACATCTCAACCTGTATTAGTCAATAGAGTGTCCATACGCGTTCCCCCTTTCTGGCCTGACCAGCCCGGCCTCTGGTTCGCAAGCCTAGAAGCACAATTTCATATCAGTGGCATCACAAAGGAATTGACTAAATATTACTACGCTGTAAGCCAGCTCGACACAAAATCTGCAACTGAAGTTGAGGACATCATCATCGAGCCACCTAAGGATCAACCTTACACTTGTCTAAAGAAGGCTCTCATTTCTCGTTTCTCAGATTCCTATGAAGAAAAAATTAGGAGGCTCCTTGAGAAAGAGGAGATAGGGGATAGGAAGCCCTCGTCATTTTCGCGTCACCTTAGGACTCTTGCTGGTTCATCTTTCCCAGAGCAACTCCTCCAAACTATTTGGATGAATAGGTTGCCTAATTACATGCAAGGCATTTTAGTTGCCCAAAAGCATTCATCCCTTGAGGACTTGGGCGAGCTGGCTGATAAGCTGCAAGAAATCAGTCCGCAACCAATGAATGTCCACGCAGCAAGTAGGGCATCATCATCTAGTGATGACACCAAGGATCAACTTAAGTTGCTTCAACAACAAGTAGCGGATCTGACACGGCTTGTGACGGGCCTCACCACAAGTAATAACAGAAACAACCGCAGTCGTTCAGGTTCACGCTCACGCATTCCTAACGGCCAATGCTGGTACCACAGGCGATTCGCTGCGAAAGCTTCCAAGTGCATACAACCGTGCACGTGGTCAGCTTCCCTACCACAGGGAAACTCAAGCAGCAGTCAGTAGTGGCGACAACTGACTGCTCCCTAGCGAGTCGCCGTCTATTTGTTACCGATCGGTATTCGGGCAGACGATTTTTAATCGACACCGGATCCGATCTTTCTTGCCTACCTAGACGTTTCTCCCAGGGTAAAAAGCAGCCACTTCCGTACGAACTTTTAGCCGCCAATGGCACTAAAATAAATACTTTTGGTCTGGTCGAACTAAAATTGAATTTAGGTTTAAGACGCGATTTTGTATGGAAATTCATAGTCGCAGAAGTAGGAACTCCAATAATTGGTTCAGACTTCCTGGCTCATTATCACCTTTTACCAGACTGTGGTCATGGAAGGTTGCGAGACGGTAAAACAGGGTTGTCAGCAGAAACCGAATTCTCGTCAGTCGATCAACCCAGCATTAAACTCATTCAATCTCCTGATTCACCATACTCGCACATTTTGACCGAGTTCCCGAGCATTTCACGTCCTCCTGGCGCGCCCAAAGTGGTGAAGCACACTACGGTGCACTTTATCAAAACTACCGATGGCCCACCCGTGACAGCGCGACCACGTCGCCTTGCCCCACTTAAGCTTCGAGCTGCTCACAAAGAATTCGAGGAGATGATTCGCGTAGGCACCGCTCGACCTTCCAGCAGCTCATGGTCCTCCCCGCTACATCTCGCGCTTAAAAAAGACGAGACTTATCGTCCATGCGGTGACTACCGCGCACTGAACGCCCGCACAATTCCGGACTGCTACCCTGTCCGCCATATAGGAGATTTCGGCCACAGCTTGTCCGGATGCTCAGTTTTCAGTACCCTAGATTTAGTAAAAGCATATCAGCAAATTCCAGTAAATTCGGACGATATTTGCAAAACAGCTATAATCACACCCTTTGGACTCTTTGAATTCCCCTACATGACATTTGGCCTTAGAAATGCCGGACAGACATTTCAAAGGTTCATAGACGAAGTTGTGCGGGGATTTAACTTCTGTTTCGCATACGTCGATGATATCCTCGTGTACTCGAGAGACCCCCAGCAACATGCTGAACACCTAAGACTCTTGTTTAACCGACTGCACCAGTATGGAGTGGTCATCAACCCGGCGAAGTGTGTACTTGGGGCAGCCGAGGTAACGTTTCTGGGTTACCGTATTAATGCTGCAGGCACTTTTCCCCCCGAAGACCGTATCCGTGCTTTAGTGGATTTCCCTCCCCCTAAGACCGTGCAAGGCGTGCGTAGGTTCTTGGGCATGGTAAACTATTACCGCAGATTTTTGCCCCACGCCGCCAAGTATCAGGCTCCTTTAATCGACGCAGTCGCTGCAACTAACAGCAAAGGCGCAAAACCATTTCCATGGACGCCCGAGCTCGAACAATGCTTTGATGACTGCAAGAAAAGCCTAGCTAATGTTACCACATTATCACACCCAAATTGTGAGGCTCCCTTAGGCCTTTTTACCGACGCGTCCAGCATGCACATAGGTGCATGTTTACAGCAGAAAGTCGATGAGAACTGGCAACCACTCGCATATTTCAGCAAAAAGCTAACCGAGAAACAATCTCAATGGCCTGCTTATTATAGAGAACTTCTAGCTGTGTACGAGAGCGTTCAACATTTTCGGCACATACTAGAAGTGCAAAACGCAGCAGTTTTTACTGACCATAAGCCCCTGGTGTATGCCTTCATGCAGCGTCGCGACAAGCTTCCACCAACA
This sequence comes from Lithophane semibrunnea, assembly GCA_947363905.1. Classification (NCBI taxonomy): domain Eukaryota; kingdom Metazoa; phylum Arthropoda; class Insecta; order Lepidoptera; family Noctuidae; genus Lithophane; species Lithophane semibrunnea. The sequence continues at coordinate 7,188,796 of OX376195.1, read as the reverse complement.
CAACTCAACCAACTAACTTTTATCAGCCAATTTACCACCGACATACGATATATTAAGGGCACCGACAACGTAGTCGCAGATGCTATGTCGCGGGTTGAATCCATTTCATTGGAAGAGGACTACCAAGCCCTTGCAGAGTCACAAGAGAGAGACGAGGAAATCAAAGACGCGAGCTCATCTACTTCTTTGAAATTGAAAAAAATCGTTGTTCCTGGAACCAACACTTCCATACTCTGCGACACGTCGACAGGTAGACCTCGCCCATACCTCACCTTACCTTTCCGTCGAGCAGCTTTCGATCGACTGCATGATCTCAGTCACCCAGGCGTGAGAGCAACCTTACGATTGGTGACTGAGCGGTACGTCTGGCCACATATTAACACCGACTGCCGAAAATGGGCTAAGTCATGCCTAAAGTGCCAACGTAGCAAGGTAACCAGGCACACATCTGCACCGTTGATGTCTTTTCCGATCGCATCAAACAGATTCTGTCATGTCCACATTGATATCATAGGACCACTGCCGTCTTCAGACAATTTCACATATTGTCTGACCGCGGTTGACAGATATACGCGCTGGCCCGAAGCGTGGCCTATGACATCTATCACGGCGGAAGAAGTGGCAGATACGCTGGTGACTGGTTGGATATCCCGTTACGGGGTGCCAAGCACCGTGACGACCGACCAGGGTCGTCAGTTTGAATCCGCCTTGTTTCGGCGCCTTATGAACGTGTGTGCAACAAAGCGGATTCGCACAACCAGTTACCACCCGTGCGCAAATGGCATGGTAGAACGCATGCACCGCCAACTAAAAGCTTCTTTAATGTGTCATCCCCAAACGTGGAGCAAAGCACTTCCACTAGTACTCCTTGGCATGAGGACTGCCCTCAAAGAGGACCTGAATACCTCGTCTGCTGAGCTTGTCTATGGCGAACCTCTCCGACTTCCGGGAGAACTAATCTTGCAAGCAGAAGAACCCAGAAGCTCAAACGACATCACAGATTTCGTCACGGAGTTGAGAAACAGGATGGAAATGTTACGTCCAATACCAGCCTCCCGACACGCTCGACCGTCAACCTTCGTGTTCAAAGATTTGGCTACGTCGACACATGTTTTATTGCGCGACGACACTGTTCGACGGCCTCTGCAACCTCCTTACACTGGCCCATACCGCATTTTGAGGAGAAGGGATAAAACCCTTACCTTGGATATCAAGGGAAGAGAGGCTACCGTCAGCATAGACCGTGTTAAACCAGCATATCTGGACTCTGAACTGGTTTCCTCACCACCAGTTTCAGTTCCTGTTCCAGTTTCTCCCTGCACACAGCCAACTCCCCCCACGCCAACAACTACTCCATCCCCTTCAGGCACTGTCACCACCAGAACTGGCAGACGGGTTAAATTTAGGGACATCCTAGATTTATAGTTTTCTTTCTTGTATTGTTATATTTAATTTTTTCTGTATGTATACCTTGTATTTCTCCGTGGGGGGGTGGTGTGGCGAACCAATTAATTATCTGTGGTTCCCACCGTTACATAACCTGACAACACTGGTTGGTAAAAAAAAGGGAGTCTATCTATGGTTCAATAAGTTCGGTGATTGGAATCTACTAAAACCAGAGGATATAAAGTTATATTGTTACCCTATTAAAACTCTGTGAACGTGTAACCAAATATATTATAAGTTCGTGTATAGGTTAGTTCCGTTGTCACCTGGATACTGTGCTGTGTTATATTGAATACACGTATATCACAACTGGACGGAGTTTCATTCAAAGGGCGCCCTAACGCGCCTAAAGGTTAATTAAAATATTGTCACATTGTTAAAAAGAACCTAAGTATGGATTTTATATTACTTTTGCCCTATAACTTCGACTAGGTAAAACCTTCCTGTTCCATAAAACAAGAGTCATTAAAAAACGCAACAAAATGTTAATGGTTTATTTTTAACCAAACAATCGAACTATCCTCTTCTATTCTCTCTCTCGAAAAAAAAAGATTCATGAACAATGAATTAAAACATCCCGACATATTTAGGTCAGCACGTGCTCAGGCCAAACCACCAAACGAATTCGTAAGTCGGTTAATGCCCACGCTGTCCCGCAAACCGGACATGTCAGTCTTGCGCGGACGTAGGGAAATTGAATAAAGAGGAAATATGACACCGGCTACTTGCGACAGAATTCGAGTACCTAGGTTTATAGCGTGTGCTGCGCCGGCGACGACGCCGCCGGTCGCCAGGGGCAATGCACTTCGAGATGAAATTCTCACATCGCAATGTCGGACGTGCTTATGTAGTGCTTAGTTTAATTTAGACAAATGATTGCTTTATGCCTGTCTTTGTAATTATGTTCTCCATCAATAAGATACCTTATCAATAATGTCAGAATCCCGCTGCTAATGAACTAGGAAGGACTTAAGAGCTAACTGACCATTTAACTTCTTTGTTAAAAAAACCTGTAGAGGATGAAATTCGATCAATCTGACCACAGTTCTTCATATTCTAATTTTGAAAATCTAAAATCAACCGTCTAGTTAAGGTAGCCTCTAAAACTACTTTCTCTTTCAATGTATTGTTTTGTGCTCGAAGCCAGTTGTGACAAAAATTATAAAAAATGAGGTACTTTAGCCTCATATCCTGGTAACCCCAGAAGGCCTCCTGGAAACAGGAGGCTAAAGCACGTGCTTATCTGTTAATCCGGCACAGCTCAAGTGGAAACGTCGCTCTACTCTCGCCTTCCGTTTCACAACAATAATTGACAAATTACAGAACGGTCATAGTACCGTTTCGGGACAAAAATGTGGTCACGGCAACCAAACTTTTTCTACAGACAGACTTTGTGAATTGTTAGCCGCATTTTTTACCGAATATTTTTAAAGAAAACTCATGAAAGTTTGTATTTCTGCTACTTATATTATGTATTTTTAAATGTCATGTTGGCCCAGTGGTTAAGGCCTAGCTTCTCATGCACGATTTTTGGGTTCAAATTCGGGCAAGTACCAATATGACTTTTTCAATTCTTATGCACTTTCTGAGGTTATCATGGACATTACTGACGGGCAGCGTCGGTCTGGGACCCAAAAAACTACCGGGATTTTTTGAGGTTCGTAATAAAATAATAATTATCTCACTAATCACGGCTTTACTCTAAATAAAAGTAAGGGAAAATGGACCCGGACCGGCCCACGGAGGGACCGGCCCACCGGGAAAAGTCCCGGTATGCCCTGGGGCCAGACCGACAGTGCTGACAGGGGTGGCAAAGTTACTGTGAGGAAACTTAATAAAGGATAAATGATAATGATAAATGATAAATGATTTATTTCTGTAAGTAGGTTTGTACAAACACTTTTACACGTCAATAACATTTTTAAAACGAGATGAGGTCGGCGTTTCCTATCTGACTACTCTGAGAAGAAAGGCCGAAACAAACTCAGAGGTCACAGTCTCTTTTAAAGTCCAGACATAATCTTGGTCAGATTATGAGAAGACCATGTAGATTGGGGTCTGAAATGGTCTTTTGAGGAAAGAACCACACAGATTGAGTGGACCTGTCCAGTCAGTGCACGCATTTGTCAGTAATCGTGCAGCTCAACTCCGAATTTAAGGAGCTCAACGATTTGACGAACAATACCAAAGAAAGGACATTTGGTTAGGCCGCATAAATTACTCAAACTGCCAGACTATGATTAATTAAAATTAAGAAAAAATAAATAATAAAAAAGAAAAGAAAGATCCACATAATCTTCACATTCACAATAATTAAAAATAATATAATACTTTACAAAGTAAATCAAAAGAAAAATAAAAAGGTCTGAAATCACCAACCAGTCTAGAGCAAGCGTGTTGATCAATGCTCGAGCGTTCTCTATATGAGAAGAGGCCTTTGCCCTGCAATGGGTAAATATATTTTTATACTACATGAAAATAGATCGTTTTTTTTTTTTCAAGAAAAAAAAAATGCTATGGATGCCTTAAAATTGGCAGTTGAGATTTATTTATTTATTCAAGACTTACGGATATGCAACAAATTGTATGTAATTAGCAGTGCTATTCTGTAACCATCACTCCATGAAAAGTTAGGTGAAGTGAGCGTGGAGTGAGATGTCAGTGTCATCCCACCTGATGCTAGGGATGCCCAAGCTAATACATTTACAATCATAATCGAGATTTTAATAATATTTTTATTCTAATTCTATTGATAATTTTGTATTATTTTAAAACAAGTATTTAAGTGTCTAAACATTAATACTATTTAGGTAGGCTTTAAATAAATTAGCAAAACAGATATTCAGTTAGAAACTCAATTTTGTTTTACTTACTCAATTTTTTTTCCTAGTATCGTACGTATCTACGTAGCTACATACAATAAATAAAATAAAACATTCACTTTTATGCTAGTTAGTAAAAAGCGACATAGTTTGTTATTAAGAACCCATTGTTAGACTGTTTATTTAAATAAACGCAATCCCATGACCCAATCGCGATGTTTTTAAAGAAGCGATTGTGGATCGAGTCCAGTAAAGACTGTGCGACGTTGTTCAGCGTTGTAACGAAACCAAATCTATTTATGAAGAGAGATTCGGTCGGTCATCAGTGCTTGGCGAGACTGCAAAAGGGGGCGCGGGGCAGACGCAGCGCGAGATACCTACTCAAACCTAAAAACTTCATTTGAGTGGCTGCATGGCGCGGAGAGCGCGCGGGCTACTTGGAGCGGAGAGCGCGCGGGCCACTCAAACTCACGCCATAGCTCGGGTCCATATTAAAGAATTATCACAAGTGGTCGTAATAAGAGCGCGGGCAGCAAGCGGCAAAACGCGCGGTAGCTGGGATCTCGTACTAGTTCGAGCTGACCACGCGCGTATTGCCATTTAAAGTAAGAATTTTCAAGTAAAACTACCTAAGTCTTCTTCATCCATATTTGACAAACACTGGACACGACAACGCTCGGAACGAAGTCGCGCTCGCGGCTCGACTGCGGACACCGGACAGAACTGCAGCCAAGATTGCGCGCGTCCCCGAACCAGCAGCGCCGCTTCCCGCACCGCGCTACCATTGCTACCAGTGCCCCAGTGCGGCCAAGCATTCAGTGATCGAGTGCTAAAAGTGTGCCTGGCTGACGGGCCATACAATTTAACCCCACACAAATTATGTGGGAACCTACATAAGTAAATGTCATTTAAATAAAAAGACGTGCGGACTAAATCTAGGTACTAGGTACCTACCTACGCGTTGCAAATAGATAACAAAATATTCATCAATTAATCATCATCGTAATTACCTACTATTACTAACCTCAACTGACATTTGCAACGCGCGCACAGGCTCGTTGCGTTGAAGTGGTATTATTATGGTTTCCAAGACAAGACAATCGGGTGAGATGATCACCTCGCGCATGCGCGTTACGCGCTCAAGTTACTACTATTACTAAATTCAACTGACATTTCCAACGCGCGCAGGCTCACACAAGTGAAGTGATTTAGCAGAATCGCGTGGAATGATATGTGCAAATCGAGTGAGGTGATCACCTCGCGCATGCGCGTTATGCGCTGAAGTTTTGGTTTAATTCTCCTTCATTGGCGGTTGGCGGCCATGTTATGGCCTATTCGTATTCTAGCTGAGCTCAGAGACAATAATTAGTACTTAGCTATTTATTTCAATGGTTTTAGATATTTCATTGTCTAAATCCACCCGTTTATGGAAAGTCAGTATCTCTACAGCCGACATTTTGTTTTCAATAATTAACTACCAGATTCGCATGAAGTCCGAAGTTTTTTTTTAATTTCCCTTCATTGGCGGCCATGTCCATATGTATAGGTATTCGTATTTTTTAGAGACAATAATTATTACTTACTTATTTATTTAAATGCTTATATATATTTCAATGTCTAAATCATACCTACTATTTTTGTCATAAAAAGTTAGTTTATTACCTAGGTACATTTTTTTTACAATAAATGAACTATGAACATAATTATTATGAATGTAACGTGACACGTAGTTCAGAGACAATAATTTAGTAGCTATTTATTTCAATTCTTTTAGATATTTCAATGTCTAAATCCAACCATTTATGGAATGTCACTACCTCTATTGGCCTACATTTTGTTTTCAATAATTTTATGAACTTACGAAAAGTTCAACTGACACTAGCAAGTAGCAGCGCGCGCAAGCTCACTGCCTGGCACGAGAACAGTGTTGCCAACTGCTACCTTCAGTTAGTAGCTAGACGGTCTGCTAAATGTAGCTAGATCGTCAGATTGTACCCAATAAAGTAGCTAAATGCTACTTCTACTTCGTTTTTGAATCCTAGTTATTAATTTCAAATCTTTGTTGTTTGTTTTTTTAATATGGTGTTTGACATTTGCACCTGTCAAATTAGTCTATCTACTTCTTTTCATAGGTAATGCCATTTTCCACGAGCATTAAATTAATTTAACTGATGACACAACACAATAAAAATGTTGTTAAAGTTTACCTATGGAGCATTACGGCAAAGGAACTATTTGATGAAACCATAGATATTATATCATTTCATACTTCCATATGCACTCTACCTAGACCTATTAAAAAATATCGAAAGTATTTACGTCATGTGTAAAGTAGCTAAAAAATCTAGCTACAAGTTTTATTAAATTGATTGACACTGTAAAATAGCTTAGCTACGAAGTAGCTAAGATGGCAACACTGCACGAGTATACGGTGAAGTGGTTGCCATAGAAACCACACTGTGATGTTGCTATGGTTACGAGATTCGGAAGTTTTTTTTTAATTTCCCTTCATTGGCGGCCATGTCCATAGGTATAGGTATTCGTATTTAGAGACAATAATTATTACTTACCTATTTATATATATAAATGCTTTTAGATTTATTTCAATGTCTAAATCATACCTACCATTTTTGTCATAAAAAGTCAGTTTATTGCCTACATTTTTTTTACAATAAATTTTAATGAACTATGAACTTAAGGTGTAACGTGGTGTACGTTACATTCATAAATTCAGAACAATAAGAAAATGCAATAGGTACCAATGTCCAATAAGTACCTAAAGCTACTACAAAGCGTCTTCTCGTAGTCTCAGTATAGGTAGGTACCTACCTACTTAGGTACATTGTTCTTTATAAGTTTGAATAAGGTTTGAACTTTGAACCTATTGTCAGCTGACGACTTGAATGCAATGCAACACCTAGCGCGAGTGATGAAAGCGCTACTATATGATTTGTATATAAATCAAATCATAAACAAATAAAAAAAAAATATTCATAAATCCTATGTCATCATCGTTATTTTATTGCTACCAAGTTCAACTGACAATAACAAGTAGATGCGCGCGCAAATTCACTTCACCTACACCTCTGCCGCGCCGCAGTTAAGTGTGGTGTTACCATGGATACGCTAGGCAGGCACTCAATTTTTTTTAAAATAATTTTCCCTCATTGATTGGCCCTGTCCATAGGCCTATTCGTATTCAGACACAATAATTAGCACCTAATTATTTCAATGTCTAAATCCAACCGTTTATAAACAACAAATGGATTTTACTTGAATGGTGAGATTGAGCAACTTCGTAAAATTCTCAATCTCAGTCATCAATCATTTTTTTTCAGTGATTGGTGTATTGTTCGTTTGCGTTTTATAGGTAGGTTCATAATCAGTAAAAAACACAAAATGTAGTAACATCCCATCATCTAGATTGAAGACAAACCACAGTACAAGATACAAACCTTTTATCATACCTAAATTTAGGCACATCAAGGGGTGCTAATAATGATCGATAGTTACCTACTTATACACACAAATTGCCAAACACTCTTGCAAACAAGAAAAATTAGAATTATTATAATAATTCATGTATTTATTTTAAGCTGATGAAATTATGTGTGTTTAGGTTGCTGCAGTCTAATATTTAAGTTTTCCTGTATCTATATGTACACACTATGTCTATGTCTCATAGATGTAAATCGATGCTATGTCTGTCATTCAACACAGGTCTGTCGCAGGTCTACTGGAAAAAAATCTAATGATAAAAATGTTAATGTATTTTACTTTATTGGTGTGTACATTAATACATAAATAGATAAATAGAATTTATTCATTTGTATCACATCAAAAAAAATTGCTAATATATTTTTTTGCTACTGAGCCAGCGGCCTCCCGAGGTTTATACGTAGGATGTGTGTGGATTCCACCGCTGCAGAGCTGGAAGAAATAATAAGCATTTATTACTATTTGATTTATTTCATTCCTACAATCATCAAGTACCTATATTTTTTTTAAATCAATTAACTGTCACTATTAATTGTCACTATCATCAATAGAGTAATGCAGTACTCTCAATAAGAATTCAAAACGGTATGATTTATTTATAATAAGTAATCATTTCAATCAATCGTTTTGAGTACAATGAGTTGCAACATTTCTTAATTCCAAGCTCAAAAATAGTGTGTAAAATAATGAATACTTACCAGGATTGATGTGATCAAATCAAGTAGAGGCAGTCTTGAGTCCTTTATTTTCATAAATTATTTTATGGCCTTAGCAATTGCAGGATCCAATGGGCTCATCTGCTAAGAAGTAGAATATTTATTTATCAGATTAATAATATTCACTTGTTTTAAATGTGTGCCTATTCTTTTATTTAGTTAACCTTATTTTGTCCTACTGCTGGGCAAAGGTCTCCCCCATACTTTCTCAGTTTTCCATAGGTTTTTCCTTCGCCGGCCGATCAGTCAGGAACGAGTCCCAATCGTCACGCCAGCATTTCTTAAGCCTGACTCGGTGACGACTCCCGTCTTCGGGCACCCACTGTGCGACGATTCTGGCCTATACCTACTAGTCTACTACTATAATTTTATCATCCAGATTATCTAGTTAGATATTTAGATAAATACTATTTTATCTTACTGACTGACATCCACTCCCGTCTTGCAAAGCTAACCATCCGACTGATGATCTATTTTTCACATAATATTGTGAACAGTGATACAGGAATTTTTGAGTTGAGGAATACATTGCATCATCATCGTTTCAGTCGAAAGACGACCACTGCTGGACGGACATGGGACTCCCCAAGCACCGCCATGCCGCCACAATCGATTGAGTTTTGAATAATTTTAGAACAACTTTTACCATTACATGCCAATGCCGTAATACTACCTAGCACATTCACGATTACACACTAATATTATTCTTATGTCCCTGACAAACTTATGAACATTATTCATACTAAATTCAAACTTTCATTTGTTTAGTGTGTATTAGTTTTTTTTTGTAGCTGGCATATCAGTAAATCAGTATTTATATATATTAGTCTATGGCTGGCATAACCCACGCACCAAACACCACAGACTATAGACTAATTAAGTAAGTAGTACACTACTACTATTACTATAGACAGTTACACACATTTCCACCACACACAAATGATGATGTATTTCTACATTGTTGATGAAATTTTAATTATTAATAAAAATCGGCGTAGGTACTGATAAAATAAATTTATTAAAATAATAAATTGACAAGAACGATAAGTTTATGTATAACAGTGCGAACATGGATTTATGTAGTAGAAATGCAATAAAGCAGCGCGCGAAATTCAAGTTTTCAAAAAAAAAAAATGTTCATCTATCGTAGACAAGACTTTCGAATTCGCGCTCTTTTGTAAATTAAAAATCCAAAACTCTCGCAGTGCACACGGCGGTGGTGATTCAATCGGATCCTATTTCATGAATTCATAACATTTGGCCGCAAATAATACTTAGATCAACATACAACCTGCCTGCAAATTGCAAAAAACGTAAGAAAATTTGAATTTCGCGGGCTACCCTGATGTTATGTAATATCGACTGTTTAGCCATACATTTTTGACGTTTGAACATATCGTCACGTATCTTACTTACCTTTTTAAATAAACCCCAAAACAAAGTTCTTTACAAGCTGTACCTACATGTAAAATGGGTAATATACGTGCGTACTTAAAGTACGCGGGTTTTTACTTCGCAACCTTACTCGGCTCGCTGACGGTGACACACGTGAAGCTTGCTCAAAATGTCATTGTCAAATTGGTGGCTCGATACTCGCGGCTCGCGGCGATGACAGACGACAAGCCAAGCAAGGCGGGCTACGATCAAAATTTCAGACATGTTGGATCGCCGACGAACTTACTCAGCGGTTTTTAAGTCCACGTACAGTTCGATTCAAACTTAAGGCGGCTCGAAACATGAGGCGAGTCGCTGCGCAGTAACAATGTCATGTAACAGCGGGGGTGAGGGGTCTATCACCCTTTTAACCCTTTATCGTATCTCAATAAATGTCAAAGTAATTTAAAAATCCTTGCTGGCAACTCTGGTGGCTAGCGCCACAACGTTCAAAGTTTCAAAAATAGCTGCACAAAATGATTTTTTGAATTTAGTAAATTAGTACTTTTAAACTTTGATAGGTTTGACCATAGACATATCCCTAAAAAAATAACGTAATCGTATTCCTAAAAAAACCTAATCGTATCCCTAAAAAAATAACGAAACTTCATCAAATCCAGTGTTGTTATTGATACGGCAATAGGGAATATGCATGTGATACAAATATGGGTCAATTTTTTTTTTTAACTGTATTTCTTCAGAATTATGCCTCCATCAATATTTTTGAATAAAATTTATTTTTGAGCGAGAAATTAATTTTTTTAAAGTCCCAAAAAACTGTGGGTAATACAAATACTTGCAAAGCTAAGAGCGGATGTGACGTAACAATACGAAACAACAATCAAAATGTCAATGTCAAGTCAATCAACAAGTGTCAAGTCAACGTCAAACGCTCATAAAAAAAGGAGCGTTTGACGTTGACCTGACAGTTGCTTGTCTGTTTTCACGATCTGTGACGTCACCACACCAAGCGCGCCAAATGGAAGGCGTTTAAATAGCCCGGATCGGCTGGATATTAAAAAAAATTAAGTACTTTAAATTCCTTTTTTGCCGTCGAATTTTTTTAAACTATTATTTGACCATGTAAACTATCGAATAAAAATATTAAAAAAATACATGCATATTCCCTATTACCGTAATTTACGGTAATCCACGTTTATTTTTCAGAAAACGGTATACGGCACTCCTTGGAAATCCCGACTCGCGACTAAAACCAGAGTTCATTTTAGTATTTTATCTCAAAATACGGCAAATCAGAATGTGACATACGGCAACCCAGATTTTTACACTAACAACACTGATCAAATCTTAATCATCTGTGACTGTGATGGAATTGGAAATGGATATGCCTCTATGGTAAGAAGTTTCAAGGAGCATTTTGTTTTGTTTAGCACTTCCAAAATGAGCTACAAAAAAAAACTAAACAAATGAAAGTTTGAATTTAGTATGAATAATGTTCATAAGTTTGTCAGGGACAAAAGAATAATATTAGTGTGTAATCGTGAATGTGCTAGGTAGTATTACGGCATTGGCATGTAATGGTAAAAGTTGTTCTAAAATTATTCAAAACTCAATCGATTGTGGCGGCATGGCGGTGCTTGGGGAGTCCCATGTCCGTCCAGCAGTGGTCGTCTTTCGACTGAAACGATGATGATGCAATGTATTCCTCAACTCAAAAATTCCTGTATCACTGTTCACAATATTATGTGAAAAATAGATCATCAGTCGGATGGTTAGCTTTGCAAGACGGGAGTGGATGTCAGTCAGTAAGATAAAATAGTATTTATCTAAATATCTAACTAGATAATCTGGATGATAAAATTATAGTAGTAGACTAGTATAGGCCAGAATCGTCGCACAGTGGGTGCCCGAAGACGGGAGTCGTCACCGAGTCAGGCTTAAGAAATGCTGGCGTGACGATTGGGACTCGTTCCTGACTGATCGGCCGGCGAAGGAAAAACCTATGGAAAACTGAGAAAGTATGGGGGAGACCTTTGCCCAGCAGTAGGACAAAATAAGGTTAACTAAATAAAAGAATAGGCACACATTTAAAACAAGTGAATATTATTAATCTGATAAATAAATATTCTACTTCTTAGCAGATGAGCCCATTGGATCCTGCAATTGCTAAGGCCATAAAATAATTTATGAAAATAAAGGACTCAAGACTGCCTCTACTTGATTTGATCACATCAATCCTGGTAAGTATTCATTATTTTACACACTATTTTTGAGCTTGGAATTAAGAAATGTTGCAACTCATTGTACTCAAAACGATTGATTGAAATGATTACTTATTATAAATAAATCATACCGTTTTGAATTCTTATTGAGAGTACTGCATTACTCTATTGATGATAGTGACAATTAATAGTGACAGTTAATTGATTTAAAAAAAATATAGGTACTTGATGATTGTAGGAATGAAATAAATCAAATAGTAATAAATGCTTATTATTTCTTCCAGCTCTGCAGCGGTGGAATCCACACACATCCTACGTATAAACCTCGGGAGGCCGCTGGCTCAGTAGCAAAAAAATATATTAGCAATTTTTTTTGATGTGATACAAATGAATAAATTCTATTTATCTATTTATGTATTAATGTACACACCAATAAAGTAAAATACATTAACATTTTTATCATTAGATTTTTTTCCAGTAGACCTGCGACAGACCTGTGTTGAATGACAGACATAGCATCGATTTACATCTATGAGACATAGACATAGTGTGTACATATAGATACAGGAAAACTTAAATATTAGACTGCAGCAACCTAAACACACATAATTTCATCAGCTTAAAATAAATACATGAATTATTATAATAATTCTAATTTTTCTTGTTTGCAAGAGTGTTTGGCAATTTGTGTGTATAAGTAGGTAACTATCAATCATTATTAGCACCCCTTGATGTGCCTAAATTTAGGTATGATAAAAGGTTTGTATCTTGTACTGTGGTTTGTCTTCAATCTAGATGATGGGATGTTACTACATTTTGTGTTTTTTACTGATTATGAACCTACCTATAAAACGCAAACGAACAATACACCAATCACTGAAAAAAAATGATTGATGACTGAGATTGAGAATTTTACGAAGTTGCTCAATCTCACCATTCAAGTAAAATCCATTTGTTGTTTATAAACGGTTGGATTTAGACATTGAAATAATTAGGTGCTAATTATTGTGTCTGAATACGAATAGGCCTATGGACAGGGCCAATCAATGAGGGAAAATTATTTTAAAAAAAATTGAGTGCCTGCCTAGCGTATCCATGGTAACACCACACTTAACTGCGGCGCGGCAGAGGTGTAGGTGAAGTGAATTTGCGCGCGCATCTACTTGTTATTGTCAGTTGAACTTGGTAGCAATAAAATAACGATGATGACATAGGATTTATGAATATTTTTTTTTTATTTGTTTATGATTTGATTTATATACAAATCATATAGTAGCGCTTTCATCACTCGCGCTAGGTGTTGCATTGCATTCAAGTCGTCAGCTGACAATAGGTTCAAAGTTCAAACCTTATTCAAACTTATAAAGAACAATGTACCTAAGTAGGTAGGTACCTACCTATACTGAGACTACGAGAAGACGCTTTGTAGTAGCTTTAGGTACTTATTGGACATTGGTACCTATTGCATTTTCTTATTGTTCTGAATTTATGAATGTAACGTACACCACGTTACACCTTAAGTTCATAGTTCATTAAAATTTATTGTAAAAAAAATGTAGGCAATAAACTGACTTTTTATGACAAAAATGGTAGGTATGATTTAGACATTGAAATAAATCTAAAAGCATTTATATATATAAATAGGTAAGTAATAATTATTGTCTCTAAATACGAATACCTATACCTATGGACATGGCCGCCAATGAAGGGAAATTAAAAAAAAACTTCCGAATCTCGTAACCATAGCAACATCACAGTGTGGTTTCTATGGCAACCACTTCACCGTATACTCGTGCAGTGTTGCCATCTTAGCTACTTCGTAGCTAAGCTATTTTACAGTGTCAATCAATTTAATAAAACTTGTAGCTAGATTTTTTAGCTACTTTACACATGACGTAAATACTTTCGATATTTTTTAATAGGTCTAGGTAGAGTGCATCTGGAAGTATGAAATGATATAATATCTATGGTTTCATCAAATAGTTCCTTTGCCGTAATGCTCCATAGGTAAACTTTAACAACATTTTTATTGTGTTGTGTCATCAGTTAAATTAATTTAATGCTCGTGGAAAATGGCATTACCTATGAAAAGAAGTAGATAGACTAATTTGACAGGTGCAAATGTCAAACACCATATTAAAAAAACAAACAACAAAGATTTGAAATTAATAACTAGGATTCAAAAACGAAGTAGAAGTAGCATTTAGCTACTTTATTGGGTACAATCTGACGATCTAGCTACATTTAGCAGACCGTCTAGCTACTAACTGAAGGTAGCAGTTGGCAACACTGTTCTCGTGCCAGGCAGTGAGCTTGCGCGCGCTGCTACTTGCTAGTGTCAGTTGAACTTTTCGTAAGTTCATAAAATTATTGAAAACAAAATGTAGGCCAATAGAGGTAGTGACATTCCATAAATGGTTGGATTTAGACATTGAAATATCTAAAAGAATTGAAATAAATAGCTACTAAATTATTGTCTCTGAACTACGTGTCACGTTACATTCATAATAATTATGTTCATAGTTCATTTATTGTAAAAAAAATGTACCTAGGTAATAAACTAACTTTTTATGACAAAAATAGTAGGTATGATTTAGACATTGAAATATATATAAGCATTTAAATAAATAAGTAAGTAATAATTATTGTCTCTAAAAAATACGAATACCTATACATATGGACATGGCCGCCAATGAAGGGAAATTAAAAAAAAACTTCGGACTTCATGCGAATCTGGTAGTTAATTATTGAAAACAAAATGTCGGCTGTAGAGATACTGACTTTCCATAAACGGGTGGATTTAGACAATGAAATATCTAAAACCATTGAAATAAATAGCTAAGTACTAATTATTGTCTCTGAGCTCAGCTAGAATACGAATAGGCCATAACATGGCCGCCAACCGCCAATGAAGGAGAATTAAACCAAAACTTCAGCGCATAACGCGCATGCGCGAGGTGATCACCTCACTCGATTTGCACATATCATTCCACGCGATTCTGCTAAATCACTTCACTTGTGTGAGCCTGCGCGCGTTGGAAATGTCAGTTGAATTTAGTAATAGTAGTAACTTGAGCGCGTAACGCGCATGCGCGAGGTGATCATCTCACCCGATTGTCTTGTCTTGGAAACCATAATAATACCACTTCAACGTAACGAGCCTGTGCGCGCGTTGCAAATGTCAGTTGAGGTTAGTAATAGTAGGTAATTACGATGATGATTAATTGATGAATATTTTGTTATCTATTTGCAACGCGTAGGTAGGTACCTAGTACCTAGATTTAGTCCGCACGTCTTTTTATTTAAATGACATTTACTTATGTAGGCTCCCACATAATTTGTGTGGGGTTAAATTGTATGGCCCGTCAGCCAGGCACACTTTTAGCACTCGATCACTGAATGCTTGGCCGCACTGGGGCACTGGTAGCAATGGTAGCGCGGTGCGGGAAGCGGCGCTGCTGGTTCGGGGATGCGCGCAATCTTGGCTGCAGTTCTGTCCGGTGTCCGCAGTCGAGCCGCGAGCGCGACTTCGTTCCGAGCGTTGTCGTGTCCAGTGTTTGTCAAATATGGATGAAGAAGACTTAGGTAGTTTTACTTGAAAATTCTTACTTTAAATGGCAATACGCGCGTGGTCAGCTCGAACTAGTACGAGATCCCAGCTACCGCGCGTTTTGCCGCTTGCTGCCCGCGCTCTTATTACGACCACTTGTGATAATTCTTTAATATGGACCCGAGCTATGGCGTGAGTTTGAGTGGCCCGCGCGCTCTCCGCGCCATGCAGCCACTCAAATGAAGTTTTTATGTTTGAGTAGGTATCTCGCGCTGCGTCTGCCCCGCGCCCCCTTTTGCAGTCTCGCCAAGCACTGATGACCGACCGAATCTCTCTTCATAATGAATAGATTTGGTTTCGTTACAACGCTGAACAACGTCGCACAGTCTTTACTGGACTCGATCCCCAATCGCTTCTTCAAACACATCGCGATTAGGTTATGGGATTGCGTTTATACAGGGTTATTGGTAAAACACCAGCAACCTCTTAAGGAGTCATTGTACTCATCATTATGAACAACTTTTACTATGGGAACAAATATGAAATCGCGAAAAAAGAAAACAGCTGTTCCGTACATTTTGACGAGTTAAGCGAACATAAATGTACGGAACAGCTGCTTTTTTTTTCGCGATTTCATATTTGTTCCCATAGTAAAAGTTGTTCATAATGAGGAGTACAATGACTCCTTAAGAAGTTGCTGGTGTTTTACCAATAACCTTGTATAAATAAACAATCTAAAAATGGGTTCTTAATAACAATCTTTGTCGAAGCGCATTTTCTTTTGAATGTTTTATTTTATTTATTATAAGTAGGTATGGTTTCAGGCTATAAGGACTAGTCTAGGAAAACAATTGAGTAAGTAAAACAAAATTGAGTTTCTGACTGAATATCTGTTTTGCTATTTTATTTAAAAGCCTCCCTAAATGGTATTAATGTTTAGACCCTTAAATATTTGTTTTAAAATAATACAATATTATCAATAGAATTAGAATCAAAATATTATTAAAATCTCGATTATGATTGTAGGTAAATGTAATGCTTAGGCATCCCTAGCTTCAGTGACACTGACGGCTCACTCCACGCTCACTTCACTTAAATTTTCACGGTGTGATGGTTACAGAATCGACCGGCTGGTCTACTGATTTGCAGTAGGTATAACCTAGTGAAGCAAATAAAGAAATATTTTTTGTTACGATCACGATTACTTTACTTTACGTAAGCATTGCGAGTCTGACGTGTGAATTGTATGTGCATAATATTTTATACTTATTTTTCATAAGACAAGTGTCGGGTTTTCGAGATTTATTTTTATGTAAATTATGAAGCTGTGCATCTTATGCGGTCCTATAGATTGTATGCACTTCCTACTTCTTAGGTTGATGATGAACAATTTAAAAAAAACCGGCTAAGTGTGTTTTGTAGCACCGTACAGTATTTAGCAAAATGTGCTGAAAAACACGTTTCTTATATGGGGATACCCTTGAATTTATAACTTTAGCGCGCCCCACGGATTCACCCGCATCAGTCTCGATCCCGTGGGAATATCGGGATAAAAAGTATCATATTTATGCCCTAATTCAGGTAATGGTTTACCCATGTGCCAGATTTCATCCAAATTTGTTCAGCCGTGTAAGCGTAGCAAACTAACAAATAAACAAACTCACTTTCGCATTTAAAGGCAATACGTGGTCTTTATCAGAAGAGTTCTTATTGTCTCTTATTATGCGTGGGTTTGCGGGCTAGGAGATGTAATTAAATGGGAATGAACAATAATGTAAACGACGTTCCACCGAGTACGTGAGACGCGAGCGCAGATCAATCAACTCACTGCCCTGGCAGGGTAGTCACCATGATCACCAATACCACAGTCGCCATGAATCCTTGCCGGTTTCCCGGTTTCGATCCATCTCCGCGATCTTCCAATATCTTGGCGGGGGGCCGCCTCCTCAGTAGGTACCCGGGGTTACGTCAAGTTGACAGCTGTCACAATCGTTCGAAAATCAACTCCGTAAGTTTAGCGTCGTAATATCTTTAGACGCGCCGTCACATTTATAATATTAGTTAGTATTTTATTATTATTATTTGTTGTTATAGCGGCAAAAGAAATACACAATCTGTGATTTCAACTGTCTACCTATTACGGTTCATGAGATACAGCCTTCTGACAAACAGACGGACAGCGGAGGCTTAGTAATAGGGTTCCGTTTCCACACTTACTTGGATACGAACCCCAAAAAACTTTCCGGCTATTAAATCACGTCACAACTGCAATGAACAAACTATTATTATTAATTAATCTATTAGCATTGTCACGTCAATTATTGATAACGCCTATTACGTCAATTATCACAATCACATCACCATTAAATTAATCTTGTAAACAAAAGTGTGAAGTAACAATTAAGCAGGAGTCATGAATGACCGGCGGACGAGCCAATTCCGACGCATAGTTTTAAATAAGATTGACATGGTTTATTAAGATCATCAATGAAACGACCTCGACTCATTGTTAAGTGTCGGAGGCAACCTTATTAATTTTAGACACTCGATGTTGAGACCACACGCGATATGGCGGTGAAAAGTCAACGCGATAATTGACGGTCAGTCTGTGTTTGTTTCCAATAGAAAGCGTCACGTTATTATTGCTACCTATTTGATATGCAAATATAATCCTACTCGACCTTAAATTTCGTGTTTCTTCTCCTATAGAGAGAGTTCTTCCGATAAAAAAAACCTTCTTACAAAAAAAAAAAACGACTTCCAAAAAAAAAACACTACAAGTGAAAAAAAGTTTTTACTTTTCACTTTTCAGTACCTAAATAGTTGTTACCTACCCCACACAAATTCGAACTCGACGAATTCTGACGGGATTATCCACAGCAACATTCGGATGCATGGTCAGATAAGGTGATTGATAGACGCGAAGCTTGCTTCAGTGTAGGCAACGCAGAGCAACTGCACTGGCTTAGTCGCTTCATAACGTCGAAATAATGTTTATTTCTCGTTAGAATCGATTTGGTGGTCATGCCAATATCAAAAATAAATATTTGCGCGGAGTTTGCACGACGTTAGTGTAGGGTATAGACATTTTTGCTGAAATATGCGTTACTCTCTACGCATTTGCTAATACTACGTGCCTACGACGCAGCCTCTACGCTCCTCTACGAATGTAGTTACTATGCGTTTCGAACGCAGCTTCTACGCACCCTCTACGAATGCGGCTACTACGCGGCTACGACACAGCTGCTACGCGGTTTCTACAAAAGCGGTTACTCCGCGGCTCTGACGCAGCTTCTACGCGCCCTCTACGGAAACGATTACTACGCGGTTACCACGCAACTACTCTGTGCATAAAATCAAAAGAAACAAAATAATATTTTACACGTTATCGGCCGTCCTTCAACCAATTGTTATGGTTTAACAGAGAATTATAAAATACTTAGTATATCACGTGTTGGTTAATTATTCATACCTATTTTATAATGTACCTACCTACTCTTTTACCTACACAGGACGCCAGTCTTTTACAAATCATTTATACCTCAGTATTAGATTTATGTAATTTCGGTAATTAAAAGTAGAAACGACCCTACATTGGCTTGTGTACAATTGAATTGACGAGCAAGAACAGTTTGAACAACTTAGAGGATTACCTATCGTTCTTTCACAGACAAAAGTGGAGAAGGGGCATTAGATGGGAGTTTAGAGTTTGTAGACTAATGATCCACAAGAGCAATTGACTGTGGGCTTATGGTGGATCTTTGGTCGTGTTATAAGTCAATCAGTTAATCAACTCAGTCTATCACAGTCCACTACAGGACATAGGTCTCTGCCAGGCTGCGCCCCACGCCATGACCTCCGCTTTCCCCATCCAGTCTGTCAGCCACCTTCTTAAGGTCGCCGGTCCATCTAGCTGGGGGGCATCTCACACTACGCTTGCCGATACGCGGTCTCCACTCCGGTACTCGTTTGCTTCACCGGTCATCGGTCCTTCGACAAACATGGCCAGCTCATTGCCACTTTAGCTTGCTTACTCTGCAAGCTATATAAAAATAAATAAGCAATATCTAATTATCCAACGTTGTAGTTGATGTTAATAACAAAACTATTGGCTACAGTGCATAGTGCTAGTTTGCAATCGCCTATTTTCATCGCATCGATTTTCTAAGATCAAATGCCAAATGAAACGACAAGGCGATGATTGCAATATGACAATTAATTTTGCCGCCAAACGCGTGTTAAATATCAAGTAAGTAGAGTTTTATGTAGTCATTTAAGTATCTTAAGTATGAAATGTTATTCTAAGTATTATCACCAAAGAAACTGAACGCGATCAGCACATAAACCACGTTTAAGAGCTGTCAGGTCATTATTTTGTTTGGTATATTGACACTGACAGCTCTTGAACTCGGTTTAGATGTACTGATCGCGTTCAGTGTCATTGGTGAAATTCGTCCTAAGTCTTAGTTAGGAAAGAAAAGAGATGTTTGAGATTGTAGTTCTTATTTTTCCTTTCGTTCTACTTATTCTATTTAGGTACTCCTACTTGGGAAGGAACTTACTGTCTTGTCTTATCATCGTATTTTTTTAGGTTTCCGTAGCTAAATGGCAAAAACGGAACCCTTCTAGATTCGTCATGTCCGTCAGTTTGAGAGAAGACTGAAATGTAATGTGTTCAGGGGGCCTACCACCACCGCTTACAGCAGTATTATTTTAATCTGACTCAGTGGGGGAAAGAGATGGAGCTATACATCCTGTAGAGCTGCATCTCTTTCCCACACTGAAGTAATATTAAAATAATACTGCTGTAAGAGCTGGTGGTAGGGGCCCAGATGGCATATGTGAGGGAGAACATTTTACATACGCCGTACCTACATGTTTATATAATACAGATACCTTTGGTAAGTATATTAACTAAGCGAAGTTTATTGCGCAAACAGAAATAATACAAACAATCCATCAATGACCCAATAAACACCTCGCTATAGTAATGATAATGAACTATGATGTATTCAACCTTAGCTGTCAGTGTAATGTCTTCAAAATATAAACATGATTAGCATTCCGACATACCTACCTACCTACTGTGGAAACTCGTGACTTCACAGTCACCTACAATATCTTGGTGTTATTTACCGAATTTACTTATACTTAAAGAAAGAGGAAAACGTCTCATCAGGGGGTCAAGTCTACTAATATACAAACGAGTCAGTGGTCTTGCAATGATGAGTTCTTGACAGATTTTGTATGGCATATCTGTCAAAAACCGATCATTGTGAGACCACTGACGCGTTTGTAATTTGGTAGACTAGGCCCCCAGATACTAGGTATCCAGTATCTGGTGAAAATAGATAAACAAAATTGTCCAGGTATACCTACGTTATATCTCACTCTCGACTTCTCGAGACACCTAGCTAGAAAAAGGGCACCAAATGCATGACTCGCGCGGGGTGCGTATTCTGCGTTCGCAATTTATTTACCAAACATGTAAACAAACACGAGTTTTAGGAAAAACAACTATAATACCTATACATAAGGTTCAGTTTGCGCTACTAATTCATATGTTTTTATGACTTTTTCAACGGTCAGTCAGTCAAAAAATCTACTTTATTTACACTTGCATTAAGTTGATTTTTGTTTAAGTGGAAATAACATCTACATTGGAAACAAGAATTTAAATAGACCTTAGGTGGTTAAGGCCGGCAGTAGGCAGCTACTGTAAAAATAAGGTATTACGTCCTGCCTATTTTTACAGAGCAATGGAACACAAGAGTGTGTTTTGTCGTTAAGGTACTTACATATAGTTGTCGCATTTTAGCATGACAATAGCGGTCATTGCCCCTTCCTTAGTATCTCTCTCTAGGAATCCAAACCTAAACGATGTATAGTTTTTCGTTATTTGAAAATGACATGATGATTGATAATGATTCAGGACGTTAACGGGCTTTATTGCAGATTTTGAATTTTTTTTTTTTGCTGGGTCAATTATTGCTATTTGAGGAGCTCGTGGCTAAGTAATAACAGCCGCACGGGTCGATCCATCAGGTTAAGCTACGCTTGCCGGGGCTGGTCCGTGGATGGGTGACCATCTCTACATATCGAGACCCCTCCGTGCCTCGGAATGCACGTTAAGCTGTTGGTCCCGGCTGTCATTTGTGGATCTTTGACAGTCGTTACGGGTCGTCTGAAACCTGAAAGTCTGACAACCAGTCTTGCCAAGGGGTATCTTATTACCCAGTTACTGGGTTGTGGAGGTCAGATAGGCAGTCGCTCCATGTAAAATACTGGTATTCAGCTGCATCCGGTTAGATTGGAAGCCGACCCCAACTTGGTTGGGAAAAGGCTAGGCAGATGATGGGTCAACGACTGCTATTTCCACGCTAAAACGCTAGAACTGTACTCTTAATTGATTTTAATTGTGATAAGCATACTACAGAGAGGTCCGGACTACACAAGGTCAATCATAAATTTTCATTATTCATTTAAATGTTCATTATATTGAATCGGGTTCGTCGTGGGCGGTAATTATCTCTAAACTATTTCAATTGCTCTATAAATATAGTTACTATCGAGATGATTCATAATCGCAAAAGCATGAAAAACTTTGCCCTGCATCGGTTTGAAACGTTAACTGTTATTTATAAAATCATGAAATGAGAACGATAACTAAATGCGAATCGCTATTCAGTGGAACATCTGACGGAGAAATGTTACGATCACCTGATAGTTAGAAATAGCTCAGGCCAGCTCATTTAAGTACAGCTACTATTAGATCCATTTTCGTACTACGTTATTTGGTTCAGCCAACTAGGTTAAAAACGGCAGTCATTGTTACAAAGCAAGTAAACTGAGATTTCTTAACGTCACGCCTGTATTCCCTGAAGGGTTAGCAGAGGTGTGCCTATAGCACACCCATATTTCGCCAGTAATGTTTAAGTCCCTTGTAATAGGGGGGAGGGGGAGAGCCTATTGCCATCGTCTGGGTACAAATCCAGACTCTGGGCTGCGACTTAGAAATTCACTGCCCGACCCGGGAATCGAACCCAGGACCTCATCCTCAGTAGTAGCGCTTGCGACCACCAAACTAACGAGGCAGTTGAGGTTTATTATTGTATCTATATTACATCTTGACGCTTTTCGTATGATTCAATTTGTGTTTGTTTACTATGTTAGTGAATGATAACTGAATATGAATCATACATATTATGTAGTATCATGCAATAAGGTTACCACGAACCGATGACGAAATGCAATATACATTTATTACCTAAGTAAAAAAAAAGATAATGGGATCCGCCCCTGATTGGGATCCGCAGTGAGCTTGGATCCACGATATCAAGGATTATGTAGCTACCTACCTACATTTTTTTCATGTATGAACCGTCACAGTTTAAACTGGAATTTTGTTATTTACCCTAGTTAACAAGTAACTTTTTTGAGATTTACTGTGTTTTGTTAGTTTAGTAAGTAGTAACTGTTTTGAGATTTGATGATCTATTTATAAACATAGAGATATAATATTACATAGAGTGTGCGTATTGCACAAATCGCTTAGTGCGCATCGTAGACAAGTGAGCAATAGATAAGTGTTGGGTAGGACATACAAGAGGCACTTCAAATGTCCCATACAAAATGATCCCAACACCTCAAAATGAGGTGAGGAACGTCAAACCCGTGTCTACTGTTCATACCCGTGTTCCAACCCGTGTCTACTGTTCATAGTTTGTTGCGCGCACTTATATCTCTATGTTTATAAAGATCAATCATCGAAGTAGGTACGATTATTTATCAAAAACCAAAATATTGAAGCATCCACCATTTTACGTAGAAGTAAGTTCCGCTTATTCACAGTTCTACTAATGAGTATGTATTATTTATTTAGAACCCTTTTATTATTTTTGAATAGAGACTACTGATTCCAATGAATATACTTAATTAACGACACCATCTATTTTAAACAGAAACATTTAATTCGCGTTCAAGTTCAAATCAACATTCAAGCTTTGTACATTAAAATTCTGTATACGTTGGTAAATATTCGTCTTTAGTGATTTACAAGTATGCTAGTCTCAGCGACGACAATGTGTCACCTTGTGTCCCTTCGCTCCGTTCAAAATTATCACAATTACGTAATGCGACAATTATTGCGATGATGATCACGTCTCTACCCGCGTGGTTCTGGCCAATGTTATGGTGACACGTCACTCTTGGTGATCCCCAGTTTGTTAAGTATCCGTCTCGGATATTGATGGTTTTCGATGGCGATCGGATATTTTGTTACAGTTTTGAGTTACGATTACCTAACTAGTCTGTTTTCTGATGACAACCACTTATTCGTCTCATCGTTGTCAAGATGGTTATGCACTTAAATACCTAAAGTAGATAGATTCTATAACTCAACCTAAACTAAGTTTGCTAATCGCAAACAACGTTGCTTATAAACAAGAGACCCGTGAATATTTGAGCTTCTTATCTTCATATAGCCACATTTAGGCAGTCTTCGTTGGCACACATCAGTAACCGGTTTTTGGCAATCAAGTCGCAGTCGCACGGAGTCCTGTCCTCTGACTGCGAGACACTAGTGTAAAGCCTGCGACCCCATTATATTCGTACGACGTACATAATGAGTGTCAAACACATTGTGAACTGAATTAATACCTGTTAATAATACATGTCATGTCGTCTGTTTATGACGTACGTGTTTATTGTGTCTACATGGTTTAAGATTTAGACTATTGTATTACGTACATTCTCCCATAACGCATACCTACGTTTCTGATCATTTTAACAAATCTGACGTAAGAAAAAAATATTTAATGTATTGCGTTTGCGCATGCAGTGTTTGAGTCGATTGAAAGTAGTTGGTATTTTTGTGGTTTGAGCAATAGCAAAACGAGTATCTGTCTATTTGAAACTAAAATGCTCTTATCCGATTAAAGTTGTTCTTATTAGGTTTATTATAATTATCTGCTCAGCAGACATAGTCACGGACATGCTATGGTAAACAAGCGGTGAACAATGGAATAAAATGGTAGTCAAGCTAGAAAGTAGTTAGACCAGTGTGCTTACATTGTTATGATTTCATTGTTACCTACATTCTCTTTACCTATTATGAATATCTACTTACTTGTAGTATTCGATTGTATATAACACTCGAGCAGACATATCTGGGATTTCACAGGAAATGCGTGCGCATTTTCTATCTAGGTACATAATAAAACAGTTCCGTGTCTGATTGATTGTTGACTGATAGGAAATGCACACGAAAATATACACGAAATTCGAAAATAATAAATAAATAAATCATAGAAGGAGTAGCCTCAGTAAAGCTACTTCTAAGTACACATAACATCGGGCCTTGTTTCCCCGAAGGGATGAGCAGTGGTGTACCTATAGTACACCCGCACATACCCTCATTTCTCAATAGCAACCTGGGGCTTGGAGTCTGGTTTTTGCCGTGAAAAATTGAAATGTAAGTTTAGCTACTTCTAAGTATTTCGTTTCAAGTACTTCCACGTGGCGCTGCTAGACTTCCAAAACAAACCGTGTTAATGACGAGTGTTTATGATAACAATTTTCATAAAAAGTCGTGCTCTTGGTCATACACCAA
Organism: Lithophane semibrunnea; assembly: GCA_947363905.1. Lineage (NCBI taxonomy): Eukaryota > Metazoa > Arthropoda > Insecta > Lepidoptera > Noctuidae > Lithophane > Lithophane semibrunnea. The sequence continues at coordinate 7,163,537 of OX376195.1, read as the reverse complement.
CTAGAACCCAAATTGTAATGAGCATGATTGTAGATGATAGAATTATCTATGATATCATCACATAGGACTTCCTATTATTTGTGTTACGTATCAACGAAATGTTTTAGACATGGTAAATAATCTAAAATTGTGATTTAGTCATCGCTTTATATTTATTTATATTAGAAGAACTCGTGTAACCGGTGATACAACAATATTACTGAACATTTTCAAAAACTTCTGGGAGAATTACTCTAGAATTTACGTGTTCTAAAAAAGTTTCGTTAGTAATCTCTTTGAGACTCAGAACAGTATGATTCATGTTGAACCAAAACATTCTAATTTTCGTCATAATAATAACACTATTTATAAATTAGTAAACGATACTTTGTGAATTTTGTGATGCTTAATTTTAATGTTCCTGCATTTTAGTTTCAGGAACTTGCAGAACGTAAGAACTCTTTCCCAATCTGAGGGGCTACTTAGGGATTGTGCCAAGATGATGGCATTCTCGGTATTCTCATGTCAACTACCCACATAACATAATCCACAATGCGTCTTGTCAATAACTATCTCCAATGGCTGTTCATTGCAATGTCAACAGTGGAGGTTTATATGGGTGTGATTACAGAAGAACGTATTAAAACGATTTCAAGATGATTTCCTTTCCAACTGACAGTATCTCCGTTTAGTAGCGTCACTGTCATATTTGAGTGATTAGGTAACAGAAAAATATACGAAGTTAATCGCCACGATTTTAAATATAATCTCGTTACAAAGATTTTTTAAGATCACGTTCGGGTGCGGCCATCTTTGAAACTGCATGCCAGTCTCACCAGCGTATCACGTATATGAATACTGATGTATTTACCGAAATTATGACGTCACGCACCATTGACCCGCCGTGCCTGCGTCTATCGAGATAGACAGACAAACGGATCTCTTGATAGTAATGCTACAAGCAGATAGATTTGAGATAAGCTTCCAGATTAAGGTTAGAAAAAAGCAAGGTAGATTAAAATAATAGGTAGGTAAGTCTAATAAGTGGAGAAAGGTCTGAGATGAACCTTTCTCCATTATTCTATATAGGTACAAAAATACAAAAAAATACAAAATATTTACAGGCAGGTTGGTTTACTTATAGGTCGGTTATAAAGCATAACACCTTTTTCCCTTAGGCAGAGGTGTACCCATAGTACACCCACATTTCGCCAGACATGTTTAGGTAAGTCCCATGATTTAACGGACGACCCTACTGTTGACTTACTGAAATCATTTAGTATGAAGATAAAACTAAATGATTAGCTGTCAAAGTAGGTAGATGATAATTAAATTACTTACCTACCATTTTCCTATTATGTTATCTCGCTATTAAGGAAAAATAATACAAACAAGTATGTACACAATAAACATTGTGGTAACAATAAGGTACAGATACATTTAATTTTGAAAATTGCCCGAATTTAAAAAGCCTTAGTTATTCTCTTACTTGTATTACTACTTACTCTCTTACCAAATTTGAGTCAACGTAACATGTCTTTTTCTTTTATACTTCTCTATGAGTCGTCATCTCAGTAGTCATACTGAGATGAGACCCCCTTTTTTAGCCATATCATCTTTCACACAGTCCATCCTTCGTTTCTTTGGTCGTCCTCTGCTCTATAGCCATTCACATTCATACTCAAAACTTACCCATACCATGACATCCGATTTCCACAAAAGTTTTCAGTCACCGGTTCCATTTTTTTACTTCATTTTATACATTCATTTCTCTGTCTATATAACACGTCTCTTTTAACATTTTCATCTCGGCTGCATGCAATTGGTTTCCATTTAAGTATCCCTTTTGTGGCTCAACATTCTGATCCATACAATTAAAATGACCGTGCAAATATATTAGGAACAGAAGGTTACGTACTTCGGTTTGGAAAAAAAAAAAAAAAAATTTTTGGTGACCGCACTGCCGGGCATGGCTTGAGTATACTGTATTGTCTCAATATATAGCTAGTTAGAACGGAAACACTGAATACCTACTAAAATTTATTTTGAATCTGGTCTACAAAAATTGCCTTTCTATCTATTATGGAAATTGGTTAAACGTTCTAAATTGATAGACCATGATGTCAGCGTTATAATAATTATAAACGTAACGTTTTTAGCATTTACTTTCATGGTTCCGATGTTTTCTAAACTTTCACTGCCATCGTATTAGATTTCGTATGGGTTATTCTTTTATTTTATTTTGTCCAATTAAATCGTATACTATACATACCTATTTTTGTGCTTATAAATACCTACAGACACAATGAATTAAAGTGAAAGTCTACGTTAGAATATTTCATTAAAATCCGCAGCTAAAGCGAATAAGCCTAATTTGATTTGAAATGGTTGATCTCAGTTTTCAACTGAGTAACAATGGTTTTCTGGGGCGAGTCTAATGTGTAAATGCTTAGAAAGTAATTTGTTGATTAAACACTACTTAGAAGAGCAAAAATCGGAATTCAAATTTATGGGACAGTTTCAAGAAGTCTATTAGTTAATGTTTCGTCATTCAGGAAGTGCTTGTCTCCGGCCTTAGATTGCAGGAATGTTCCTAAAGGAGACAGGAAAATATTGGAAGGGAAATCCAAAGTGCACACTATTTTTTCTGAATTGTAGTTTTAGGATTTCCCTCGACAAAATACATTTCAAAAGAATAACTATTCACGTGCTTCCAAGATATTGCTTGGCACGTTCTCAAATTTTAAATTTATAATCGCTATTTAAAAACTAAAGCTATCTTTTCTTGTAATAAGATTGCGTGTCTGCCATTACACAATATGGTTTACGCTGGGCGTAATTAACGGCTCACTTGAATAGTGTAGGTCATGATTACGATACGATAAGCATGTTAGCCGGAAGGATGCTTATATGGACGGGACAATGCGATATGTTCCGTATAATATTAATTATAGTTGGCGTCATCGTTGATTTTCGATGATTTTTCAAAGTCTGGAATGACCTGTGTGATGAAAACTTCATCGGTTTACTTATCGTAAAATAAAATGTCTCTTCATCAATAAATAGCACCCTATAATTTTAGACTTGTTTCGAAAATTATTAATTGCCGGTAGTTATTTATGGAATAGGTTGATTAGCATCTATTTTCCTTTGTCCTTCCCCTTTCACCAGCTTGATAATTGTGCAACTTATTTTCGTAACCGAATAAGACTAATTTGTTTCATTTTGACAGTTCAACAACATTCATTGCGTTAATTACGTTGCTGAGCAGATTTTTTTTCCAACTTATGACGCAATGGATTAGACATTTGTTTCAAACCAATTCCGATTCTGATTGATCGTGTTACGCAATTAGGGTGTTGATCTTTATTTTTTTTATCTTGTAAATGTATGTGATAGATATCTACACTTACCGTGTATTAATGGTCGTGTTGATTAAAATAAGGTAGTTCAATCCAAGTTATCGCCCAAGGCTGTCTTTATTGTGCTAAATGATAAAGCAAATACCCTTGAGTGCCGTGAAGTGGTGTTTTTGTGTCGGACTAGTACCATCACACTATTCGATTAAAGTTCTATAAGTTTGAACTCTATTATAACTATCGTAAAACACAGATTCGAAATACGCTTAATTTTATTCACTCATCAATTATTTACTTTTATTTAAGTGTATGTAAAAATAAATTTCGATCGTGCCCATACCTATTTATATGTAGTTAATTGATACTTACATGTGTATATAAACAAGTTCTCTGGTTTAAAACGAAATCAGAAAATCGATAACTCGTCTTTAGACGGTTAGACAATTCATGTTGCCGACACAGTATATAAAACAAACATTTTACGACAGGTCAGTCGCGTTGGAATGGCGTATGCACTCCATGCACTTAAAGTAATGAAACCTACTTTAACGCACCTAGAAACCATGAAAGTGAGTGATAAAAATAAAACGGTTTTTTTTTTAACTACTGTATCTCTTACTGAAAACTGAGTGTTGTGTACTCGTAAGTAGGTTGGTATTTAGATGAATATTGTGTATTATCACTAGTTAGTAAGTAAAGTAGGCATGCTAAACATCAATGATCGACTACTAACAATCTTTATATAGAGATGATTTCATGTACAAGTATTATTTGTACAAATATTGATTATGTACTTAGCTCAAACTTACATAAAATACAAGATCCATAGTTTAGACTCTAGTTTGAAACATTTGTCCTCATTGACTATTTGAAAATCATAACTAATACTGTAAATGCGAAACTGAGTTTGTTTCTTTGTTACCCTTTCACGCTAAAACGGCTGAACGGATTTGGATGAAATTTGGCACAGGGGTAGACCATGACCTAGAATAGGACATAGGATACTTTTTATCACGATATTCCCACCAGATCGAGACTTATGTGGGTGAAACCGTGGGGCGCAGCTAGTAATAAATATTTGGTAATGCTTATCTAGATTGTCATAGTGTTATGGTTCTACATACACTTATAATGCTCTCATACAATTCATTACTATACGATATTGCTATTGTTTTGTGATTAGGAAACTGTGTTTTATACGTGGCGACGTAAAACTGGGACGAACACACACAAAGGTGTATCGTAGCAAGCGGAACGAACTATTGCAAGCACCAATGAAATCTTGCATTAACTCGGAACAGTCGAAGTTATTTCGGGAAATCGTCTGGACTCTCTCCAAAAAGTGGAGGGAGTAGAATCAAAATCCCTCGGTCACTTTCTCATTGAGTCAATGACATGAGTGAGTAAGTATCAGGTCCAGAAACCCCAAATCTGTAAGACTAACGGGAGCGCTTCGCAGAACTAACTATATTTATAATTTCTTCTACTCCATGACGTATGCATGTTAATTTGACGCGGGATAAGGCGTGGGCTTCGGGAAAAATCACATAGGCGGAATTGGTGAATCAATTCAGATAAATAACCAGGCAGACTGGATAGAAAGCAGGCAGAGAACGTTTTGTGAATGTAAATAGAACATATGAGTCAGATTTTTGTTAGGGTTACGCATCACATTATATATGTTAAGTTGTATGTCCGAAATGGCGTATTGCAATTTTATCTAGGTATCAACATATTCATGGAATCTTTATAACATGTGGAAGCTGATACCTAGGACATGGAATTTGAGACATGAAGGCGAAATGCAATATAACAAAGTCTCAGATAAATGCAATGCTAATATAATATTATAAGTTATGCACACAAGTAATGCACATGATAATGATAAAAACTGTGCAAGGGTTGTTACGAAGAATACAAATTATTAAATCGAACAGTTCACAGACGACATATATCTTTTTGTACAGAAGTAATGAAATAAACCTAATTGTAATTCATGACAGAGTATTTTTGTCAATCTGATGCAAATTAGTCCTTGCGTCAAACAAAGATGAAGGATTTACGAAACATTTCGTACAGTTTGATAAATGGATTTTATTATAATTAAAGTCGGAGAACACTGGCATCGTGTGATCTTTTACATTAATATTTATTTCTACTGCGATTATCTTAGTATGATAGTCCTTGATAGTATAGCTATAATATATGCACATTAGATCATCATAGAACCTGTTCAGTAACCTTTAAGTACAGAACACGAGCGTTAATGAAGTAAAAATACGTTTTTAAAATGGATAATTTGAGAATATCTTCAATTGCCACTGGTTATGTTAGTGTTTGTTTTTGATTCAGGTAAAACGAATAAAATGGATGTTCTGAGAATCCATTTATGTCAAACACTATAACATAACATTGTTTATCTACCTACTACTTATATTTCGCTATGCAATTCCATGCACAGCAATGTATTTTAATAAATGTTAGGTGAAAACGAGTAGTTTTTCAACTCTTGGATTGCTTTAGATAAGATATCTTTTTACGTTCTGATGAACGTACACACGGCTACACATCAAGCTATACATTTCCAGTTTATGCTGATCTCGCATTGTATAGGATTTCCGTACAATGCGAGATCAGCATAAACTGGAAATGTATAGCTTAATGTGTAGCCGTGTGTACATTCACAACATTGTTAGAAGAAAGGTTCCGTAGCTTTCCGTCTCAAGTATCACTTTTGTTGAGAAAAGAACGTACACTTGAAAATTCTTTGAGATTTTCTTAACACATTTACAAATCAATTTTTAAAACACGTTTTTGGAAATATTTATATATTTGTTATTGCATCCGTGCATCAAATAATAAAGTCACAATTTATTTATTCGGCTATAGTTTTATGCAGCTAATGTAAAACTGTTACATTTGCATCTTTGCATATACAAACTTTGGCTCCGCTTACAATGAAATTTTGAATGTTGAAATACGACTCGAGCAACCTAACCTAAACACGTTCTGGGTCGCTCCAAAAACCAACCATTAGGAAGACGTTGTGCATCCCATAAAGCAATTAACTTATTTTTATACGAAAAAATGTGTTAGGATGCATTCACGAATTTGTACAAACGGCTATAAATCTGAAATATTATAATACCGTGAGCTATTAAATTCTACCGACGTCTTCAGATAAATAAAATCCTACATCTGTTTTATTGCCGCCAGTCAATACTCTTAAGATAATGCACGTAAACAGATACCGTTCGAGAGTTATCATGAGTACAACATTAGCTGATGTAAAGCAGAGCGACCTACGAGTCGGGCAGATTCGTTCCGGTACGATAAAGGGATTAGTTCGTCACGGCGCACGGCATTTGTAATATTCCTGTTGCTATACCTACGTGCTTTAGATATGAGGAAAACGTTTAACGCTTAGAACATGTCGATAAGTACCTGACCGAAGAATCGTTCCCTCGCAGCCGCCATACTCTCCGAACGCGGTGAATTGGACCCTGAACTAGTGTCGTTAGCTTGCTGCGTCTCGTACTCCTCCTGCCGTGGAGGCAGCCCGTCGGGGACATCTCCGGCCGGTGCTGCTGCCTGCACCAGCGTCTCGGCTGGTGCTGCTTTCTCGGAGCCGTCTTCCGCCATCGTCACCACTTTTTGCACGGCTCCGTTGCCTTTGCCACCACCCACACCGTTACTCTTCTTGTTGATACCCTTAAGTCCTTTCGATTTCTTCTTATTCTTCGGCTTCTTAGGCGGCTTGCCCACAGGGAAGCGTCCGCTGGCGCAGCACTGCACGTTACCCATGACGGTGCGCGCGCATGTCGCGGTTTACTCGGTCGGCGGGAGTCGGCTCGGTCGGTCGGTCGTTCGAAGCGCGTCGGCGTCGGCGCCGACTCGCAGAATGAGTGCGGCGTGAGAGTCCCCGGCGTCGCGGCGCCGCCCACCCGCCCCGGAATTTTCGACGTACTTCAGAATCGCACTGACCGCTGATTACGCGGATGCCGTCCGCGAAGGATCGCACCCGAAAGCCGAACCGCGAGCCGGCCGCGCTGGCGTCATCGTGTGCCCCTGCCTCCCGCGCGCCGCAAGGTCAAGGCGCGCTCATTGTTCCCGCTGGTGCTACTGGCTAGACGCGCGCTGCTCCGCTCAGATGCCCGACAACTATGCCTGGCGCCACACCACCATCGCCACCACCACACGCGACCCTCTCACAACTGCTATCGATCACGCGATGTTTATGTTTGGCTACCACGGGAACGGCACTGTACCTCGTCGATAGCGTCACGCCATTTGCACACCCCTGGCTTGCATATCGTTAACACCGAACGGTTGCGGTGAAAATAGTGTTGATTTTTGCACTTGGTACGTGTGGTGTCAGCACGAATGTTTAGTTACTAGTGTTGTTGTGGCGTGCAATGTTTTGTTATCGTGCGCGCGCGGAGCCTGATAGCGCGAGAGGCGCACGTGTCGTATCCGTCGCCTAGTAGCCGTAGTAAATAAAGCGCTGCTCGTAAACGACATGCGTCGAGGAAAACTGACGCTTAGCCGCAGCAATAATAGCTACCATGTTTGTGCAAATAAATTATGTTATAATATTATTTGTTTAGCTAACAGGATGTCCTGCAGCGATGAGGTTTAGGTATATTTAGAGAATAGAGATTAGGTATTTACTAAACAGCCCCCTACAACAACAGCATTCTAGTCTAATGAGTGATTAATTTTCACTGCAGTAAGGGTCGTTTCTTTACTCTGTGGTAAGGGTATGAGGACACCCCCAGCTAGGTGGACCGACGATCTTAAAAAGATGACTGGGACAGACTGGATGCGGAAGGCGGAGACTAGGGTATTGTGGCGCAGCCTGGGAGAGGCCTATGTCCAGCAGTGGACTGCGATAGGCTGAGTTGATTTAAAGGAAAATTATGTAGGCAAAGCCTATCCTGCTGCTCAATGGTCCGTTGACAGATTCCTAGGTTTAGCAAAGTCTCGTGTCAAATCTCGCTATCTTGTACAAACCAAAATTAAAAGTCGAAGTTAGTATTAGTTTATTTTCTTACGCTTTTCTAACAACTTTTTCATTTCATACCGTAGTGAAATAGAAATAAGAATGCCTCGACATCGGTGATGTAAACAGAACGGTTTGGGATGCTATGTTGACGCGATGTCGCAATTTCACTGAGGAGATGTGAATGTGGAGCACAGCAGGCAAGCTTTTAGCGAGTTTTTATCATGAATAGTGTTACACCGTCGCGGCGTTGAATAATGTTGTTTCGTTTGGCTAGTACTTTTCTAGGTTTTTATAATTTTATCCTTGGTTAGGTACTTATTGTACATCATTCATTTGAGTAACGTAAAGGAGGAGCCAAAATAAATGGATATTTTAAAAGGTTCAGCAATATAATAGTTTTTATTACTTAGGTACTTGACCCGCTGGTTTTATACACATTAACCTTCCGGGATAAATTCTCTAAAGGATGGTGAAACCCGCATTGAAATCCGTTGCGTAGTTTAGAAGAATAACGCGGTCACACAGACACACGAAACGACGACTTTAAATTATAATATGTAGGTATGTATGGATGTAGCGTCTTGTGACCCTGGCTTCATAATCAGCCTACTAATAATGTTCCCACTGCTGGGACACAGGCCTCCTTTCGGTGAGAGGAAGTGGGCCTTAATCTACCTCACGGGTTGGTAGACGTCATTATGTCTTCAATTTTTTGGTTCTAGGACATGCCGGTTTCCTCACGATGTTTTCCTTTACCGTTTTGAGAGCAGCGGTGATGAAATAATTTACTCAAAGTAAAGCACCTGGCAGGGTTCGAACCTGGGCCTGGCCACCACTGCTCCTGATCCTGGCTTAACTTTTTTAAATACACTAGCGCAGGACCAGTTTTATCTGAAGAAATAAACGCATCATATTTTTGTAGGAAGATTGTTCAGCTTTCACATTTTACCTACGTCGTGCTACAAAGCACGGTTTGGTGTGACAATGCTCTGAGTTCCAGTTTCTCAGCTCTCGCCATAATAAAACACGCTGCGGCGCCGCACGCGCACACCGAAACACATGCTATTTACGATTCAGATATGGGACGCGATTTGACCGAGAGCGATAATGTTTATTTATTGTGAATATTAAAAATATGCCAGACACCTTGGAAGTGGTTTTATGAGCTTGAGATGAAAGAATGGCACATATTTTAGACGTGCAGCGAAGCAGAAACTAATGGACCTTGTCTACGAGAACCCGAATAATATTTCAGAGGTACGCCAACAAGTTTTACTTAAAAAAAAATTGTGACTCGACCAATATTTTGAGAAAATATTGGTAAATTCTGTGTTTCAGTGAGAGTTGATATCTATAGGTAAAAATTATTTTTCTATAAGATTAGATAAAATAAGAGATTTTATATAAGAACGGCTATTTTAGTCAACTTTCAAAAGCAAAGGTTCGTCGACTGCTTCGCAAAACTAAGTTCGATTCCCAAGAATTGTTTTTTTTTTTTTTGCTTCTTTTTAATTTTTTTTATATAATTACTTATTCCTTTATTTTATTTAAACACTTAAGTATAAATAACTTTTTAAAAACAAATAAAAATAATAAAAAATATACTACCTACTTACCTATTATATTATTATGATAGTTCGTAGAAAGTACACAGAAAAACTAAAAAAAATATACCTAATAATGTGGCCGTTATTTCACTTAGTGCTGTCTTACGACTTCCACGCGAACGAAGTCGCGGGCAGAAGTTAGTATAAAATAACTCTACATTATTTAATTACGATGGTACAAAACAATAAAACTAAGATAGTCTACAATTCTACATAATAGCGTTCAATAATTTTCTGTGTGGCGTTTGAACGTTGTCGGTAATGGCACGAAATGGTTATTATTTTCTTGACGATAGTAATCGACTGGAACGTCATGGTTTGCTTAAAAGCGTAGAATAAATAAAGAACACTCACACCCGTTTGCCAGAATTTCATAGAACCATACACTTATACAGGCAATAACAAGGAATTCGTGGAAACTGTAAGTTTTTAGTTTACTATTAGTAGTTGAGGTGAATCCGACCGAGCTTCGAAGAGATTTATATTTAGGTAACAGAATCATTCTATTTTGTGACTATCTAAACTTATCTACTCATAGTTATTTTAGTTTTAGAGTAATGAGCCTCACCATAAAAAAGAATGCTTTTAAAATTGTTTTTAAAATCATTAGAAAAACCATCTAATTTGGAGTGAATACAAAAATATCGGATTGATTCCCAACAATGGGAATATTATAGGCGAATTATGAAAGCCAAAGATATTTTAATCACAATGCTCACCGTATCTGCATCGCTTTCTTCTGTAGCCATAGCCACTCCCTTGTCCAAGTGACGTTCAGCAATATCCAGCTCCCTATCCAGTTCAGCAGATTCAAGTTCCAGTTGAGGAGACGACTGCAGTTCTTCAACTCCCAGCAACTGAGGATCACAATCTGTGTGCAGAATGTGGCGAGCAGGCATCTTCACCACTAGTGGTCTGAAGTTTAAACGGGAAGATCCTGTAATGAAGGAGAGAGGATTAGTAATCATGGTAATTTATGGACGATATTGTTTCATGTTACTAATTGTTTTATGATGGAACTAGCTGTTCGTGACCGGCGTCGCCCGGGTGAAATCCGACTTTTCCGATGGATTATCAAAAAATTCATGTGTTTAAAAAAATATATATCATAAGTGTTAAATCCGATGATTATGATATCTTTAGATTCTGCAGGTCGATTTTGATGAAATAAAAGCTAAATGTTACTCACAATAAAGCTTCTTATTTTTCAGTAATTTAATTTTGAATCCAATAAGTGGCTTTTACGTGATGCGCTCACAAACGAACAAACAAACAGACAAAAATTTCAAAAATGTTTTTTTTACTTTCTATTTCTTATTTCTCGCGGCTTCCAATACTTTTTTTGCAAAAATCTTTAATGTACAGACACAGACCGTTTACGATTTTATTATATGTATAGATTATATGGGAGAGGCATATGTTCGTAATTTAGTTTATTATACGTAGGCATACGGTAACTAGAGTCGAAATAATCGGTATAGTACGACACAACTTATATGTAGCGTAAATTTGAAACTTTGCATTCATTCATTTCAATTTGACGAATATATTTGGTTATATGACTTTACAAGTTATTGCGTTTCGTAAAGATCATTTACACCTAAAGCAGTAATAAAGATTGGAGATTTTGGAGGCGCAATCAGTTCGGATGGTGATCGGATTTACGAATTTTGCCGATGCTACATCTAAGTTGTGTCGTACTGTACCTATCTACGGTCTCTAATTAACCCGGGGTTCTAAAAAAATATTCGATTGAATATACAGGGTGTTAGGGTAAACACTCTTGTCATTCAAACCAGTGGTTTGGTTTCATTTATAGAACGTAAAATCAATGGAAAATTACAACTTTTTTTTTTAATTTTTAGGTCAAAATTTTACCACAAGAGACGCAAGTTCGTTGCCTTATGCGCTAGGGCAACGAACTTGCGTCTCAACACGGGCGGCGGGTACGGGATGTGACCTGACCGGCAGCGAGCGCGATCCCTCCCTTAGTCAGTCAGCTGTTTCGCTAGCAAGCACGATGTCAGATAGAAACTTTTTAAAATCTTTTAATGAAAATAACGTTTTTTTTTTGTTATGTTCGGTCATTTATTTATATATTTAAGTCAACTACCCATGGTTTGAATGACAAGAGTGTTTACCATTACATCCTGTATATTGTCATATATAGGTACCTACATATGTTTAGGCGTACAGAATCAACCCGGGGTTCTAAAAATTTATTCGATTGAATATATTGTCAACCCGGGGTTCTAAAAATTTATTCGATTGAATATATTGTCATATATAGGTACCTATATATGTTTAGACTTACAGAAATCTTTTTGTAAAATGACGAATGGTCCACGTTCCATAATTTCTGTTCGTAATTTGATCGACGAAATGATCAATAAATTTCTCAGAAACTGTACCAGCAATATCATATTATACTTAATTTATAGTGACATTCAGTAGATATTATTTAGGTGTAAACATAGTTTATGCTAATAGTTGTAGCTAATTTTATGAAGTAACTATTTGTTAGTTGGTACCTGCGCATGCGAGTAAATTTAAGAAACATTTACATTCAACATTATGACATTTAATAACTATCTACCAACATTAACATAACTTAAACTTAATCTTGACGATCGTAAACTACACTAAATAGCAGTTTACCGGCTTAAAGCTTTCGAGAATTAAATAAAATAATATTATTTTTGGCTTAGAAGATCGTTACGGCTGATTTATATTTAAAAAGAGCTTGTCTAAACATGTACACACGGCTACACATCAAGCTATACATTTCCAGTTTATACTGATCTCGCATTGTATAGAATTTCCTTACATGCGAGGTCAGCTTATGCTGGAAATGTATAGCTTGATGTGTAGCCGTGTGTACTACTTAAGTATAGAAGTTCTTATCTCTGTATTGATGGAGTAAACAAGTTACGCAATCAATACCTTGCCTTGGTACGAATTAACAAAGGAGGTTAAAATATTAAAGTACTTCTGTTATGTTAAGCTTTAAGTCAAAACTGATTTATGCCACGGATTTTTATAATGCAACGACTTTTGGACTTTTGAGTGGCTAATGTAACTTCGTTTCGGAATTGGAATGCAGTTCATCTGAATGCCCTTTTAAAAAACATTAAAAAGAGCGCATTACTTTTTAAAGATATTGGTTTTAGGAATATAAGGGGGTACCTTATATTCCTAAAACCGTTTTCTTGCGGATAAAATATTTGAATTACTAGGTACAGTTTCACCCTTCGAAGAAAACCAGTTAAGAACATTAACATAGGGATTCTAGCACTTACCTTTAGAGTCATCTTTTTGCATATTCTTCATGACTTCTCGTGCGCTATGCAGCGTCTGAGTAGACGTAGAGTGAATGGGTCTTATGGACACGCGCTGAAGCCCACTACCGGGCAGAATAGATGTCATTACTTTTCTGGGCTCATCTCTTTCAGGGCTCCTGTACTGAGTAATTAAACCCTCATCTTGATCTGCATCTATATCTATGAAGCATTCCTCGAACTGCTCAAAGTTCTCGAGATCCGAGTCGAGTTCACTTCTAGATCCGTGAATTTTCGGTCTGTAAAATGAGTCCGAATTTCTTCTGTAATCGATCTGTTTCGGATCTGGCGAAGAAAAGCTTCGTATCACATACCCTCTTTGCACAGTCTGAGGCAATGCGGCATCTGGATCGTTTTGAGGCGCCGGTGATGAATAGCTTCGCGGCAGTAGGCTTCTTGTGCTCTGCGTCTTGCGCTGCTGCTGCTGCATCGTTCTAGTTGATATCAGGCTCTTGCCGCGGCCCGCACTTTGTGCCTGCGGTGGCTCTTTACGTCGCATGGCGAAGCTTAACTCGTCACGTTTTATCAACTCCTGCAACGTGTGGAACAGTATGGATCTCGAGACCAACTGACATACGGAATAGCACGGCTCCAGCTTGTAAGTTCACTTTGTGATCTATGGATATTGAATACCAGCGGATCGAATTACGGTATCGTGTAACAAGGCCGGGTGCAACCAGATGATATATCATATGGTAAGGAATGGTGAACACGACCGACTTAATGATACTTCTGTACAGAGATGACAATTTAATGTGTTAACAAGACACTGGTTTACCTACGCTCTGATCTTCGATTAGACTCATAATTTAATCTCTGGTTCACGTTTCACGGCCTGTTATTTCTAAGGTTAATTCAGCTGCAAAATAAGGTATTGTCCACGTGTCTGGTACCACACTTCCATGTTTCGCAGTCATTTATCTGTCACTTATCTTCGACACTTAACGCAATAATAATATTTTCCTTTTGCGAGCACTGATTGTTTTAATTCACACGCACTTGTTAACAACTTCAGAGACGTAAACAGTTTATTCTATTTGCAATAAAATATATTCAAGTGCATGACGTGGGATAAACAGAATACTACTAAGTTTGATGTATTAAAAGTATACGAAGAGCCTTGCGTACGCGCATCGTGGGCGGACAACTTTCTCTTTTTAGGCCAAGCTCCATTGATATTAAAACATATCGACCACATACTCATTGTAAGTACCTACCTACCCATAGTTTTTACTCAAGCTAAATTATCTCCTACTATACTTATACTAGGTACTACAATTAATAGGTAATTATCTCACAGTCAGCTGACTTTGTAAACTTTGTAAAGGTTCCTCATCCAATACCCGCAGTGACTATAACATGAAACAAAAGTTGATTGCTATTCTGTAATACGTATCACAAAATTGTTAGCCTTTCCTTTGAAATATACGGAATATTTAATAGCCAAGCTATAACACAAATTATGACGTGTCACAGTTATACATATAAAGCTCGCGACTCTACCAAAGAATGCAACGATTATGACCTACAATGTACGTACGGTAGTTACCGTGTATGGAAGATAAGTAATAAAAATATAATGTGCAAAACAATAAAACAGCCTTTATATTTTTGACACATAATAATTCCAGCCAGCCAGCTTAGTAGCAGCGCGGAGTTTGTGCCCGATTGATGCCAATACGGTCGCCCTCTATTACATACACTAGCAAAATGTGGATGGACAAGTCACTCTTAAGACCCATTACGATGCAAGTTTCTTGCCTGGGGCATAAAATAAAATTTTAGCAATAAATGACTTGCATCGTCTAAAAACTGTTTAGACGGTACAACTTGTATTATTGCTTCAATTTATGGTATGCTACCGCCTCGACCCTTGCTCGAGCCAGCCCGTGCCGCGGTGCCGCTGAGCCTGTATCTTTAAATTCGTCCCAAAATAATCTAAATCCAATTTAGCCTGCCCCTTACTGTCCTCCCCCAGCGACGCCCTAAGCTTAGGTCCGTACCCCACAAGGGGTGCCCTTATAGCGATGACGCTTAGTTTATAAGTTTTATGCCTTGACTGGAAGCTTTAATTTATTGAAGCACCATAGGAAAGTCCGGTTAACCAGCCACCAACCCCTAGGTTGACTTGTGAGAGGCCATCAATAAAAAAAAAACAAAAAAAACAATGGTATGCCACATCAAATCACACCTTGAATAGAAATATCAGGCTTTAGTAATTAAATACTAACATAGTCTTTATGATCTAAATAAAATTTTTATGTATGTGTGATTTGATTAAATAAATAAATAATTATTATTGCGCTTCGCCTCAATTATTTTTGTCCTCATGTTGGTCACTACAATTTTAATTACCGCGCCATCTATACAAATCGATGGTAACTGCAACACATGCTAACAAACTTGCTTATTGTGTTGTTCTAGCATCATTCGCTAGATGGAAATATGGCACAAAATAGCTCCATGAGTCATGAAACTTGATGAAATTAGATATGAAATTCAAGTTAGATAGCGCCACTATCGCGTTCTGATTCACGTAACTTTGTAGTACCTACACTGTGTATTTTTCATTCAGCGATGATTATTATTAGGTCGTGTTGTCTGTCCATTCTGTACATACCTATTAACATTCTCAAATTTTGCTCTTGATCACTTTCTATAAGAGCTACGTAGTAGTACATACACCTTATATACGGATCGATTGTAGATTCATAGCAGGTAATTTATACTTTTGAGATCAGCTGAGTAATTCTCTGCTGAAGTACTTAGGTATTTTTTTATATAACTGACGTTTGTCAGATATTGCGGGCGGATGCTTTAGGTAGCTAGATACCTAGCTTTTTTAACTAAGTACAAATGATCATTTTGAAAATAGAGTTGAAAACGCATTTATACGCCCAAAGTTTCAAGGGGAATTTCTTCTTGAAAGACTGGCTTTTCAGGAAGAAATTATTTTCGAAACTTTGGGAAAAATTTACTTTTAAGTACCCAGATACACATTTCTTTGAAAAGAAGAGCCAGTAACTTATAGAAGAAATCATTTTTTTTTAATCAACAATAGTACCTACAAAAAAGGCACTCCATTCAATTATGTACATTAGATACTGCGCAGAGAAGAGAAAGGAGTCCAAACTAGTTTTATTAGTACGAGTGATGGTAACTTACTTCAAATTGTACATATCGATAAAAAACAAATACATTGTGATCTATTGGCTCGCATGTAGATTTTTTGTTATAAATTATACCTAACAAAAACGTAGGATTTCTAAACTAGCCAAAACTAGTTTATTTTACAGCTACACGCAACTAGACTAGGCTAAACTAAAAATAAGTATGCTAAAATGTGCTAATTAAAATTTAAAATTCAAAATGCGTAATATCTTCTAGAGATATCCTGATGAATCAAATATCAATGGTAGCTTTCACTTTCTCTAGGGCTAATTATTAATTTGGCGTTATTTTTAGACTACATTCAGGAATTTTGAATTAAACGCCTCAGATGTTCTAGAGCTGTAATAACATTGGTTAATTTGATATACATACTTGCAGTTTTAAAAGATGCCTCTGTGGCCAGCCCTAATTTGGCTGATTTTCGTTCAGAGCAGGAGGAGGTTCTCTAGATCCATGAAAGCAACCAACTAATAAAGTCAATCCGTTGAACTGGTTGTACAGGTGTCTCACAATCTGTCATGATTCGCAATATGTTCTTATTTATGCAGAATTTCACGAAGTTAAAGAATCTGCATCGTCAAGTGCTGACACCGATTCAAGCCACCTTATTTACACAAGTAAGCGGTTGCTAAATATTTTTATATGTCCATCGACAAATAAGCCTCCTCCCTTGCGGCATTCCTTAGCTCGTGAGTTGTTGCTGTTATACAACTTCAGTTAGCATGCGCCCGCGCACGCTACGCCGCGTCTCGCACTGTTGGATCACAAGACATAACCGGTGTTCACGCGTTCTGAACAATTTTCACTTTTCGTTGCGTTTATAGAAGTATTTACTTAAACAAACTGTTCTGAGACGGTTCAAAATTTTGTGTGTGATATAAAACTCTGTGTTGGATCTCGTATAATTTTTTTGTGAGTATTTAATGGAAATAAATAACTTTATTATAATATCAACGTTATATATTTTATGTGACTAACTTTATGTTATGCTTAGATACTTAATTTTCAATAAAAATAAGCTGAGTAATTAGTGCTGAGTAGGTGGTACTAGGAGTAACGTTGACTATATCCGAAGTCTTTATCTTTACAGTGACGAAAGTTACTTATTCAGAAAATATAGAAGAATCAAAGGAACTGTTAGTGATGTTACAAATTCTACTGATTCTGTTAAATATGGTAGGTACTAACACTAAGTAATAGAAACTAGGGATGCAGAGAGTCTTTCCGTAGAGAAACATCTGTCTAACGGATAACCGCTTTTTAATTAACAATAGGAAGAGCACCATAGATGTTATCCGGGCAAATTAATGGGTAATTCTTTGAACAAATTGGCCGAAAAGTACATACAAGGCTCGGAAAGGATCGTTTACGTATTTAATTTCAAACATCCTTGCAGGAAGGATGTAATTTTTTTAAAGCCAAGGGTTCTCTACTTGTGCTAACAACACACATCCAAATCCACAGACTTATACTTTCGAGTATCAAATACTCAATATTCCTAATATTGAATGGTCGATGTAAAATTCTAAATACAATAAATAATGGGCACCTTAGTACCTACCTACTCGTTCCCACCATTAAAATTTAGTTTAAACACAATTTATGTTGTCACCAAGGTACTAGGTATTTAGATTAATTACTTACTTTTGGCATAAATAATATGCAGCACGGAAACTAACAACGGCATCGAGTCTATGTATCTTTTTCGCAAAAATATAGAACCTGTTAAGTTTTTTTATATTACTTTTCATTTGCGTGTATTGGTGCAAATAAACAGTAGGTATGTATATACAATGAGGTATGTGATACAAAAAGAACCAATTATATTTCTATGAGAAGAGGCCCTACTGTCGAACAATAATATTATGACTTATTATATTATTATGTATAAAATTATTCAAAGGATCATCATAATCAGCCTATAATATTCCCACTGCTGGGATACAGGCCTCCTCTCGGTGAGAGCGAGTCATCCACGCGGGCCCAGTGCGGGTTGGTAGATGTCACATGTCTTCGAATTTTTGGTTCTAAGACATGCCGGTTTCCTCACAATGTTTTTATTCACCGTTTTGAGAGCATTGTTAATAAAACTATTTACACAAAGAACAGCGCCTGTCTGGGTTCGAACCTTACTACGACCTCGTAAGTTGCGGCCGCAACCACTGGGGCCCACCATTGCTCACTTATGCAAAGGATCATGATTCCGGTATTCATTATTAAAAAAAAATTTGTAACTCCCTACATAATGATCTACCAACGTAACGCACTAACCGACAGTACATGAGTAAGACTTGGATTTTCCACAGATTATCAAGCAAACGTTATTATACTGAACTTGATACACACTAGTAAACACGACAAGTACAAGGTAGGTAAGTACACACGGCTATATATATAAAGCTATACATCTCCAGTATAAGCTGACATCTTATTGTACGGAAATCCTATACAATGCAAGATCAGCTTAGCTACTGGAAATGTATAGCTTGATGTGTTCCTATAGAATTCTTAACACGTGTGTAGTGTTAATAACTTTAATGAATGGAGTCACCCATCTAGAAGGGTCATCGACTTTTGGTTAAAGTCTAATTGGAGTTTTTTTGTTAAAATAACTTAGTTGAATTGCAGATCGTTATGGCCTGTGAACATGTTCAGTCACAAGCACTAATAATGTTATGTATACACATAGCAACTTATAAAAGCGATTTTCTCCTACCGTCATCATCTGCCTAGCCTTTTTCCAACCAAGTTGGGGTCGGCTTCCAGTCTAACCAGATGCAGCTGAATACCAGTATTTTAAATTGAGCGACTGCCTATCTGACCTCCACAACCCAGTAACTGGGTAATACGATACCCCTTGGTAAGACTGGTTGTCAGACTTTCGGGCAACAACTTTTCACAACCCGTAACGACTGTCAAAGTTCCACAAATGACAGTCGGGACCAACGGCTTAACGTGCTTTCCGAGACACGGAGGAGTCTCGATATGTAAAGATGGTCACCCATCCACGGACCAACCCCGGCAAGCGTAGCTTAACATGATGGATCGACCCGTGCGGCTATTATTATTTAGCCACGAGCTCCTCGAGATTTTCTCCTACCGTATTGATTGTAATTTTATGTTATAATAACGAACATAGTATAGTAACGAACATAGTCGGAACCCATATTATTATAAAATAAGTATCATCTCAAAGTTGCAATCGTCATTCCACGAGAAAATCGTTATTGAATTTTGCTGAGTGTATACATATTTTTGCTCGTGACTGTACCTATACCTACTGACAGAAATATTTATAAAATGGTTATAAATAGTTAACTAAGATCATGCACCCTTATGCAGAACCCCTAGATTACGGTACTCAAATTATCCACACTAAGATGATAGAGCGTGGAGAGCGGCATAATCGAAGGAGGCTAAGGTTCAGCAGTAGGTAAGTCTGGCTATGCTAAGGATGATGGTGATACTCGTATGGATTGTCAACCTAGTTCTATTTTACTGACGCAAAATCGTTATTGATCTTATGGCGAATTCGACCAAACTTTTATCTCTAGGTTATGTCTAAATCCAGCGAATATATATTAAATTTTTGACAGATTTTCTATACAAAAACTGCCAGACGTCAATTTTGTGCCCCGAATAAATCAGCCCTTAGAATGCCTGAATTACTGAATTACTCAATATCTAAAATCGTTTATTCACATAAGGCTGAGCATCAGCATTCTTTGAACGTCAGAACTTACATATGACAGTATAAGGAATTTCTCAGGAGTCTGGATTTGTGCTCGTTTGATGGCAATAGGCTGGCCCCACAATACATGGGACCTAAACATGGTGAAATTTGGGTGTAGGTACGGTCGCGGTCTGAGAATGTTTACCACCTTAAGGCTTATAATTGCATGCACACATCTATGTCACAAGGTTAATGATTCAAAATTCAAAATATGTCATTATGGTAATGTGTCAACTGTAAAATTAAGATATAGCATTATAGACTTTACTGCACACAGTGTGATAAAGAATCTAATTTGAAAACTGATAAACATTATTAGACCGCGATAGTACCTACTACAGATACACCTCTGCCCAACCTTTTGGGGAAACAAGGCATGTTATTATTTACTAGATAATAATCAAATTGTTTTTGCTTCTTTTTTTGTTTATACTTTGAGAAGACATGCACATGGTAGAGTTAGATTCTGTGTGATTTAAACTTAATTGCTGGAAAATATAGTTCGTACTACAAAGAACAATGGCCGCAATTACGTGCAAGTGAGTCGCGGATAACTACTAGGTGAGGTACTATTGCAGTCTATAAAAATTCATTTTTGTGTTATCTAAGTAACCGGGTTTTTTATTTCTATTATACAATGCTGTAGTTACTGCACATTTTGTAGACTAATGGGTGACGTAATGAGTTAAGTATACCTATGTACTACCTTATTCCCTTATTATTGGTGTGCGTCACGATTTATTGTCAACCGATTTTTAAGCTATGAATCCAGGAAACCATTTAGTGGTAAGAAATAGGAAATCTTCCTGATTGATTACAGTAACCAATACTTAATTCTTAAAAGCTCAAAAGCTGTTTTGTTCTGACAACTGATATAACAACTCATTACTCAGTATCATAATAATTATTTTATAATAATTCGTTTACTTACTGGTGTTATCCAGAGTACCTATTTTCTACTACCTACGTCTCTACGTAACGTCTCAGCGCCTACGCCACGTAGACGTTACGTAGCGACGGGTTGCGTAGGAGTCACTGAGAGATCGCGTTCTGTGCGATGCGCAGGAGACGCGCGAATGCATGGTTAAAAAGAATACCTAAACAAGATGCGAAACAGTTGCAAACATTTAAAACGACTATTCAACATGAAAACAGTAACTCATAGAATAATGCATAGTACACACATGAATGGGCAATAAACGTTACGACTTACGACACTTGGGTCTAGCTGTTATTATGCCTAAGCCATTAAATAGCCATTCAACTGCCTAGTAATTAACATTGTTTGCACATATTGTTATGCGGCCTGTATAAACAATTGAAGTAGATAACTTAAATTAATAAAAAATATAGAAGTCTTATAAAAAAGACAATCAGACCAACTGATACCTAAGTTTATAAACAAGCTGAAATAAAGATACCTGCTTGTGCACTGACTTGTAAAATAATGCCCAACTTAATTTACTCTTTCATGTCATATCATTATAATATTATTAATAGTTATTATCATAATAATATTATTTTTGTAATTAGCATTCCAAAATGACAAACGAAAATAAAAATGATTCAAGTCAATGTACCATTCAACTTCCATTCACACTTAGGAAGTTTGCAACCATTGCACGATAATCATACGACAAAGCTACCAGTTACTAAAGAACTTGGTGCGATAATTTCAAAATGCTCTCATTACTCATTAGTCAACTAGAACTAATAATTCACGCATAATTTAAGCATCTAACCATCGCCTACTTCTTTGTGACACAATTTTTACGCATAGAACCATCAGCGACAGACGTGACATAATTTTTCGCAATCGAATGACATAGGTACCTAAGTACAAGTGGTTTGACATGCATTACTGTGCCAAGGAACTTCTGGCGCACAATAAAAAGTACCTATTACTTTTATTATATAATAATATCAGCCAGCAGTGAATGGAGAAATCGTCTCGTGTTCAAACCCTTTACGAAATGCTGTGTCAAAAGTTTGACAATTATGTAAAGTTGTGGGAATCCGGTAAGATGGATTGGTTTTATGATTTATGTCTTTGCGTCAACTCGCCTAGGTTCATTTCATAGTTTAATGCCGGTCAAGGTCACTTTTGAACAAGATAAACCTATTAACTTCTTTATTAATAGTGACTACATGAATATTTTCGTGGCTTTCATAAAAATGCAGGACAATATGCTATGATATTCGTGCATGTAGGGGTCCCCGAACCGATCAATTGCAATTGATGTTTACGTGATTGATACGCAACTGAAGCGAGTGATTGATTGATTCTTGTAGTTTTACTTCCGTAGATACCTACCTACATGCGGTGCATGGATAGAAAGTTAATAACCATTTTATTTCAGGTTAACGAGATAAGTAACCTATAATTAGTTTGCGTGATCATCATCATCAGCCTATAGCAGTCCACTGCTGGACATAGGCCTCTCCAGATGCACCCCATTCAGCTCGATTCTCGGCAACTCTCATCCAGCTATTACCTGCAAAGATCGTCGCTCCATCTAGCCTGCCTGAGTGCGTCCTACCTTACGTTTTCCGATTCGCGGTCTCCACTCAAGAACACGTCAGGCCCAACGATCATCGGTTCTACGGCTAATATGACCGGCCCATTGCCACTTCAGCTTGCTTATTCTGTGAACTATGTCGACCACTTTGGTTCTCTGCCGGATCACCCCGTTCCGGATTCGATCCCTGAGAGACTCCAAGCATAGCCCGTACCATAGCTCGTTGAGCGAGCTTGAATTTATGGACCAGTCGTACCGTGAGTGTCCACGTATTACATACCTAAGTATACTTTCTATAACTCAATAGAACAGAATATAGAAGTCTTACCGTTAAGTGCCTACTTCACGTGACTGTTGATGCAATTCACCATAGGTAGTTTCTAGCATTGCATAATGATAGGAATACTTACCCTTAATATGGTACTCGGAAAGATATCAGTTCTGCAACATCATCATCATTATGGTCGATATTGCAATAATAAATAGCTTTCTCTTAAATGTATTTTTTTTTTCGTCTTGCGATGCTTTTGATCTCAACTCAGAATAAAAATGGATCTCTTCTTATTGCTTGCCAACATTGTGACGGTGATCTCTTAGTTAGACTCTTAGATAGTCATATTTTTATTTTATATACCTAGCGTTCTAGGAGCAAAAAGCATAAAAGTTAAACCCGCATTTGTATTATTTTTTAAAACAACACATTATTTAAATAAAATAAAAATTTAGGTCTGGGTCTATAGGTGTACCTCTGCCTAAACCTTTGGGGAATACAGGGGTGATGATCTGTGTGTTATTCACAAAAGTAATTTTTAAGATCATAATAGAAAAATAATAATAATATTGTACATAAGTACATGTGAAAAAGGGGAAATAATCATAGGGCTTCAAAAACTCGTCCGCATTGCTATCAATAGGGAAACTGACGTTGTATTTTTTAAATAATATTTGACTTTCTACTTGACTCTAATTTTATTTTTGAGCACTGTTAGGTTAAAATTTTACAAAATTATATAATCGCTTATTATAATAATACGCTGATGATAATAATATTCATGAATGTGAAACTGCGTGTGTGTTATTTATTCACTCACTAGAACTAGTGGGAGACGCATTTCACTTATTGAATGAAAGTCGTAAAGTGCAGATCATGGGCAGTATAGTCGGTCTCGTGTCTAACTAAAAGAAAACCATGACGTCAAAAAATAATGATACAGTTTTCGTGGGAATTCTTGATGAGCGTTACATAACCTTAATTATTAGGCTCTTCAACAATGAGTACACTACTTTTTAATAAGTATATACCTTGCAAACTTACGTTAAAAAACTGACGTTAAATATTAACTCAACATTGAGTTTTCCGAACAACAAATATTCTATTTATTATAAAAGATCAATCAATTGCCTAGGCTTTTCCCAACTGTGTTGGGGTCGGCTTCCAATCTAACCGGATGCAGCTTTTAAATGGAGCGACTACCTATCTGACCACCACAACCCCGCTACTGGGTAACAAGATACCCCCTGGTAAGATTGGTTGTCAGATTTTTGAGCTTCGACTACCCGTAACGACTCTTTATTAAAAGATAGTTTTCTTAATTTCTAGTTGCCAAAATGACTTCAGAAGTGAACGAATGGTACAAAGGGAGGAGCGTCCTGGTGACGGGTGCTCTCGGTTTGATGGGCAAGGTCCTAATTGAGAAGCTGCTGTACAGCGTGCCGGACTTAGGCTGCGTGTACGCACTTGTGCGATCCAAGCGCGGCAAGTCACCGGAGACACGCATCGAAGAAATGTGGAAACTGCCTGTGAGTATTGCAATAGCCATCATGTTTGTTTATTTAGTAAGGTGTAATTATATAACTGCGTAAATGGGCTTTAAAAATGGAATAATAGAAGAATTAAAAATATATAGCCGCCGTAAACGCCTGGTTTAAAAAGAAAAAGTTTGGTGAGTTATTTGAAAACAAAAAAAAAAAATCAAAGCAGAAGTCAACCAAACCTTATTTGCTATGAACGATTTATATTTTTTTTTTCATAATTCTTACTTTAAAGTCTAAAATCGCCAATTCGCCTTCAGCAAGGGTGGTGCTCATGCTTTCTCTGTATGATAAGAGACCTTTGCCCTTTGTGGGACACTATTATGCTGGTTTTATAATTTAAAATATTACTTAGCATAATCAGCTCATAATGTCCCTCTGCTGGGACACCTCTCGGTGAGAGCAAGTGGGCCGTAATCCACCACGCGGGCCCAGTGCGGGTTGGTAGATGTCACATGTCTTCGGAATATTACTTATATAACCCTATACTTATAAAATTCCAGCTGTTCAAACGAATAAGAGAGGAGAAGCCGCATGTTATGAAGAAGCTGATCCCAGTGACCGGCGACATTATGTACGAAGACCTAGGCATCAGTGGTTCTCACTTGAATGACATCTACAATGAGGTAACTATAGAGCCGATTGATAATCATGTATAGTTCCAGAGCGCGAAGGTAAGGTGAGATTCTATCAGTGACAACAATGACAGAAAAGACAAAAATGTGCAAAACAAAAACAAGTCGCGGTGCAAGTCGTTGAAATACGAAACGCTTTGAAAGCGATTGTCATTTGTTTAGCGATATTGTTGTGCTATGAACTATATGCTCTATGCCAGTGTTTTTCAACCTATGCCTAACTCAGGGGTCGTGGACAAAATAAATAGGCAAGTGTTTGTAGGTCCTACACTTCACACTAAAATACAATTTCAGTCAGAAGGATGACTTTAGGGCCTAGGGGTCGCTAGAATTTGTTAACTTCTAATGGGGTCGCGTTTTCAAAAAGATTGAAAAACACTGCTCTATGCTATTATATTATAGCGTAGTCTGAAATGAGCTTTAGCCTCTTGATCTTGGTTGAGGATAGTTCAAGGTTCCTCGCTTTGTTTACAAGAAACAAACAATTGAAGACGCATTTATAGTTTCAAAGTAGCTCAGCGCGAAACTCTGCCCGACGTCACTAGTTTGAACTCTGTGTGTACGTATTATGTTTGTAATACCTGTTAGATTTGTTGGATTTTGTAAATCAATATTAGTTCTAAAGTTTGACATTGAAATTGTTTTTTTTTTTTAATATTAACAATAAAAACGTTTGACTGCCAAAATCAATGAAAAACCAGGTACCTATTGGTTTAGTAATTACGTCGACTAAAAAACGCTTGACAAACCATCCGTAGAACTAATTCCATCTTTTTATGATCATTTTTTTTCACAAGCCAGAGCACGTCAGTTGTGTACCTATCCCTTTTCAGGACAGCTTACGTAAAGAGGCGTTATAAGCCTACTTAAAAGGTATAAACAAACCATATCCTAAAATCACAACAGATGGACATAAAACCAGATATAATGTAAACAGAGAAAGCGGTGTGCGATGTAAAGGAAAGTGCAACCACGTGTTTAAATCACTCTTGATTCTTGCGCGAGAAACCTGCTCAAGTCCGGAGTAGCGATTGTCATAGTCTTAAAGGATTTCTCACAACAAACAACACGATTTGACAACGCCTCTTATGAGCGATTACCTAACGGTATTAAGATAAATGTAGGACTTCCGTGACTTAAATGTTTGACATTTCATGGTTTATTTTTTTCATAAAGTAATTTCTTTCGAAAGTTTCGAAGTATGAATGGGAAAATCGGTATCCATGTTTTCGCAATACACATGATTACAGTCACTGGCAAAATCTACTTCTATGCTATGATACATACCTACAGAAGATTGCATAACCAGACCAGTTTTACTTTTATTATGTTTTATTGGTTACAAGTGTTACAACTCTTTTCAAATCTGCCACACTCTCTTACGACATTGAATTATATCATCAGGTTTTATGCGCTGCTAACCCCATTCCACGATACTTGGACCATTCAATCTTAAATTCTAAGCTATTCGGCGTGACACAAAAGTTTATTATTAACTAGTTGACATGACAGACCTCCTGTCCAAGGATACACAAATCCCTTAAAAAAAGGATTTCAGTTTTTCCATTTTTTTTTTCCATAACAATCTAATTTGGACTATTATAGCCAAATCGGTCCAGCCGTTCTCAAGTGATGTGTTTACCAACGAACAGCGTTTTATTTTTATATAAATACATTTCTGTCTCTTTACACCTTCGATTGAAGATCCCAAGAAAGTTTCTCTTAATCCAGGATGATCCACTTAATGTGGATTTTAAGATTTCTTCAGAATCTACCCCTAAAATCGACAATTTTTTATTCTAGGTGTCAATAGTATTCCACTTTGCGGCAAGCTTGCGACTGGAAGCCCCTCTAAAGGAAGGTCTGGAGATGAACACCAAAGGCACCCTAAGAGTATTGGACTTGGCGAAGAAGATCAAGAAGCTCGTCACCTTCATACATCTGTCTACCGCTTTCTGTTACCCTGACTACGAAAGAATGGCTGAAAAGGTAAAACCTACGCCTGAAAACTATCAAAGTATTGTTGATTGTATTTTTTAATACTTGGATATTAATTTTAAACTAGTCCAACATCGAAACTGCCATTCATCGCTGTGACCTATATAAGAATAAATATCTACTAACTTATTAAAAAAAAAACATTAAATTAACTCACGGACAGACAACGCACAGCCTAAATCGCTGGGTATAGAACCACTAGAAGTATGAAATGTTTTACAAGAGTTTCTTAAATTATAGGGAAAGTAACCACACAGAAAGGTTTTTAGAAAATTCATCCCCTAATGGGGTTAAATATGGGATGAAAGTTTGTATGGATTTTCTCATGCAATAAATTAAGACATTTAATTAACTACATTTTCATATCCTCAAAACCTTTCATAAGTCATTGATTCCATGAAGACATTGAACACGTCACATGTAAGAAGAATCCAATTTTAATCGCTTCTTCAAATCTCTCCAGGTGTTCGATCCTCCAGCGGATCCACACGAGGTTCTACGCGCAGCAGGCTGGCTGACGGAACAGCAGCTCAACATTCTGGCACCTTCTATCTACCAGATGCATCCCAACTCCTACACGTACTCTAAACGGCTAGCAGAAGCTCTGGTCAGGGAGAGTTACCCCCAATTACCTGCCGTTGTTGTCCGACCTAGCATAGGTGAGGCAGACCAAAGTTTATATTCAATTATGAGAGATGAGAGAGATGGAGATTACAAAAAAAATTATCACCAAAGATAGAAATAACTATTAAATTAATAGGTTTCCTTAAAAAAAAAAAAAAGAACGGATAGAATTATGACGGATTTATGTTAACTTAAAAAAGAAATCTCGATGTTTTAAATAATATCTCATTCCAGTCACTCCATCATATAAGGAGCCCACTCCAGGCTGGGTGGACAACCTGAACGGTCCCATCGGTTTGATGGTTGGAGCCGGCAAAGGCGTCATCCGCTCCATGCACTGTTACGGACACTATCACGCCGAGGTCATCCCGGTCGACATCGCTATCAACAGCATCATCATCATTGGCTACAAGATTGGCAACGATACTCAGAGGTAATACTGCTTCTTTTGTAATAGGTTATTTTTTTCCCTGTTCGCCTCAATGTAGTATCAGCTTTAAGCCCTATTTACACGATGAAAGTTTTTACTTGTGGCATACATTAAAATTGAAGCAACAAATGATTTGCATCGTTCAAACAGTGTTTCCATAGTGCACCTTTTATTGATACTTCAATTACCGGCTACAGCCAATTCCGCGTCGTCGTAACTAAGATACGACATATATATATCCTAGTCCATATTCGAATAATCTCGGAATTCCTTATCTATTCCTTTGTCATGGCCAAAACACTATAGTTAACTAATTACTTTCCAGAGACGTCAAAACAACAATTAAAATCAAAATCGTACACTTTCCAACGTACTACTACTACGTGCGTCAAAAGCTTGTCTTTCATTGTTGCAGTAAAACCATGAGAGTCAAGCTTGGCGTCTAAGACATCATGTTCCAAAGAGACTTACTTTTATTTCAGACAAACCGAGATCCCTGTGTACAACCTAACGACCGGTGACGACCGCAACACGACGTGGAAGCAAGTCCTGGACATTGGCAAGGCCACCGTGCGGAAGTTCCCCTTCGAGGGGCCGCTGTGGTACCCCGACGGGAACATAAGGCACAACAAGTTCATACATGACTTATGTGTGTTCTTCTACCATATCATACCGGCTTACTTAATCGATTTCTTGCTGTTCTTGTTTAGGCAGAGGCGATTGTGAGTACTTACGATTAGTTACTTTTTTATGCATACACCTGGCTCACTAAGTTACGTTATGCGTGAGGGGCGAAATTTTGCCAAGTTTTTGTGGGAAGTAAAGGGGAGTGCCCCCTGTTCTTCCGATATACCAACAGATTCCCCATCATACTACTACTACTACTGTATCTTCCGCGGCTGGGCAGAGCATTTTTTGGTATTCATAATTAGTACTGCAAGATTATCGATAGTTTATTTACCACTATTTTCCAGGAACCGAAATTGATTTCGAAAACCTATACAAAAGTTTACTTTCTACAAACGTGTATGGATTACATAAAATAGCTCTTTAACTTCATGTATTACTACTCCGCATTGATTATGCAACACTCTGTACCTGTTTTTATGTTGAGGTAATTACCTTACCTACCTACATGCCTACCATGCTTTACTGTTAGTAAACTGGTAGTAAGGGTCAGCGCTATTGACCTCATATACAAGCGAGAAGTAACAATAAAATAAATTGTTGGTAGTTTATTGTAGCTAGTCAGTATCTGCAAGGTATAGATGACATAACTCAGCAGGTTTTATTTGTATGACTAACAAAGAGAATAATTATACGTGAGAAACATAATTATACAAAGAAGCGTTTTACGGTATCTTGTTTGGTATGCCGGAGACCAGGAATTTAAATCAAAATACGTTCTATTCCAGCATGGTACGCATCCAGAACAGAATAACGATTGGACTGGAAGTCCTCCAATACTTCACGACTCGGGAATGGTGGTTCGATACGAACAACTTCAAGTCCCTAGTTTTATTACTGAACCCTGTCGACAAAGAGACCTTTCCAATGGACCTGACCATCATTGAGGATGAGCCGTATATAGAAAGCTGCATGATCGGAGGAAAGGTGTACTGTTTAAAGGAGAAGTTGGAAAATTTACCCAAAGCTAGACTACAGAATCACATGTAAGTTCTGTTTTTCCAAATACTTTATACAGCTTTTGAATAATCGTTAATATTAACAACATTTCAATCAATCTTTTGCTACCTATTCTTCCAACCTTTGATTACTAAATACAAAAGCCATTCATATAGCCAGGCATATAGCTAGCCATAAAACTCTATTATCGGTAAACACAATATTGAATAGCTAACTAATAATAATGGTTATTCATGTATTTACTTGAACACAAGACATAATAAATTACTGGCAATAATACCCTTACTCACATTCAATTTAATATTCTCATTAATATATAATTTTGCGTTTTTACTGTTTCATTCGACACTGTACATTGGAAGTCGTTTAGAGAAAAAACAAAACTTTAACACAGGCTTGAGGAGTCGGCAATAATACGTTGACAAATCATTTCATAATAATACCATTTCATAAATTGTATCAAATATCTACTAACCGATCCTTATTTAAAGGAATAATTATGGAATGCCGTAAGGAAGCATACTTGGCCCTTGTTATTTGTGTGTTGTTGTTCTCTATTTAAATTACAATATTGAATGGAAAAATTACTAAATTATTTTGACCAATTTGTCCTACTATAATACAAACTTGATTTTAATGTGGAACAAGTGAACTTGAATGAATGACCCTGCTATTCCTGTTAAACAACTAACAATTAATATTTTGTTCCCAGTCTGTACATACTGGATCGTCTGGTATCACTATTCTTCTACCTGGTACTTCTGTATTGGATCGTGTCTTACTTCGAACCGGCGAGGGAATTACTTTCGTATGGTGGCCCCGCTGTACGTTATCTACCTCTAGTCGGTAAGGCAGTTTTTAAAGACGAATAAAATAATGTACGTAGATAATCAAATTAAAAAATAAATATTTTAAGTTTGGAGAAGGTGGATCCTTAAACTCGTGATTTATAATGCTATCGATATTTATTTTTGTGACATTATTAAATATGTATATTTTTTTAATTTGTACACTGTCACTTTCGGAAGTATGTGCTTGGTGCTGTAATTTATAACACCTTTTAAATAGACTTATAGGTTAATCTTTATCCGTCCATATCACATTGATGTACCTACTATAATTATTATATTTCGACAATAAGAATGTAAGTTCAACAGAACTTCATATTTTGTACCTTAATTAAGTAATTTGAATCTTATTTTGTTAAGTTTATTGTAAAATATACCTACTTCTCATAATAATATATTTTTGTATTAATACTTGTACCAAATATAAATATCATTTTTATATCATTTTTTTTAATAAACATCCTACACTGAATGTCACTTAGGGTTCCTACATCAAGAACTTACGTACTTACATAGGACGTGCGTAGGAAAATACCAAAATGAGTTTCGCTCCTATACGGTTTTATTATTCTATGCCACCACCAACGTAAGGGTGTAATATAGGCCCGTCTAAATCGGTTAAACTACTGGTAACAGGCGCAGTTAAGTTATCGACTTCGTGTTCACAAATGAAGAAGCTCCTCATATCACAAGCGGTGTTGATCAGACGACCGTTGAAGAACATTGAGCCGCACTCTTCATGACTGTCTCCGTCCGGTTGGTAATTGTCGAACCAGGCGTCCCGATCTACAATCAGGCGTGTTCCTGGAAAAAAGGCATTTAAAAAAAAATCAATGTCACAAGTATTGTGTTAACAACTAAGTGCCCAGTCAAATTATGTCAGGATGAAAAATTCAATGAAAAGCCGCCTTTTTGGATTTCGATTTCGACTCATTTTCAGCATTAGCATCTCCCAAAACCGTGAAAATGATACCCAGGTCCTAGTTAGCATTTTCTTTGGCCATATCTTGAATTAAAATTAACGACAATATAGCATTTGAAATCAGAAAGTCAAAGCACTTACAAGCTGCATTATCGCAGCTTGGGAACTAAAAACCGAGCACTCTCGTCCCGAGCCTCAAAATTCCTGCCCTAAGAAAGCGCTCGCGTTCACTAAATGAACTAATGTTCATTTAGTGAAGGCGAGATTATCACATAGTTAAGCTAATGCTTAACTATGTGATAATCTGCAGAATACATGATACGGCAGGCACACGTCTTTAGTGGTCCGACTACGGTAGGCACTCTCCTTTCAAAATATCCAAGGAACACACACGTACCTCGTACTGTCTGCCAGCCCTCGTTGAATCTGTTGTGAAAGCCCAGGTGATATATTCCTCTTTGATAGTTCTCTTTGAGCCTTGGTTTCGGTGTAGATTCCGTTAACTGTACAAGGTAATCCGCTTCCAGCCTATTGCTGATCACTGCCAGGTTGGATAGTTCTAGTTGGCACATGGCATATGCTTCGGTCCAGTTCAATGGAGTTGTGTGGAGTTTGTAGCACTTGCCATTGTTCTTATTGTAACTGTAATCTGAAAAGAAGGAAGTCATAAGGCTCAATAAGATGGATGAATGGGCCACATATCCGAAGCCCCCAAGGCTATCTTGGGGGCCCTTGTGTGTCACAGATAAGCGGACTGTAACTATAGATACTTACTTTTACAGTCCATAACAGCATTGTAATTTGTACGCTAATTTATCACATTAGGTATTATTTTATTATGTCCAAGGTACGCGGACACAATATATAGAGTAAGTTTGTTGGAATTCCGCAATGGCCAGCCAGTCCATTGGAAATGGAAAGATGTATCTACTGTGTCCAATTACTCACAGAAATTAAAACGTACCTACCTAAGTTAGGCATATTGCATTGATAATTCCACTCTAGTGACTGAAGACTCTTCTTGCAAAGAAAGGGAAACTTTTTGTGACATTCGGAGTCATCCAGATATCCAAGTCCTTCATTTAAAAATATGTAAACACAGTCCTGGCCTTCGCCAAAATCGTCCGGCTGACCTGTCTGCCAGTTGTTGTACACCTCAGAGATCGACTTACCTAGAAGAACGATTCATAATTAAAATTATAGGGCAAAAATCAACTGGTACGATTATACTGTTGTTAAGTTGATGATTTTAAATCACTACAATACTACAAATATAATTATACATTTTAGGGTGTGTTGGTTTATGCTATTCATTTAAAAAAGTAGGAATATAAATGGTTCTTAGTTAAAACAAAATACGTACCATCAACAGTCTCAAATACTCCTTCAACCAATAAGTCCGACAGCCCCACATACATCCATCCGATTTTGGGCTTAGCTTTTTTCCAAAATGATATCAAAGCCTGTGCTTCATCGTCGTTGTCTGGGTGCCCGAAACTGCCTCCTTCCAGAGCACAAACTCGCTTGGCATCAGCCCAGGTCCGTGGTATCGTGTGGATCTTATAGAAACTCTGCAATGTTTCTATAAAATTGTAGTCCTTTCGGAAAAAATTTTTTGCTCTTTGTCCGTCTATGAATAGATGAGAATATTAATGCAGATAAAGAAAAGGTTACTTTACGAAAAAATAAATCAATGATTTTACGATGGCACTTTATTTAATTAGTAGGTATATAAAACAAACTTGTACTTGCAATAACAAATAACACGATATAGGTAGTACAATATATGGTCATAAACCATTTAGTTAGGCCTAAGTATATCGTAGATAAACACTTAAAAGGGGGAAATAAACTTTAGATGTAAATGTACTTACATGAATCTGACACAAAGTTCACAATTAGAAAGTATAACAAGATTTTTGAAAACATTTTTGGAATGATACGACAGATGTCGTGAACCGCGTCTAGTACACAAACGTAGGAGGACGGTTAGCAGCTGCATCGAGTCTTGTCCAACCAGTTCTACCCTGCGCCTGCGGTCACATTTCCGAGAAAGGCGCATATTCGTGTTTTTGCAACTAGTGGCCAGCGTATATCCTTTTAGATAGCTATGAGACTGTCCATGCCGTTTGTCAAATCGTGATGTCTTCGGGCGAACAAGAATGTCCATAGCAGCACTACCAGCTATCAAAGCGTTTTGATATTCGAAGTTTTGGTTGAGCTTTGCTCTCCAGGTTACATTTCGCTATTATTAATTTGCAACGCAAACTTGGAGTTGTCAGTCGGACATGAGGGTCACTTTTAAGAAAATTCCCAATGAATACCCAATCCTTATCCTAAAGTGGGTGGTAGACGTGCTTACTTAAAGTTCACTGTTTTTAAGTTCGCGACCTTACTCGGCTTGCCGTCGGTGACACACGTGGGGCTTGCTCAAAATTTCACTGTCAAGTTGCCGGCTCGTGGCTCGCGGCTCGCGGCGATGACAGACGACGAGCCAAGGCGGGCTACGAGCACAATTTCAAACCTGTTGGATCGCCGACGAACTTACTCGGCGGTTTTAAAGTCCGCGTACTTAGCATGATACATGGGCGAGTAAGCTCGCTGAGCCATAAGTACGCGGACTTGCTGTCACGTCTATCACCCCTTTAATGGATCAATGAAGTAAGTACAGAGTGATTTTTGAACTTTGGATATTCTTGCGTTCTTAGCCGCAGCATAGGGAAAATACAAAATTTACTACATGTATACGCAGGTATTTATACTTTATAATTAGGAGAACATCTTCAAGAAATACAGGTGCGATGTTAAATGATGATGTTGTATGATGTAAGAGAAAAATGTTAGTGAAAATATTTTAAAATATACTGTCAACTGTAGAGATATAGAAATATTGAAATAGAATTTTGGTGTGCATCGATATGGTGAATGTACCTAATATTACAAGTCTACATGCAGTACGAAACTAAATGCACCTATAACATAATTCAATGCACATTTCTCTAATGTCGCTATCATAAAGAAATATGCAAGTCGCCATCCGGATGTCAGATTGTCACCTCAAGTGTTGATTTGATGGTCAATTCCACTAATTAACGTGCAAAGTGAAAAACATGAGACCGGAATGCGATGGTAATGTGAGTAGACAAAAAATGTTTAAATCCATACTTCCATACTCCATACTAATATTATAAATTCGAAAGTAACTCTGTCTGTCTGTCTGTCTGTATGTTACCTTTTCACGCCTAAACCACTGAACGGATTTCCATAAAATTTGGCAAGGAGATAGATGGCATCCCGGGGAAGGACATAGGCTTATACTTTTTATCGACATACCACGCGGGCGAAGCCGCGGGTGGAAGCTAAAATAAATAAAAAAGGAAATATCTTGAATGAAAAAGGAACTGCTGAACATGAGGCCCTGGCTTCGATTCCTAGGTCAGACATTGTTATTGGGTTTGTCTATCAGGAATTTCTCAGTAGCAGTTGCCTGGATGTGTGATCATTTGATGGCTGTAGGTGCGGTCCCTATTACATGGGAAATAGTCATATTACTGGCGAATCAATCCCTTTGGGAATATCTGGATACAAGGAATCCTATGTGTTAATCCAGGTGATAAGCTATCTGTTAAACTATAACCTATCTGATATATTTGGATGTTTGTTACTCAATCACGCAAAAATGACTGAACGGATTTGGTTATAATTTGGCACAGGGGTAGACCATGACCTGGAAAAGGTCATCGGATACCTTTTATCCCGATATTCTCACGGGATCGAGACTTATGCGGGTGAAACCGCGGGGCGCAGCTAGTATAAAAATAAATATCATAACATCAGGCTTGCTATCCCAATTATATGTACTTGCAGGATATGGAGATAAGTCCCTAAGCTATAGTATTTACGTCAGGTTACCCTAAGTATACCTACTTTCCTTAACTATACTTTACCAAAGTCTTTTCGTTAAATACGTAGGTACCTGCTTCACGTGACTGTTGCTTTTTTTTTTTTTTTTTTGGGTGGGAAATCATCAAATGACTTCTCCCGCTCTGGGCGGCGCGGAAGGGCGTGTCAGACTCTTACTGACTAAAACCCACCCGTGTTCCTTCAGTTGCCTGTTGCCAGGCTCCCGGTATCCCTTTCGGACTATTCCGCAACCCTGGCAGGACGTGACTGTTGCTGCAATTCGTCATAGGAATATTTATTTGCTCAGAATGTAGGTATTTACAATAAGACGGTTACAATATATTAAAGAATCCTTGTACATTCTACCATTTTGGCATGCAAATATTCGTGCCGTTCATCATGAACTTACAAACATTGATACACATCTAATATTTATTAGCTAGAAAATCCGATAAGGAATAATAGCATTTATTTAATAACAGTAATGTCAGCTTCATTTTGAAACTTTTTACTGGTTCCTCTTTAACAGAATTAGGAATGTGGTTTAAAATGACCGGTGCCATACCAAAAACAGTTTTCCTCAACAAAGCAGTCCTATATCCACCTGTGCGTAACAAGTTTTGAAATTGAGATCGCAAAGTTACATCTCGGTATCTGCTTTCCGAATATCGTAATAGTAAGCTTTAAAGTGCTAATTTTAGTTAGAGTCAAGTGTGCATCCCCCCTGCCAGCTAAATGGTTGTATTTGGATACCTATGTGAAAAAAAATCACCAGCGGGCTCGGATCATCATCAGCCGAAAGACGTCCACTGCTGGACATAGGCCAAGCACCGCCACTTCAACCGATTCCGTGATTTTCGCATCCAGCGGATTCCCGCGGCCTTCACCAAGTCCTTCCAACGCTACGCCTTCCGGTACGTGGTCGTCACTCCAAAACCTTTCGGCCCCATCGGCCCCATCGGC
This sequence comes from Lithophane semibrunnea, assembly GCA_947363905.1. NCBI lineage: Eukaryota > Metazoa > Arthropoda > Insecta > Lepidoptera > Noctuidae > Lithophane > Lithophane semibrunnea. The sequence goes on along the minus strand of OX376195.1, from coordinate 7,127,044 downwards.
CATCTGTTCTGCGTTCTGGGCTCGGATAATAAAAAATGTATTCAAGAGTGAAAGAGAAAAAGTATAGTGTTGAAGTAGGATCGATTTGTTTTTGCTATACTCCAACAGTATTAAAGTCGGCCTCAAGCCTAATAAAAAAAAAACGATTTAGCCTTACATTAGTTACATAGGATGTGTAACATCCATGTAACACACATAGGATGTGTCACACATAGGATGTGTAACATCCATGTAACATCTGACATCTTGGCCACCAACCACCAACCTTTCGAAAAATGGGTTGGCAACATCTAAACCCCGCCAACTCTAGCACTGCGCGCACTCATTGGTTAAATCAAATAACGCGCGCTTCCCCGGCTTCCTGTAACACACTTCCGTCCTTTTTCACGAAATCACTCCCACAGATTAGGGAAAGATGTTACACATAAAAAAAAAATACAAGTAAAAATATTGATAAAGTTTTAGCGGGAATTCTGGATGAGCGTTACTAGAAAATAGTAGATTGTTTTTCTAGGGAGCAAACAACTATTTTAAAGGCGAGAATGTTTCTTTGAATCCGTCGCTGCACTCAGGACTCTACTTGAGAATCCCTCGCCCAAATATAACAAAACATTGAATCTTCCAAACAACAAATATTCTATCAGTAGCTGCGCCCTGCGGTTTCACCCGCATACGCCTCGATCCCGTAGGAATATTGGGATAAAAAGTATCCTATGTCCTATTCCAAGCCATGGTCTACATATGTGCCAAGTTTCATCCAAATCTGTTCAGCCGTTTTAGCGTGAAAGTGTAACAAACATACTCACTTTTGCATTTATAATATTAGTTAGGATTAGGATAACTAATATTATAAAAGCAATTTGTTTGTTACGATATCACGCTAAACGGCTGAACAGATTTGAATGAAATTTTCACATGAGTTGATCATTGATCTGAAGAAGGAGATAGGCTACTTTTCATTTTGGATCGCAGACGAAGTCGCCGGCAAACAGGTATTATAAGATCAATCAAACTGTCTAGCCTCTAGCCTTTTCCCAACTATGTCGGCTTCCTATCTAACTGAATGCAGCTTTTACATGGAGCGACTGACTGTTTTATTATTATTTGCCACCACCAACATAAGGTTGTAATATAAACTCCTCTGAATCGGATAAACTGCTGATAAAAGGCGCAGTCAAGTTATCAACTTCGTGTTCACAAATGAAGAAGCTCCTCATATTGCAAGCGGTGTTGATCAGACGACCGTTGAAGAACATTGAGCCGCACTCATGACTGTGTCCTTCCGGTTGGTAATTGTCGAACCAGGCATCCGGATCTATATTCATGCGTGTTCCTGGAAGAAAGGCAATGATTTTCCTAAATATAAATCACCAGGAATGTGTGAAAAAAGTGCCCAGTCAAATAATCTCATGATAGAAAACTCATCAATTTTATAGCCGACTTTTTGGATTTCATTTTCGGTATCAACACACACCAAAATCGTAAAAATGATACCCATGTTCTAGTTAGGATTTTTCTGTTGCCTTATTAATCTTGAATTAACGACAACAATTAAGCATTTGAAATCAGAAAGTCAAAGCACTTACAAGCTCCATTATGGCAGCTTGGGATATACATAAGCCCAAAGGAATTCACCTCCTCCCGATCCTCCGCAAGGCGAAAACGCACGCGTTAACTATGTACCTTAAGGGTAACGACATGATGTAAAAAGATTTATGTTAACACCTACATAATGCATGTTACGTTATATAAAGTATCTATTCTTTTGCACGCACTTACCTCCAACTGTCTGCCAGCCCTCGTTGAATCTGTTGTGAAAGCCCAGGTGATATATTCCTCTTTGATATTTCTCTTCGACCCTTGGTTTCGGTGTAGATTCCGCTAACTTCACGAGGTACTCCGCTTCCAGCCGATTGCTGATCACTGCCAGGTTGGATAGTTCTAGTTGGCACATGGCATATGCTTCGGTCCAGTTCAACGGAGTTGTGTGGAGTTTGTAGCACTTGCCATTATCCTTATTGTAACTGTAACCTGAAAAAAGGAAGTCAAAAGGCTCACTAAGATATTTGAGTGGGTGAAAAGTCAGCCCTCGGGCACTGATGGTGTAATCAGCAGCAGAAAGGTATGGATAGGCAAGTGAAATGTTTGTCTATACATCTACGTTTGGTGAATGCCAGTCCATAGAAACTCTTTGGTCGGCAACGGGTGCAACTGAGGACTTAATGGGCTCCGGACGTAGGAGAGAAATGACTAGTATCGTAGCCTCGTGTCCAGCTCCCACAGGGCTGACCAAAGTGCATTGTGTGTCACGGATAAACGCACTGTAGCTATTTACTTTTACAGACCATAACGGTATTGCAATTTGTACGCCAATTTGGCACATTCGTTTTTTTATTATGTCCACGGTACTCGAATACGGTATATAAAGTAAGTATGTTTGAATTTCACAATAGCGAGTCAGCTCCAATGGAAATGGAAAGACGTATCTATTGTGTACCCTTACTCGCAAAAATTAAAACATACCTACCAATGTTAGGCATATTGCATTGATAGTTCCACTCTAGTGACTGAAGACTCTTCTTGCAAATGAAGGAATACTTTTCTTCACATCCGAAGTCATCCAGATATCCAGGTCCTTCCTTTAAATATATGTAAACACAGTCCTGTCCACCTTCAGAATCGTCCGGCTGATCTGGCTGCCAGTTGTTGTACACCTCAGAGATAGACTTACCTAGAAGAAGAAGTAGTAAAAGATGACGTACGAAAATGGTTTAAATTATAGGATAAAAATCAACTGGTATCTTTAAAGGGACGGTGAAGTTTAGACATTGATAATTTAAATTCATTACAATACTACACATACGATTTACGATGTGTTACTTCTTTCTACGTCATTTAAAAAAGTAGAAACATACTCGTATAAGGGTCTCGAAACAAAATACGTACCATCAATGGTCTCAAATACTCCTTCAACCAATAAGTCGGAAAGCCCCACATACATCCATTCGATTTTAGGCATAGTTTTGTTCCAAAATGATATCATTGCGTGAGCTTCATCGTCGTTGTCTGGGTGCCAGAAAATGGCTCCTTCCAGAGTACACACTCGCTTGGCCTCAGCCCAAGTCTGTGGTATGGTGTGAATCTTATAGAAACTCTTGAATTCTCCCATATAATTGTAGTCCTTTCGGAAAAAGTGTCTAGTTCTTTGTCCGTCTATGAATAAATTAGAATAATACAGACAAGGAAAAAGTAACTTTACGAAAAAAAACCCAATGATTATAGGTACTCTCTTTTTAACTGTTCATAGGTGGGACCAACTTGCACTGACAATAACACATACCACAATAGGTAGAAATATGGTCATAGACCATAATTTAGTTAGGTCTAAGTATATTTTAGATAAATCATTCAAGCCGAGAAATAAACTTTAGTTGTAAATGTACTTACATGAATCTGACACAAAGTTCATAATTAAAAAGTATAACAAGATTTTAGAAAACATGTTTTGGAATGATACGACAGATGTCGTGAACCACGTCAGGTAAACAAACGTAGGAGTATATTTATACACAGATACATCGACAGTCTTGTCCAACCTGTTCTACCCTTTTTTTTATCGGGTGGGAAATTATCATATATGTAAGGTAACCCTTTCGGACTTTCCCACGAACCAGTTCTACCCTGCGGGCACATTAGGGAAATCGGCGGATATTCGTGATTAACGATGAGTCCGTCCATGCAGTTCGTCAAATCGTGATGTCTTTGGGCGACAGCATTACGAAGGACATCCTTGTGTATTTTCTTCGTAGTGCTGTCCGCTATCAAACGGTTTTGATATTCGATAATGGTTTGGTTGTTTGAGCTCTGCTTGCCAGGTTACATTTTGTTATTTTTAATTTACAACGCAGTGTTGAGTTGAAAGTCGCACATGAAGGCCAGACATGACCGTCACTTAGAAGAAGATGCGCATAAATCATTCTGATCCATAATAAGGATCATGATTTTTGAACTTTGGATGTTCGGCCGAAATGTAGCCGTAGCATTAGGAAAATACAAAAATATATAAGTAGGTAATATTATAATACATGTAAAAATAATCTATATATATTTAAGTGTTTGGTTTACATGCTAATTGATGAGGAAAACTCCTTCAAGAAACAAGGGCGTGATGTTGAGTTTAAGTGCCTAAGATAAACGTATTACTGTTTTCAATAATCTTGCTAAATTAAAGTAGGTATACGACGGTGCAGGTTTTATCAGGTGGTTATTATTGGTTCAGCAGATTCAATTTCATGAAGTTTGTGCCGGAGTATAGCAGTTCGTCGTGGCCGTGGCCGTGACGTTCCGATGACAGAAGATGAAGCGGCTGTCATACTATGACAGCAGCTTTCTTGACATCTTCTGTCATCAGAAGACAGCCGCACGTAATCATCGATTCGACGCTCTGCTAGAGTGATTGTTACCAACCAGTGTCACTTTTTCGGTGATTCCAGTGACTTCGTAACAAAACTAGAGGCAGCCACATGCTGCGCCGTCACATTAAATAAATAATACATTCGGTTTTTGTTGTGTATAAGGGTGGCGGGTGTAATACATCTGCCTAGCCTTTTCCCAACTATGTTGGGGTCGGCTTCCAGTCTAACCGGATGCAGCTGAATACCAGAAATTTACATGGAACAACTTCCTATCTATCCTCCACAGTATTACACAACTAGATTTCAGTATAAGTCAATGAATTAAAAAAAATGTCTTTATCAATAAGTATTATTATGCTACCATCCGAATGTCAGATGGGCAGCTCACTTCTTAATTTGCCTTTGTGTAAATTAACTGTTGTACAGTCAAAAATTAGACAAAATGACACGTCAGTGACGTCATGCTAGAAATGAATGTAGGTATACGTTTTGGGAAAAAATGTTAACTTTGTTTTGGTCAAATAAATTGTGTAATATGTTTCATATCTGTACGGTGGATTCAATGTTATGAAAAAATGGTTGTAGACAGTAAAATGGTTCCCCATATATACATCTTTCCGGAGCTTATTTTATGAGCATTATGTAACTTAGTATATATTTTAAATAGATATTTGGTATAAAATGAAACACACAGTTATAGAAATAATAATAATTATGTATATTTTGCAAGAATATTAAAATACACTTGTACATAGGTAGATATAGTGGGTAATTGGGTATCGGTTGATGCGGGTTGTAACAATCGGGCGATATGTGATCATTTCGGCGACAGCACTGATCAAACAAAAAGGAAAATATTAACAGAGTTTCACTTCAACTGCTTTATTATTCTACGCCACCACCGACATATGGTTGTAAAAAGGGCTGCTCTGAATTAGATAAACTAGTGCTTGCAGGTGAAATAATGTTATCTAATTCGTGTTCACAAATGAAGAAGCTCTTCATTTCGCAATCGGTGTTGATCAGCCGACCGGTGTAGAACATTGAGCCGCACTCCTCATCTCCGTCCGGCTGGTAATTGTCAAACCAGGCGTCAGCATCAATATTCAACGGTATTCCTGAAAAAGAAAATCATATATCAAAACAATCATAGGGTAACTAACATACCTAACTGATATAAAGGTTAATCGCTTGCAAAATATTGGTAGTTGTTTTCATTTCGATCTCAGGAAATATGATCATGATTTTCATTTTCACAAGGAATCTATGTGACAAAAATGATCGTGAGGAAAACAAGTTAATATTGAAAGGGGTCAACAATCAGCTTCTGTGGGTACTGGTGGGTTTATACTAGGTACTATATTCGGGTCTCTGAGCTACGTCCATCACACACTGGCTCGGTTTATGTCTCCTTTTGCTTGACAACTCACTGGTGGTAGCAAAATTGACGACGAAAGCCCAGACAAGAAACACTTTATTTTCATTTCATTTTCTACTTTTTTCCCTACTACCTTATACGAATCTAAATCACACTCACGCACCTTTAACTGTCTGCCAGCCATCTGATAATTTATTATGAAAGCCCAGGTGATATATTCCTCTTTGATATTTCCCTTTGACCCTTGGTTTCGGTGTGGACTCGGTTAACTGCACAAGGAAATCCGCTTCCAGCTTATTATTGATCACTGCGAGGTTGGATTGTTCTAGTTGGCACATGGTATTTGCTTCGCTCCACTTCAATGGAGTTGTGTGGAGCTTGTAGCACTTCCCAATATCTTTATTCAAGGTGTAATCTGAAATAATAAATGTTATCACCACGTTTCACGTAATACTTACTAAGTAAAACACACTTTTCAATTTAGATAAAAGGATAATAAACGTATTACTGATATCCTTAGAACAGCCTTACCTTAAAATAAGTTACTTGTATTTATTTACATAATATTTTATCATATTAAAAAAAAAAATATAAAAAATAAAGAAAAAATTATCTCCCCCTTTAACCCTAGTGTCTATTTTGATGAAATTATTTTGTTAAGGGTACCACACCTCACACTGTTGGTACCTTAATGCTAATTTGACACTTTTTTAAATGTTCATTGCGACAACAGTACCTATACGATTTGCCATGATAGCAAACACAGCAAAACTGTAGGTATGTAATGCGTCCATACATATAGAGACTATAACCTACCTAAATTAGGTATGTTGCATTTGTCGTTCCACTCAAGTGACTTGAGACTCTTCTTACAAGTGAAGATTAACCTTTTATTACAGTCGTTATCATTCATATTGCCTTCTTTGTTAAAGTGCACACAGTTCTCATTACCAAAAGCATTATTCGGTTCATCTGGGTCCCAGGAGCTATACACCTCAGTGATTGGCTTCCCTAAAAATAAGAAACTCGGTATTCAACTAATTATTCATTTTTAACCCCCGACGGAAAAAGAGGGGTGTTATAAGTTTAACGTGTGTATCTGTTTGTGCCATCGTAGATGCCAAACGGCGAGACTGATTTTGGTTTTGTTTGAAAGGTGTCTTGATCGAGAGTGTTCTTAGCTATGATTCAAGAAAATCGGTTCAGCCATTTGAATATTATCAGCCCTTTTCTAGTTGATGAATGGATGTGAGCATATTCCACAAGTCTAATCGATTGGAAATATGACCATCATAGACAGCTACCAAAAGTAAAAAAAACCTTATAACTTATAGTTTTTTAAACATAAAAAATACTTCAAAAATGACCACATTTTTTTTTTAACTTAGCCAAAACTTCTTTTTGTCGCTTAATCTAAGTGGCATACGCTATCTTAGTTTTTAAACATTAGTTCATAAAAGTTTTAAAACATTAGTGTTCATGGTTGATAATTATATAAATTAAGAAAATGTTAGTATGAAAAATGCAACTTCTTTAAAATTCCCCATACAAAACGCCGATTTCATAGGTGGGGACCTAATATTATGACGGTACCTTCCCAATTAATTTATGAGAATATTATGTATGTAAGAAAAAAATAAGTTTTTCTTTCTTTTCTTTCTAAGTTTTTTTTTTACATACTTAATATTCTCATAAATGAATTGGCAAATTAATAAATTAAGTGATAGACATAATTTTAATACTAGAAATAAAGATAAAATAGATCAACCATTTTTCAGATTAGCTAAAGTACAAACATCTTCATCTTTTATGGGGTTAAATGCTATAACAAAATACCTTGTTATATATTGCAATTATATGAAAGTTTAAAACTCATATACAAAGTACACTCTGTAAACAATCCATGTATCCAAGATAAGAATGCTTGGAAACATGCTGGTCTTGCTCCATAGGAGAATTTAGAGTCTGGATAAAATCAAACGGGCTGCTAATTTAGTTGTATATTGTAATATTTGTAGGTATGTGATCGATTTTTACACTCTGTGATTACTTAAACTCACGCACTGACATATTAGTATTACTTGTAACAATGTTAGGAATATTGTAATATCGTTCGTATACTTTTACAATGTTTGTAAATATGTGAGCACCATGTATCTATCATATATTTAATTTATTTGTCATTGCTCCATTTATAATTCTTTTTACCTTTTGTGGTACAGTAATCTTATTGTAGGTGTATCGTCTTCACATATAATTATATAATTTGAAAAGAGTAACGGTGGAGTTTCTTGCCCATTCTTCTCCATACGAAAACTAGCTTTTGTAAGGGGCAACTAGAATCAGTTATATTTCTTTTTTGACGTTCAAAAGTGCCTTATATGTGCCTATTTGAAATAAATTATTTGATTTTGACCTTAAACAAGTTCTTTAAAAAAAAAATGAAGAACATAGTTTGCATGAAAAATCTGATTCCTTTTGGTCTTTAAGCTTGTAAATTAGCCTGAATACTTATTTATTTAAGTAATATTGAAGTCAATATTTACGAAATTTTTAGAGGAAAGTACGAAATCCGCTCGGACGAAGAAGACTTGTTCCAAGTTTATATTTCTATTCTACAACAAACATTGCCTAACAAACCTTCTGTCTTCAGGATTAAAAGTAGCCTATGTGCTTTTTCAGGTACCAGGCTATGTCTACGCCAAAAATCATTACGGTTGGTTCAGTGGTTTAGCCAACTGTTTAGATAAGAGATTCAAGAGTTGAATCTCTTCTAGATTCAACTCATGTTACACTTTCGCGGACACTGAATGAGACACAATTGAAGTAGTATTATTGTTATTGCGTCTATGGGCGTTTACTGTCCCTCAAATTAAGGTAACAAACACAGATATTCGGTATTTTTGCGAATATTGGGTATTTTATAGAAATTAGTATGAAACATAAAAAAAAATTGAAAATACAATAATTTTAATACGTACCGTCAACTGTTATAAATGCTCCTTCAACCAATATGTCTGACAGCCCCACGTGCATCCAATTGATTTTAGGCGTAACTTTCTTCCAATGCGATATCACTGCGTGTGCTTCATCGTCGGTGTCTGGACTCCACAAGGTGGCCCCCTCCAGAGCACACACTCGCCGGGCCTCAGCCCATGTCAGTGGTACCGTGTGGATCTTATAGAAACTCTCTTCGGCTTCTATATAGGTGTAGTCGCTTCGGAAAAACTTTTTAGCTCTTTGTCCATCTATGAATGTTGATAAAGAAAAGTTTTTATTTACTAAATGAAAAAGCCAATGTCATCTTTTAGAACTCTTAGAAACGAGACAAAACGTTGGTTATAAATATATTATAAGTACTTACATGAATCCGACACTAAGTTAGCAAAAAGAAAGATTAACAAAGTTTTTGAAAACATTTTTACGACACGCGTCTAGCTTGAACCGCGCCAGACAAACTTACGAAGTGGGATGTTAGGTATCATTCTCCGCCAGCTACTAAACCTGATTTAAAACTGCGGTCACACTCATCGTTAGGGATCGGCAAATGTTCGCGATGGCTTCGGACGTGAATGTCCTTATTTTGACAAAAATATCTAAATGACAAAAAAAAAATAGTTTTGAGTACAAATGAGTTAAGCATCTGTAGCCGAACTAGGCAAAACCTGTATTTCGGCTATCAGCGCCAACTGTTTCTATAACATTTCTTGTTAGTCAACCTGCCCCGCAAAAAGGTAGTCAACCAGCCCCAAACGCCATTTTTCACTTTGATGATCAGACTATTTTTTTTAAATGAGGGAATTGCCATCTGCGAATAATACGATCTTGTGATTATTCCTTATGTGGTAAGGCAAGTTATTTATATAAATGAGAAATAAGACAGGACCTAGAATTGAACTCTGCGGATGGCCATGGTGACCAAAGATGCTGCAGATCTCTTACCATTAACATCGACCCTTTGAATTCTGTTGTTACATAAGAAGATAGAAGGTCGAGAGCCTTGTCCCTCATACCATAGTGGTACAGTCTCCTGATGGATGTATCATGATGTAAGCAATCGAAAGCCTTGGACGAGTCGCAGAAAATGCCAAAAGCATCTTGCGACTCCTCCTAGGCCTCGAATATGCTCTTCAGTAATTCCACGCCCGCGTCTGTAGTTGAACGACCCTTTGTAAAACCAAACTGTTTCAGATTAAGTACATTCTGTGCTTTGAAATGTCCTCACATTTGTTTTAAAATTATTTTAATATCGGAATAGGCCGAAAATTCGTGGGATCAGTTGTGCTGCCAGCCTTGAACAGTGGAATCACTTTGCCAAGTTTCAGATAAGGAAATACACCAGATGCAATACAAGAATTAAAAACAAATACCAATAAAAACAACCGACTTCCAAAAGACACTAAAAAGTGAAAAATGACTTTAATTTGTATTTTTATTTCTCACTTTTTAGTTATGGTACCACATAAATTCGAATACCACTACCTGATATAAATAACAATGACGGAGTCACTTAAAACATCGTCTAGATAAATTATTATTAAGTGGGAAAAATAAGTAATATTGAAGCTAACTCAAAAACTACGCAAGCAATAAATGGGACTACCTCTGAGCATGACCTTCCAAACAAAAAAGAATCATCAAAATCGATTCATAATTGGCGGAGTATTCGCGTAAAATACACAAAAAAAAACATTCATACGAATTGAGAACCTCCTCCTTTTTGAAGAAGTCGGTTAAAAAGGGTGAAATAAGATCAATTCTTTAGTTGGTTTGAAAAATGAGATTTAATGAAATTTCCAAGATAATATTACATAATTTAAAAAGTAACAAAGACTTATAATATCTATAATAATAATTATGTACAAGGGAAAATTATCAAAGGGCATCAAAAAATTCGTCCGCATCGCTGTCAACAGGAAAAGTGCCCAAAAGGCTGGCAGCATTGCCACGTTGTATGGCAATTCTTTGCCCAAAAAATAGGCCAGCCCTCTGGTCACGTGAAGAGTCGACCAAGCGTTTGGCGATGTCTTGAAAAACCAAGTGGGCACTCGGACCCCATGGCCCTAGGGTTTCAACCCCAAACGGCTCGAACATATACGTCCCGATAAGATTGGAGTATTTGCGCCGTTTGAGGTTTTCTGCACCTGCAGCAGCAGCTCCAGCACAGCCCGCCGTGCTGGGAAGATGGGATGGCGCAAGGGTGTCGACACACGTTGCATCCCACACCAAAGGCCTACCTAGATCAATTCTTAAATACATGGTCTGTACTTATAATCCCCAAAGGTCAGTCCCAATTATTGAAGACACAATGGTCACAGCATGCAGGTTAGAACTGGTTGAACAGGATTGCATTTTAAAGATTCTGTTAAAAACATCCTCCTAAATTTGTTTACCTGGCGCAATTCGAGACATCAGTCGTATTACTTAAAATGTTTTCGAAAACTTTTTTATTCTTTCTGATTGTAAACTCTGTGTCGGATTCATGTAAGTAGAATATTAATATATATACATAGTAAACGTTTATGATTCATCTTCAACTGCACTGCACCGACCGAGTTAGATACTGTCATAATAGGTACTCATGACTCGGTCATCCTGTGCAGACACGTCCTTAAACTTGTACTATATAAGAAATGCCAATGCATTTTCTTGTTTTTTAATGAAAATTGTTTCTAATGAAATGCTACATTTATCTTATCTATTCATAGATGGACAAAGAGCTAAAACGTTTTTCCGAAAGGATTACCATTATATAGAAGCACTCGAGAGTTTCTATAAGATCCATGCGACACCAATGGCTTGGGCTGATGTCAAGCAAGTGTGTCAACTGGAAGTGGCCATTTTCTTCTACCCAGAAAACGAAGATGAAGCAAGTACAGTGTTAGCGTTTTGGAACCTAACTAAGCGTACCGTGAAAGAAATATGGATAGGGTTGTCAGACTTATTAGTTGAAGGAGTATTTGAGACCGTTGACGGTACGTATATTTTATTCTTGAATTTTATAGGTATACTAGCTACGCCCCGGGGTTTCACCCGCGTAAGTCTCGATCCCGTGGGATTTTCACAATAAATCTCTAAATACTGTTTTTTTTTTAGAGATTTGTATTAACGAATTAGTAAGACTATTTCAAATGACAGTTTTGACGTGTCAACTTTGTAATAATGTGTCTCCTGTGAACTTGTGGGTGGGGATATGACTTGCCCTCTTCCTCTCTCCCTCCTAGCTCCGTCTAAATTTCATTTATCAACATTTTCTATGACATTTAAAAAAAACAATAGGATTCCGGCAAGGGGGTCGGGGAGTTTACTTCCGTTAGTACCAAAGTGCGTTACGTCGCAAACAAGTTTGAGTTCAAAATTTGTCGGTTTCCAGTGGATAGATTTTATAGAATAAAAAAATAATGCGTTAAATTGTAAATGGTTTGTTGCAAATGCTGCAATTCACAATTTTTCGACAGTATAAAATCTAACGGAAATAATACCGATAGCTTAAAAACTAACGAAATTCATAATTATGTGGCGACAGAATATACTCGTTTTGCACGGCCTACCAAGCTTACCGACATTATTTTCATGTTGCTAGGAAATTCAATTTCTGAGATTTACACCAACTGGATACACGGTGAGCCTAACGATTCTGGTATAGGTATAGAGAATTGCGCTAGGTTGGACCTGACTAGCAAAATGAATGATTACATATTATGTGGAATAGGCACTAGGCACAGAATAGTACACATTGACACGCTTCACGTAGGTAATGTAACGCCCTAGGGGCGTTGGCTGAATGTGTGGGGGTGTGTGGGAGGAGGTACAGGCAAAGAGGAGAGGACTTTCAAAGGGTTTATTGATTGTCAGAGACGTATACACGATTCGGAGGGCCATCTGTCAACTTTGAACTAAATTGTTGGAACGTTCGAAAGCATTTTTACGTGAGGTTGCATATCGCATAAAATCTCACAGTAACAACGAGTGCAAGCGCAACCACGAGTTTTTTATAACTATACATTTTAATTTTCTAGGGAAGGCCATGTCTGAGGTATATTACAACTGGCAGTCAGGTCAACCGGACAATTATAACAGCAACCAAGATTGTACATGCTTAGTACGAGCTGGCGACATGGATGATAACTTTTGTGATTCTAAGAAACACTTCATTTGCAAGAAGAGGCTTAAGACACTAGAGTGGAACCATAACTGCGATATGCCTAACTTAGGTAGGTTTGAATTTTTGTAAGTAAGTACGAAGACGGAGAAGCTCGTGGCTAAGTAATAACAGCCGCACGGGTCGATCCGTCAGGTTAAACTACGCTTGCCGGAGTTGGTCCGGGGATGGGTGACCATCTTTACATATCAAGACTCTTAACGAGCCTCGAAAAGCACGTTAAGCCGTTGGTCCGGGCTGTCATTCGTTGATCTTTGACAGTCCTTACGGATCGTCAGAAGGCCGAAAGTCTGACGACCAGTCTTACCAAGGGGTATCGTATTACCCAGTTACTGGATTGTGGAGATCAGATGGCAGTCGCTCTATGTAAAATACTGGTATTCAGCTACATCCGGTTAGACTGGAAGCCGACCCCAATATAGTTGGGAAAAGGCTAGGCAGATTGATTGAATCTGTGTAAGTAAAGGGACCCTCCTGAGGGAGCTCGCTCTCAATCGGAATAGCAAAACTTTATAAAGGATGTATGGCTATTTCGAGTAAGTTACCCAATTGAAGTTAAAGCATTTTGATTTTGAGGGATTTTCTTTAATGTCATAATTCACATCAAAATCATTGCTTCATGCCCACATTTTATATTTATTAAATCCAGCATTATCAAAATAGACCGATAATAACGTTTATTATTTCAGATTACACTTTCAGTAAAGATATTGGGAAGTGCTACAAGCTCCACACAACTCCATTGAAGTGGAGCGAAGCCTATGCAATGTGCCAATTAGATCAATCCAACCTGGCAGTGATCAGTAATAGGCGGGAAGCGGATTACCTTGTGCAGTTAACAGAGTCCACACCGAAACCCCTTGGTTTCGGTGTGGACTCTGTTAACTCTTTGACCCTTGTCAAAGGGAAATATCAAAGAGGAATATATCACCTGGGCTTTCATAACAAATTAAAAGATGGCTGGCAGACAGTTAAAGGTACGTGAGAGTGATTTAGATGGGTAAAAGCCTTAGAAGGTAGTAAGGAAAACGTTCAATAACAAAATTTATCGAAAATGTAGTGTTTATTGTCTGGGCGAATTTTTTCGTCGTTGATTTTTCTACACCACGTGTTGTCAAGCAAAAGGAGTCATAGGCCGAGCCAGTGTGATGGATTTATCTCAGAGACCTGATTATAATACCTAGTATTATATACCCACTACTATACACCCCACAGCACGTTGCAAGGTACCAATTTTTTTGCCAGAGACCTTGAAACCCGTGCGTATAGCCCATCATTAGAGGCTGGTTGTTGACTCGTGGTATCCCATCTTAATAATAACTTGTTTTCTTCACGATCGTTTACAGCTCACCTGTGTTCCTTGTCAAAGTGAAAAAACCGGCCAAGTGCGAGTCGGACTCGCGCACGAAGGGTTCCGTACCATTATCTATAAAAACGGCAAAAAAAATCCGTTTGTTGTATTATGGGGGGCTCCCATAATACAACAAACGGATTTTTTTTGCCATAAATATTTATTTTATTCTGTTTTTTAGTATTTGTTGTTATAGCGGCAATAGAAATACATCATCCGTCAAAAATTCCAACTGTCTAACTACCACGGTTCATGAGATACAGCCTGGTGACAGATGGACGGACATCGGTCCCGTTTTACCCTTTGGGTACGGAATATCAGTTAGCTATGATTTTTTTTTTGACAGATAATTTGCTTCTCTTCCCAGGAACACCGTTGAACGTAGATGCTGACGCCTGGTTTGACAATTACCAGCCGGACGGAGATGGGGAGTGCGGCTCAATGTTCTACGACGGTCGTCTGATCAACACCGATTGCGAAATGAAGAGCTTCTTCATTTGTGAACATGAATTAGATAACAACATAATTTCACCTGCAAGCGCTATTTTAACAAATTCAGAGCAGCCTTTTTTACCACCTTACGTGGGCGGTGGAGCGGAATAATAAAGCGGTAGAAGCGAAACTCATATATTCACGTTGTTTAGTAAACGTAAAAATTACTCTTTTCAGAGCGTACTGCACTGCGTTTTACACGAGCAGCCTGTGGGCTAGATATACTCAAAAATCATACAGTGCCCTCCGCGTGCAGTACGACAACGCGTTCAGGGTGCTGTTGAGGCTGCCCCGCTACTGCAGCGCGTCGGGGATGTTCGCGGATGCACATGTGGACTGTTTCTGTGCCACAATGCGTAAGCACCGCGCATTCCTGGTGCGTGGGGTGTGGGGCAGCAACAACAGTATCCTGTCCCTAATCTCGAGCAGGCTGAACTGTCCGTGAATCGCTGTTGCGCCATTTCCCATGGAATGGTGCAGCCGCGGTGAAACGTCGGACGGTGCTGCCGCTGTGTATATTGTTGTAGAATAATTACGTATCTAAATTACTAACATAGGATAAGTTTACTAACAAATGAGTCATGGTTACTTGAATAAATAGAATTGAATTGAATTGATATATTATTTTCCTATAAGTTCTATCGGTACTGTCGCCGAAATAATCACCTATCGCCCCCGCCCGATTGTTACAACCCGCATCAACCTATCTATCTACCTAGCCATTTCCCAACTATATTGGGGTCGGCTTCCAGTCTAACCGGATGCAGCTAAATACCAGTATTTTACATGGAGCGACTGCATCAACCCGCATCAACCTCTAACTACGTATTATACAATACAACTTTTTTCCCTATTAGATACTATTGTCCCGAGCGTCCGGTCTGCACCAAGTGCAAAGGGCAACTAATAGAAATCTGACGATTGACGAAACACGAAGTTTGCCGAGGGGCATTAAGAAAATAATGTAGTTGTACTGTATGTTAATATGCTAGCAAAATATACATAATTATTATTATGTCTATAATTGTGTGTTTCATTTTATAACAAGCTGATGCTCGCGGCTTTGCCCACGTGGATGGCGGTTATTATATACTAAAACGTTCCTCGAGAACCACTCTATCCATTGGTGAAAACAGCATGAAAATCGGTGCAGCAGTTTTTGTTTATCGCGAACAGACATACTTTGTTTTATAATATGTAGTGATACCCTTCTAAAAATACATGCTTAGTTATGTAGCTAAGCATGTATTTTACTGGTACTGTTACTGTTAATTATTATTCACGCATAGGTAAAACGTTTACCTACTTATCAAATTATGCTGATATCTAGATGGTGACCGACATATTTCTAAGTATATTTCAAAAATGTTTGTTGAATTATACTGTACATTTATTTCCCTATTGCATGTTAACTTGTTACCTACTCCTGCCATCCTGATACGAAACAAGAACCAAATTTATTATTTATATTTTCCTCATAATTAAACACATCTATATAATGAACAGTAATATTTTCCTCACAATTAAACACAGCATCGCACCTGTATTTCTTAAAGGGCATTTCTTCGATGCGTGTCTTCGATGACTTTCCGCAAACTATAGGTTACTTATCTTGTTGCCTGCAACCGTCTGAGCCTGCAATTGTATGGTTTTGTTTGTTTTCGACTAGGTTTGACTATTTTCTACCTAAGCACAGAAAAAATTTATCCTACCATATGAAGTTTGTCTGGTTACCTTAATAATATTATAAATTCGAAAGTAACTCTGTCTATCTGTCGGTCTGTCTGTCTGTCTGTATGTTACTTTTTCGCGCTTCAACCACTGAACAGATTTCGATAAAATTTGGCAAGGAGATAGATGGCATCCTGGGGAAGGACATAGGATACTTCTTATCGACATACCACGCGGGCGAAGCCGCGGGCGGAAGCTAGTATTAAATATTTTTATTACAGGCAGATTGTGTGCCAGGAAAACCTTGTGACTTTAGTTAATCAAAGAGATAAAAATATTTAATATAACATATAAACAATATAATATATTATTATATATAATATAAGTATTCTTATTATATTACTAAGTGTAGTTAGTTACTTCAATTGTTAATGAAGCCTTCGATGTGTTCCCACCATGTTAATTACTAGACAGTTGATAGATTATGGTAATGTCTTAGGTCATAATACCAGCTGGACCACACTGTCGTAGGCCGTAACTTTAATTGCCCATCCACATGTGTGATACTATGAGTTATTGTGTTCAGTTTGAAAAGGCTTTTAAATGTTTGCAACTATTTCGCATCTGAGGCCTTAGTGCGAGTTTCTTTTAACTATCTTCACTTTACGCATCGACCGCGTTCGGCGCTCCGATTGGCCCTTCATCAGTGAAGGCCAGTGAAGGGCCAATCGGAGCGCCGAACGCGGTCGATGCGTAATATGAAGATAGGTAAAAGAAACTCGCACTAAGGCCTCTGTTTGGTTTTTGTTAATCATGCACTACGCAATCTCTAAGTAGCGCGTACGCAGCCACTACGTCTCTACGTAACGTCTATGTTGTGTAGGCGTTGATTTATGTAAACGTCTATACATGGTGTGTATTTTCATACACGAAATATTTTAAGGGGTTTTTACTATGAGACCAAACCTGAAATCGCGATAAAAAAGTTAATTATATAGAAATAATAAATTCGGTTTTTTTTTGTGTCAGGATAGCGGGTGTACGTAAACATTACAAGTTAACATGCAGTAGGTAACTAAATAGTACAGTATAATTCAATATTTTTTAAATGTACTCAGAATTATGACGCCAGATCCAGATGTCAGATTGGAAGGTCAAATCACAATTTGATCAGTAAACTGCCGTAATAGTACCAGAATTATGTAGCTAAGCATGTATTTTGAGAAGGATTTTTGGTATAAAATGAAACACACAGTTATAGAAATAATAATAATTAGTATATTTTCCAAGAATATTAACAAATACAGTACAACTACATATTTTGGCCCTCGGCAAACTTCGTGTTTCGTCAGACGGCGAATTTCTATTAGTTGCCCTTTGCACTTGGTGTAGACCGGACGCTCAGGACAATAGTATCTAATAGGGAAAATAGTTGTACTATAGACTGGCACATAGGTAGGTATAGATATAATAGATATAGGTTGATGCGGGTTGTAACCTTACAACTTGGTGTGGGTTGTATAGTGGTGACTATATAGCACTAGGTATCATAATCAGGGGCCTAAGTCTACTAATTAACCAACGTTGCAATGGCTCGCCATTGTGTACTAATCAGAAAGAATAAAATTTTTTTCGAAAACATTTTATGTAATACGACTGACGCGACGTCTTGAATCGCGCCAGGTAAACAAACTTAGGAGGATGTTCAACAGAATCTTCAAATGCAATCCTGTTTAACCAGTTTTAACCTGCATGCTGTGACCACGTTTGCAAGATTGGCGAATCGTGGTATATTCGCAAAAACTTGTTTTCATCTCATACCTCGGAAAGATTCTGTTTATCATTCGTAATCTGCGGGGCAATTCCCTAGAACGTTCACATTCGCATCGCATTCGCAATCTGTCAAAAAAGCCTCAATTTACCAAAAATTTTGACAAGTTTGACAGATTGCGACTTGAATGAGAACGTAAGAGAATTGGCCCTCTGAGTGCAAAACTGCATTTTATCCGCTAGCGTGGAAAGAGTTTTTAAAATTATTCTTCTGTTCAATAATGTTCTATACCGCCCAATGCATTAATACTTATTTCATGTTGGTGCGCCAACCTAATTTTTAGAATAATCACACTGGCCTGCACGAAGAATGTATGAAAAAAAAACCGCTCAACGCGGCTAAAGAAGTTTTTACTTCAAAAATATTTATATAATTTTCTTCTCTTTATTCAATTCATTCCTCTGATACCCTCGCAACGCTTTATTTGAACCACTCGCTTCGCTCACTTTTTAGTAGGTATTTTGTTCTGTATAACGCCTTAGGATTACATTCTGTAATGTTGTGCAAGAAAACTTAAATAAATAAATGATTTAATCCTAGAATCCTTTGCTTGCTTAGATTTCAAAACAAATACTCGCGCCAAAAACAACTTTCCGAACTAAAACTTGAAAACAAATAACTGTTTCTATTTGGTTTTGGTCCTCTAAGCATTAATCTTTTTTTTCAAAAATTCTAATACAACGCAGACTTAGAGAAAAATAAGAAATAAAAACAAAGTTTCATTTGAAGTTACAACTTTATTTTCAGTATTACGGTAGATAGTTAGTTTATGTAGGTATATTTAGTAAGTAGGTAACACAAAAAGTTAGTATAGAAATGTTTATTTTAAACAAGCCTGATTCGATATTTATCTCTTGTAAAAGCTTAAAATAGCGCCCGTGCGAATGAGGGCTAAATGTGACATAATTTCAAGTTCTTCGGTGCTTATTTTAAAATATTTCGAACACCTCTTACGATAATTCTTCTTCGTATTGTTGTAGGTTTCCATTAGCATTATCCAAATTTAAGGACTTTTTTAATATCTTCGGAACCTTTCGAGTACCTAAGTCATACATATAGACGAAGATAGAAGTTTGTAAAAAAGAGCCAGAATTGAAAACATTTCTATACTTATTAAAGTTAATTATATTTATTAAAACATTTAATTTAAGTTAAGGATAAATGTTAAACCTAAACGAAATTAAACCTTCAAATAGGATGTCACTTAACGAAAATAAACCTTCAAATAGGATATCACGCGTTTTTTTCCAAATACAGTTTTTTCTTTGAAATTCGTCTATTCTGAATAGAGGTAAAGGCCAAAAGTCATTCCAAATTCCGATGACATTTGCCTGAATATTATTATGAAGTGAGAGTTTATGCACCCCTAAGAACCATTTCAGTGACATCGTCGCTGCATTTTCGTTTTTTTTTATTATTATATTACTTCGAAACTAGCAGACTGAATATACCCCATGTTAGTTAACCCGCGCGACATATTATAAGTGATTTGAATTCATTGTTAATGTCTAACCGCGTTCATTGCGTATGACAATAGAGCCCTTTACAGTAAGTGGTCCGACACTCAGTAACTAGTAGTCACCGAATTAATATCCTGAACAAGAAACACATCCCATCACTACAAACAATGTGCGTGAACTGAACTGAAAATAATATTAATAAACTTAATATACTTATAAAATAATATACTCCTTAATATAGGTACCATAAATGCTTCGCCATAATCAAGGCCAAGATCGGGTGCCATTGAAATTATTGCTTTGAGTGTAAAAGAAGAAAAGAAAAGGACATTGGTAAGTTTTGCTTCTACTGTTTTATTACTCTATGCCACCACCGAAATAAGGCTGCGGCACTGAATCGGTTAAACTATCAGGTGAATTTATATCTAGTTTGTGTTCACAAATGAAGAAGCTCCTGGTATCACAGTCGGTATTGATCAGGCGTCCGGTGTAGAACATTGAGCCGCACTCCTCATGGTCATTGACATCCGGCTGGTAATTGTCGAACCAGAGTTCGGCATCCACATTCATCGGTGTTCCTAAAAAAGAAAATTATCAATCATAACAATCAGGGATGTTGCGGACATCCGCATCCGCAACCGCGGAACTTCCGCATCCGTATCCGCAATATTTAATGCGGATGTTTATGCGGATGCGGATGTAGCACAGGTCGCGAAAAGAAAGATAATGGGAGGGGCCGGCGACTTGCGGGTGCCGTATGCGAACGAAATCTTCGCTCCTATTAGTCAATCTACACTGATATTATAAAGAGGAAAGATTTGTATTTTTGTGTGTATGTTTGTAATGAATAAACTCAAAAACTACTGCGCTGATTTCAAAAATTCTTTCACCATTAGAAAGCTACATGTTCAACACCGTATATCAGGCGGAGTGTGTGGGTATCATACAGGCGGCCTATGCCATAGAAGCCAGGAGTGTTACGGCCACCCATATACGCATACTTTCCGACAGTGCCTCAGTTCTTCAATCCCTACAGAAAAATTACATTACCTCGAAGCTTACACTAGAATGTCACAATGCACTAGAACGAGTAACGGTATCCGGATGCAACAAAGTGACACTACAATGGATTAAAGGACACAGTGGATCGCTGGGCAATGACGCAGCAGACGAGCTTGCTAGAAGAGCATCTAGCACGTCGGTCTGTGGGCCTGAGCCCATCGTACCCATCCCCTACAACCAAATACGCAGGTGGCTCCAGGATTTCACCCATACTCAAGCGGAGAACTGCTGGTCCTCGGCACCGGGCTGCAGGCAGTCCAAGGAAGCTATGCCATCCTTGGATGGCAGGCTAACCAGGCGGTTGTTACGCCTGGACAGGAACTGCCTGCGTCTGGTGGCGGGAACCATCACAAGACACTGCTCGTTAAACAAACACTTCCACACTATAGGCATAACGGACAGTCCTCTGTGCAGAGCGTGCATGGAGGCTGAGGAAACCGTCGCGCACGTGCTCTTTGAATGCACGGGCGTCGCCCAGATTAGAACTGTAACCCTCGGGTCACCCAGATCTTACACGGAGGTTCTAAACAAACCAGGAGACATAGTGAACTTCTGGAGGGAGGTGGGCTGGATGGAATAACCCCCAACGGCCGCCATGGCCCACGCACAATGGTCCACCTTAAGGACTAAGTGCGGAAACCAAACCCGTAACATAGAACATAGAAAGCTACATTCACCCTGAGTAACATAGACTATAATTTATAAAGATTACACGCGGGCGAAGCCGCTGGCGGCAATTAGTTAAAAATAAATTAAGAAAATGGCTCTTATCCTTAACTTATGATGAAACAGAAAATATATCGGCTATAGAATCATAACTTTATCAAAGCTACCTTGCAAGAAACTTTATCAAACACTCACACTTCTCCACTCATATACACACTCCTCGTACACAACCACAAATCATCCACTCCATTTGCTGTGTTAACATCCACTGTAACCAAACTGAAAAGTCACGGTTGTATTATACAGTATGTAACAAAAACCCTGTCCGATCCATTAAAGGCGTATTCCTGGGTTAACATACGTACTATAAAAAATATATTTAAAAATGTAACTCATAAAAATCAAAAGATAATGTTTTTTTTATTTTTATAAACCATGCGACATTCACACTAAATACGGCAAATTTTCATAAATTGACAACATTCCACTCACCGGGGAAATCTTTTTATTTTACCTATTTTTATTTCAAAGGATACCGCCCTACACTGGGCGCGCTGTCGGTACTCTCTAGCGAGTCGCCGACTTGTCTGATGTAGCCGACTGGTTGCCTACCGTGCGATGCGGCGCGTGTCTGTACGCTTGTTGCTAGTCAGTCTTTCGTGAAGATTCCTTTCGATCGGACGTCCGTAATGTCATATTCCAATCGGGAATATTTTAATATGTTAATGTGCTTAGGCAAGGCCGATTGTAATTATGCAGCTGCGCGTAGAGATTATGAGGTGCGTTTTCACAGGCCAGGTGTGCCAGTACCGTCGGAGCGTGCGTTCCAACGTCTACATAACCGTGTGTTCACCACAGGCAGTGCTCATGGCCACGAGACACAGCGCGCTGATGCTGGAAGACCACGAGAGCGCAACCTGGATATCGAGGAACAAGTTTTGGATATGTTTGCGGCGGACGCCACGCAAAGCACACGCTCTGTTGCTCGACAACTAGACACTAATCACATGCTGGTTTGGAGAGTGCTGAAGGGAGATGGTCAGCACCCTTATCACTACCGGCGGGTTCAATCCCTTCTTCCCACTGATTACGAACCAAGAATGGAATTTTGTAATTGGATCTTAAGAAAAGTCGAAGAACATGAAGGTTTCTTGAATCGCGTGCTATTCTCCGATGAATGCTCGTTTGTAAGAACAGGTGTATTCAACTGCCACAACGAACACGTGTGGGCGCTCGAAAACCCGCTAGCTATGAAACCGAGTAATTTCCAACATCGTTGGCGTGTTAACGTGTGGGCTGGTATCCTCGGAGACCAGATTATTGGTCCATACTTTTTGAGGCCCACAATGAATGGTGCAAACTACCTGTCTTTCTTGAGTGAAGAGCTGAGTGAAGAGTTGGATCCTTTAATAGACCTCAATTTCCATCGTTCAATGTAGTTTCAACATGACGGCGCGCCTCCACATTTCTCGCGTGCGGTGCGCGAGTATTTAGATGCTCAGTTCCCGAGGCAATGGATTGGCCGGGTGGGACCAGTTTCGTGGCCAGCACGGTCTCCCGATCTTACGCCTCTGGACTTCTATTTATGGGGTCATGTCAAACAAATGGTTTTTAAAAAAGTGTGTGATTCGGAAATCGAAGTAAGAGCTCGGATTGTAGCAGCTTTCAATTCAATTAAATCAGACACAAGTGCGCTGCAAAGAGTACGTGACGATTTAATAAAAAGGTGTCGAATGTGTATCAGTGTTGGAGGTAGACATGTGGAGCATGATCGCCGAGGTATCCAACAACAACAAGTTACTGTTTTAATAAACTAATACCAAAATTCGGTAAGTACCTTTTTCTTAGCTCACTTGTGTCTGTTTTCATTTCTGTGCCAAAAGCACATTTTTAAAAAGCCCTTTTCTGGGCTACATTTATTTCAATTAATTGTTTCTTGATGAACAGAAATTGAAGTCAAGTTCACTATGCCTAAACGATATCAGCTCAAATCAGCTGATAACAACGCGTAGGCATAACGTAGGTTTATTTAGCTATAAGTTTGTTTGGCGGCAAGCGACAATGCAGGCGGGCGGCTCATGTCAAAGAATCATAAAAACCGTCCCGCTCGGGCGGCTTCAAATTGTAGAACATGAACACATGAAAACAAATACACACACACATGAACTTTATCGAGGATAAGTGTTGCCTTTGATAAGTTTATTTTTATTTTTTTAAATTAATTATTTTCATTGGGGAAAAATAATAATCTCAAAACCATGAAATGGTTACGTATATGGGCACACAATACTATACCAAATAATACCCTTAAGGATCCGACAGGGTTTTTGTTACATACTGTATAAATTGAAGCCGCAAAATCTCCGACTCCTAAGATACAGGTCTGCGTACCTAGTTTAGGAGCCCGGAAAGCTGACAATAATTTTAAAACTTGGTAGTACAACCCTACCAGCCCTATTAGCCGTCATCTCGGTAGTCACCCCCTTTCTAGCCATATCATCTTTCACACAGACCATCCATCGTTTCTGTTCTTCCCCTACTCTTATAGCCATCGACATTCATACCCAAAACTTTCCTCACAACATTTTCCTCATTCCTCGCATCACAATTTTTCAGTCACCGGTGCGGTGCCACTTTCAGACTTCCTCTTATGTACTCATGTACTAATAAATAAAAATTTAAAATGAGCACTTCTCATTGATCAATAGAACGCAGATTTTTTCCTAGCGAACAATAGGGAATATGCATGTATTTTTATAATATTTTTATTCGATAGTTCGTCATCATCGTTCGGCATCGTCAAATAATTGTTTAAAAAAATTCGACGGCAAAAAAGCAATTTAACGTAGTTTAATTTTTTTTTTTAAATATCCAACCGGTCCGGGCTATTAAAACGCCCTCCATTTGGCGCGCTTGGTGTGGTGACGTCACAGTCCGTGAAAACAAACAAGCAACTGTCAAGTCAACGTCAAACACTCCTTTTTGTAGGAGCGTTTGACATTGACTTGACACTTGTTGATTGACTTGACATTGACATTTTGATTGCTATCCCGGATTCTTACGTCACATCCGCTCTTAGCTTTTCAAGTATTTGAATTACCCACAGTTATTTGGGACGTTAAAAAATATAATTTCTCGCTCAAAAAGACATTTTATTCAAAAATATTGACGGAGGCATAATTCTGAAGTAATATAGTTTATAAAAAAAATATTTGACCCATATTTGAATCACATGCATATTCCCTATTGTTCAGTAGCGCGGGTTTAATATACTTATGAACCTCTGCGTAACAAATTTGACCCCGAAAAGGCGGCAATATTTCTTTTTATTAAATATAATGCTCGCACATTCAGAAACCTTCCCAATATCAAAAGAGACACACGTATGACGTACCGTTTACTGTCTGCCAGCCCTCGTTTAATCTGTTATGAAAGCCCAGGTGATAAATTCCTCTATAGTATTTTCCTTTGACCCTTGGTTTCGGTGTGGATTCCACTAACTTCGCAAGGTAATCCGCCTCCTGTCTGTTACTGATTACTGCCAGGGTGGATTGTTCCAGCTGGCACATTTCATATGCTTTGTTCCAGTTCAGTGGAGTTGTGTGGAGCTTGTAGCACTTGCCAGTATCCGTTTTGAAAATGTAATCTGAAATAATAAATGTAAAGTTGCGTCATAATAACGTCCTAATAGATAGATATAGGCTTTATTATAAGTACACCAAAATGTGCATTATATCTGTATGTAATTGCTTGTACAGCCATATTATTATTATTAGGTAATTCCCGGTTCGTCGAAGAAACTCCTAAGCATAGGCTATTTCTATTGTCGAACAGAACAGACGAACTTTCATTTGAATTTGTTGTATTTGCTATGAAAGCTAAAAAGACATTTGATTTTTTTATTTTACTTTTCATTTTGAAATGAAAAGTTTTGTCATGTCATTTCCAGTAAGTTATTTGTATCCATGTTAATATTATAAATTCGAAAGTCTGTCTGTCAGTATGTTACCTTTTCACGCCTAAACCATTGAACGGATTTAGGCTATTTATCGACATACCATAAGGAAGCCGCGAGTGGAAGCTAGTAACGCAATAAAGATGCACTCTCGCAAAAAGCATAAAGTTTTACCTAAATTAGGTATATTGCACTGATAGTTCCACTGCAGTGACTGGAGACTCTTCTTGCAAATGAAGTAAGACTTTTTGTCACATACTAAATCGTTCATTTTGCCTCGTAGGTCAATGTTCAAACAGTCCTCGTGCCCTCCGTAATTGTCCGGCTGACCCTGCTTATACCAATTAGTGTACACCTCAGAAATTGACTTCCCTAGAAATATGAGAAAATGTCTGATTAATAAATTGATATTTATTAAATATTTAATATATTATAAATAATAACGTCGCGGTATTTTTATATTGGCAACCTAATAACTAGACGCTATTTTATCGCCCGCAGGCCGCACCGCTCCCTTTCGCTGTCGCTATATAAAAATGCCGCTGCGTTTGGTAGAAATTATCACCAATATATACCTACTATCGTAATTGCCTTGATTTTCCATTTAGAAAAAAAAAATAATGTTTTTGTTTTCAATTCCCTAACTATTCATTCATTTCTGAGCATATTGGGGTGTTTGGGAAAATGGAAAATGTGTGAGTGCAGCGCAAAGAACCACATTCTTATTTGAACAGTGAAAAAAAAAAAAATATTTTTTTACTATTTTTCAAGCTATCTTTGCAGTTGAACTGCCCTACGATAGTGTTGAAATGTTAGGAAAATCTTCGGTTACAATATTTTTAAATATTTATGCAGGCACCACGGTATCTATCAACAAAGGTTATTTATCTGTCATTGGTTAATTTTTATACGTTGTACCTATTGTAGTATTTATTATTTAGAATCGTCTGCACAATGTTAATTTTAATTAATGTTTAAGAAATATTCTGAGTAAATAGTTTGTTTTTGTCGGTTGAACAGATTTCGATGAAAGGCACATGAGTAGACCATGACCTGGATTAGGTTAAAGGGTAGTTTTTATCCCGATATTCCCACGGAATCGAGGCTTATGCGGGTAAAACCGTGGGGCGCAGCTGGTGTTATTATTGTTTAAGAAATATTTTTATCATTATTAAAGTAACAATGGAGTCTCTTGCCCATTCTTCTTCACACGAAACTCCCTTTAACACCTAGAATAAATTTTATTTTATTGTAAAAGTGCCTTTTAATGGCCTAGTTGAAATAAAAGATTTGACTTTGAATAGGGACTAGGCCAACATTTAATAAAAGTGTCAGAATTCTAAAAATCAAGTCCTCTCTGTGATATAATTGTAGCTTTATGTAGGTATTTATTTAAGTATATGTTAATTTTCTTGCGCATGTTTAGATATGGTTGGACTTTTGGCCGCAGGACGTGGTGTTCCGTCGCTTCCGCGGACAAGTTCCTCAGGACAGCACAAAGACTAGTGCAGTGTGAAGTATTACTAACATAGTCTAAGCCTTATTATTTAACACAAGTTTTATAGAATATGTATGTTTAAGTTAAGGTATTTTCCTATGGGCCTGTGTTGTCTGCAATAAATGGTTTAATAATAATAATATAATAATATTTGATATTTTTAGTTAAGACTTCGCATAATCATGTTTTTCTCTTCTACACACGATTGTCTACATTTCTTTCTCATTTCTCCTTTCGCAGGTCTGCTGGAAGAAATTTCTTAAGAAATAAGCAGTACCTTTGTACTCATATTTTAATTATGTCGTATCTATTTTGTATTTTACTATGTGTACATAAATAATAAAATAAATAATTTTTGAGTGTGTGACCGCGACCAGAATTATATAACATTTGAAGGTTAATTTCCTTGATGCTTTACTTGAAGTTGCAGTTCCCTAATTTATTTAGATGAACGAATACAGAATTATTTTAAAGAAATAGGTAGCTACCATCTGTGATACTAAATAAACAAAATAGGTACGTACCGTCAACGGTCTCAAATACTCCTTCAACCAATATGTCTGATATACCAACCCACAACCACATGATTGAAGGCATAGTTTGGTTCCAAAACGATAACACTGTACTTGCTTCATTATCATTTTCTGCGTAGAAGAAAGTGGCTGCTTCCAGAGCACACACTCCCTTGGCATCAGCCCAAGTCCGCGGTATCGAGTGGATCTTATAGAAACTCTCGACTGTTTCTATATAATGGTAATCCTTTCGGAAAAACTTGTTGGCTTTTTGCTCATCTATAAAAAGATAATGAAAAAAAGAAGTTTCTTTCAGGTCAGTTTCTTTTTTTTAAATTTAATACAAACTTGCGACTCTCTTTTGCAATTATGATGACATTAAAGTTTGATGTGGTAACTATTCATGTCAGTAATCATGCGCCAATGTCGAGGACGTGTATTCATAGAACACTATATTCTTAAAAATAAATAAATTACTTGATTTTTAGAATTCTGACACTTTTATTAAATGTTGGCCACATTTAATAAAAGTGTCAGAATTCTAAAAATCAAGTCCTCTCTGTGATATAATTGTAGCTTTATGTAGGTATTTATTTAAGTATATGTTAATTTTCTTGCGCATGTTTAGATATGGTTGGACTTTTGGCCGCAGGACGTGGTGTTCCGTCGCTTCCGCGGACAAGTTCCTCAGGACAGCACAAAGACTAGTGCAGTGTGAAGTATTACTAACATAGTCTAAGCCTTATTATTTAACACAAGTTTTATAGAATATGTATGTTTAAGTTAAGGTATTTTCCTATGGGCCTGTGTTGTCTGCAATAAATGGTTTAATAATAATAATATAATAATATTTGATATTTTTAGTTAAGACTTCGCATAATCATGTTTTTCTCTTCTACACACGATTGTCTACATTTCTTTCTCATTTCTCCTTTCGCAGGTCTGCTGGAAGAAATTTCTTAAGAAATAAGCAGTACCTTTGTACTCATATTTTAATTATGTCGTATCTATTTTGTATTTTACTATGTGTACATAAATAATAAAATAAATAATTTTTGAGTGTGTGACCGCGACCAGAATTATATAACATTTGAAGGTTAATTTCCTTGATGCTTTACTTGAAGTTGCAGTTCCCTAATTTATTTAGATGAACGAATACAGAATTATTTTAAAGAAATAGGTAGCTACCATCTGTGATACTAAATAAACAAAATAGGTACGTACCGTCAACGGTCTCAAATACTCCTTCAACCAATATGTCTGATATACCAACCCACAACCACATGATTGAAGGCATAGTTTGGTTCCAAAACGATAACACTGTACTTGCTTCATTATCATTTTCTGCGTAGAAGAAAGTGGCTGCTTCCAGAGCACACACTCGCTTGGCATCAGCCCAAGTCCGCGGTATCGAGTGGATCTTATAGAAACTCTCGACTGTTTCTATATAATGGTAATCCTTTCGGAAAAACTTGTTGGCTTTTTGCTCATCTATAAAAAGATAATGAAAAAAAGAAGTTTCTTTCAGGTCAGTTTCTTTTTTTTAAATTTAATACAAACTTGCGACTCTCTTTTGCAATTATGATGACATTAAAGTTTGATGTGGTAACTATTCATGTCAGTAATCATGCGCCAATGTCGAGGACGTGTATTCATAGAACACTATATTCTTACAAATAAATAAATTCTTATTTTGATTCTGACAGGTTATCCGTGATGGATCTTTTCATGAGAATGCACTTGAAAACGAAACATAAAAAGTAAGTTAATGTATACTTACATGAATCTGACACAAAGTTCACAATAAGAAGGATTAATAAAGTTTTCGAAAACATTTTATGGTAGATAGCAACATTCGTTAGGCAAACTTACAGTATTATGAGGATGTTTTGCAGATTCTCCGTCAGTTAATCTTGTTTATCCTGTTACACGCTGCGGCCACATTAGCGGCATAAGCGGATGCTGGTATTGTCGCGATCGCGACTTGTGTCGGTAATGCTATGGCCACAGTGTCGCACAGAGAGCCGTGTCACGTTGTTGCAATAAAACTTCGTCGACGATCTACGACGAACTATATTGGCCAAATTGATATAATGGTTAAAAGCGTGGCGCTAATTCAGGTGAATTAGACGCGGGAAGAAAAAGGAAGACGTGGTTGCATGCATGAAATAATTACATGTCATTATTTTGCATCTTTATTATTTGAATAAAATAAATAAAAAACTGGTTCTGATTCATAATTTTCTATAAATAAAAAAATTAAAAACATTACTCCAGTCCATATTTTACTTACGACAAAATCAGAATATTGTCGGACGCAAATACGTGCACATATGTCGACGTCTCGTTGTAATCAGAGAAACAACCTCACGAACTTTGTCGCGATACATCGCTTTGATGTGCAGCAATTTACCAACAGCCGCGCGAAGGACATTCAAGTTTGCCTGAATGATTCGCGGTGTGACGAATGGCTTGTCCGGGCATGTCACACCAACGCAAATCTTCGTCTAAAGGCTCGTACATACGGCCGCGATATCGCGGGTGCGACAAGGGTAGCGCTACCCGTCGCGCCTGTTAATGGCCTTTATGCTTGGACCACATTGTCACGATAAGGTGAACTAAACTTCGCGCGCTCTCTCTTGCACACCGCTCAACGACAGAGAGCGCGCGAAGTATAATTCGCGTTATCGTGACAATGTAGCTCCAGACGCTCACGACAATGTGGCCGCAGCATAGTTAAAGCGCGCATTAAAATGTTTTGTTGCGACAAACTTCGCTGACCTGGCAGAACTTCGTTATAAATAATCAGTTTCAAATCACACTTGATGAGTTGGTCCAATGTGCGCGTTTACCAGCAACACCTGTCGAATAACGTGCTTAAGAACAAGAATACTAGCACGAATATATGTCCGATAATGTGGCCGTAGTCTAAAGCCGTCGGTACCTACGTATTCATGTTTTTTTTAATATATTTTTTCGTATTAATTTTGAGGAAAATATGAATTATATCAATAGCTTTGAGTTGTTAAAACACGGTCATCGTGGTTCAGAAATCAATAAAACCGGTTTTTCTTGCGTTGAAATCTTCTGTAGTAAACTTACACATAGATTGACTTTTTTTTCATTGATTCATTACTACGACGTTGCAAACTCTGCCGTTGTGTGGAAATCGACTGTCATGGTATGAGATGTGATGTGATGTGGAGGAATGAGGAACATGTTGTGAGGAATGTTTTGAGTATGAATGTGGAGGTTATAAGAGGGGAAGACCATAGAAACCATGAAAGTATTGTGTGAAAGATGATATGGGTAGAAAGGAGGTTGAGAGTTTATTTATTTTTTTCAGAACCTGCGGCTCTCTGCTATCTACAATATACAGTAAAGATGGTCTACAATTTTGTATACTAGTCTAAACTTTCCTATTTATAATTTATGTACATGTATAGGTACTTCAATGTGTATCGGCGGACCTAATGCCACAAGGCATTCTCTGCCAGTCAACCTTTCAGTTAAAAGGATAATAATTCTCCACATCTATCTTTTTAGACTTATATCAACACTGGCTATCTTATATTAACACTGGCTATCTTTTTAGACTTATCCAAGGCTTTCGACACTGTCTCTATTACTCTCGAAGCTGGAAAAAGTTGGTATCCGCGGCACTGCCCAAGACATCTTCAGAAGTTACCTAATAGGTCCTGGACAGTACGTAAAAATTGATAACCACCTAAGCAGAAAGGAGTTGGTTACCTTTGGGGTGCCACAGGGCAGTGTGCTTGGGCCGAGCCTCTTCCTATTATATGTGAATGGGCTGTGTTGCTTGCCTCTCCCTAACTGTAAAATAGTAACCTACGCGGACGATACGACTCTAATAATTCAAGGCCGCGATTGGAGTGAAACTCGTAAAAACGCTGAACTAGCCCTTGGTACTGTGATGAAATGGCTAGCCACAAATTTTCTTACTCTGAATGTCAATAAGTTCATCTGTTTTATCTTAAATAAGTCAGGTCAACCCCCAACACCTATTGCCCTTCACGCTCACTCTTGTATGAACACTAGTTCTGCCTCAAACTGTGACTGCCCTTAACTAGTCAACTGTTACCTTAAATGGCATCAACATGTTGGCTCTGTCGTATCACGCTTGAGAAAGCTCTTGTATATTTTTAAAAAACTTAGAGGCTCAGCGGATTTTAAGACCTTAATTGGCATTTATTATGCTCTTGCTCAGTCAGTGTTTGTTTATTGCCTGACGGTCTGGTGTGGTACGCATAAAACAACAATGTTGCGGATTGAAAGAGCTCAGAGAGCAGTTTTGAAGGTTCTTTCGAGAAAACCAATACGGTTTCCTACGTCATCACTTTACTCTCTTTGCCAGGTACTAACGGTCAGACAGTTATTCATTTCTCAAGTGGTGCTCCGTAAGCATGCCCAACTGATTTATGAACCAGGTCGATGTAGTAGTAGACGCCGTTCCGATCGAGCTTGTGAGGTAAAGCCTCGTACAACCATAACTGCACGTCGCCACTTTACCTACATGAGCTCAAAAATATACAACAGAATCAATAAAAAATATCTACATATATTCTGTTACCAGTAATGAATGCAAGAAAAAACTGGCGATTTTATTAAAATCACTAACTTATGATGCAACAGAAAAATTTGTGGAAATTTAACCCCTTGGTAAACACACAAACACACACACTCACACACACGCCACACATCACACTATCACTCCCTTACTCTACATCAGGTACTCATACACACGGCACATAATCTCAAATGTATTTTTACATAATTTATTTTTTATCTTTTTATTATAACTTCTTATATTCTAGTTTAAATACCTTTGTTAGGAACAACCTACCCTCTCACTAGGAGTCAGGCGTTGGTAGCTGCGCCACAGTTTTTAACTTTTGCAGTTATCATCGTTTAACATTGTTTGTCTTTGTATGTTTATGTTTTTTGTTCCCAATAAACGATTATTATTATTATTACATAAAAGCTATCTGACGTTCGAAAAATCAGTCCATTTATAAGCATTACTTTATGAACTTATAATATACTTGTAATAAAATAAGAAACAGCAATAGTAAATATAAAATGTATTTAATTTTAGACAACAGAAATTGTCACATTTTTATTAAAGATAGATTCGTTAATTTTGCTTTTACAGTTTTTATCATTCTACGCCACCACCGACATAAGGTTGTGAGTTGCTCAAACTGACGCTAGCAGGTGTAATGACGTTATCTACTTCGTGTTCACAAATGAAGAAGCTCTTCGTATCACAATCAGTATTGACCAGACGACCATTGAAGAACATTGAGCCGCACTCCTCTTCTCCGTCCGGCTGGTAATTGTCAAACCAGCTTTCAACATCATATACTTTGAATGGTGTTCCTGAAAAAAACCCAATGATAAAAACCTTCGTAGCTTTTGAATATAGGTAATGACATCCTTTTCATTTTTAAAGAAGAATATTTGAAACACTTCCTTTCACGTGTAAAGACTAAATGAGACTAGATGATTCTTATTTATTTATTTAATAAGATTTGAAGTGGATGTACGTCGCGTCTGTGCAGGTGTTCCCCGAAATGATCAATTGCAATTGTCAATGTTTAATAGATTGATACACATTAATGCGCAAAATGATCGTCTACGAAATGCAATTGAAGCGATTGACAATATTACGAGATTGACAGCAAAGGACAAAAAAAACGGCCAAGTGCGAGTCAGACTCGCGCATGAAGGGTTCCGTACCATTATCTACAAAAACGGCAAAAAAAAATGTCTTTTGTATGGGAGTCCCCCTTAAATGTTTGTTTTATTTTAATTTAATTATTTATTTTTAAAGTGAATATATAACTAAATATTCTGTGAATATTTCAAACGTCTACCTGTTGCCGTTATCAATATAGAGCAGAAACGAGCAAAAAAATCACGTTTGTTGTATTGGAGCCCCCTTAAATATTTATTATATTCTGTTTTTTAGTATTGGTTGTTATAGCGGCAACAGAAACACATCATCTGCGAAAATTTCAACTGTCTAACTATCACGGTTCATGAGATACAGCCTGGTGACAGACGGACCCTTTGGGTACGGAATCTTAAAAATATTGGTAGAAATTGACGCGTGTAGGATTGGTATTCAATAGCGCAAATGACAATCGTTATTTAAAAATACACCATCTACTTAGAACTACTGGAACCCGGTCTTGTTTTTGATGATGGTAATTTAAATGTTTTCG
Organism: Lithophane semibrunnea; assembly: GCA_947363905.1. Lineage (NCBI taxonomy): Eukaryota > Metazoa > Arthropoda > Insecta > Lepidoptera > Noctuidae > Lithophane > Lithophane semibrunnea. The sequence goes on along the minus strand of OX376195.1, from coordinate 7,093,343 downwards.
TCTAATGTACCATAAGCCGAGGTAGCGGTAGGAGGAGGTAGAGGTAGGAGTATCTTGCGAAAGGAAGGTCTACGGTAGGTAATTATACCTACAGATGCACGATATAAATAAGTCATGATCTCCTTAGGACACACTTTTTTAAAATGTTAATGGCATCTTTCCGGTCAACCAGGTGGAGGTTGTCGTCCGATAGGGCAACAGGCAACTGAAGGAACACGGGTGGGTTTTAGTAAGTAAAAGTCTGGCACGCCCTTCCGCTCCGCCCAGAGCGGATTCCCAAAAAAAAAAAGGGCATAAAACTTACAAACTAAGCGACTACACGCTAAGGGCAACCCCTGGGGGGTTCGGACCCTGGCTTAGGGCGTCGGTGTCGCTGTCAGCAAAGGACAGGCTGGATCGGATTATACACACACTAACGTACCTTTAACTGTCTGCCAGCCCTCGCCGAATCTGTTATGAAAGCCCAGGTGATAAATTCCTCTTTGGTATTTCCCCTTGACTCTTGGTTTCGGTGTGGATTCCGTTAACTTGACAAGGAAATCTGCTTCCAGCGGATTGCTGATCACTGCCAGGGTGGATTGTTCTAGTTGGCACCTGTCATTTGCATCGGTCCACTTTAGTGGAGTTGTGTGGAGTTTGTAGCACTTGCCAGTATTCTTACTGAAAGTATAATCTGAAATAATTTTATTTATTTATTTTACCTTAAGTCTATCTTCTCGGGTTGCCTTAGTGCGGTAGTTGTACTTTGTAACATATATACAGTGTGGTTCAAATAGGTAGTGCCGTCATTAAAAGAAAACAGATTCCATTGTCCCAGGGGTATCCGAAAATACCCCATGTATGTTCCGCGAATCTTGCCATGACAGTTTTCGAGTAATCATTTTTTTTAAATCTAGGATTCAGTATCTAATATTTTTTTATGACGTCACTAATTGGACCATTCTGTATAATTAATAATGAGATGCTGTTCGTTGGTATGCGCATCACTTGAAAACCGATGCCTCCGCGCCGGACTGATTTGGCTATTTGTTTGGATTAAAATATTCATAATAAATAGTCCGAATCAGGTTTTCAGGGAAATATTTTTTTTTTAAGTTTCCCGGAAAATAATTAAATTCGGGAAAAACTGAACGTCCTTTTTTGTATGAATTATTAATAGGATAGGATAACGTCTGTTTTAAACTAATGTTATAAATGTGAAAATGAGTTTGTTTGTTTGTTTGTTACGCTTTTATGCTAAAACGGCTGAACAGATTAGGATGAAATTTGGCACATGGGTAGACCCTGACTTGGAAAAGAACATAGGCTACTTCTTATCCTGGATCGCAGACGAAGTCGCTGGCAACAACTAGATTAGAATAAATTAAATTACTATCTGTCCGCAATTCTTGGACAAAATGTAATTTAATAACACAAGTTATTTCGGGAGTCATATTTTTTATAGAGATAGCCCTTTCCATAGCATGCTGGACTAAAACAGCCCTTCCGTGGCTGTCCACGTCTTGGCAATGTAACTAAAAACCCCACGTGTATTTCTACGACAAACACTTCTGCTCCTTTCACCTATAATACCCTTTTTTCCAGACGGAAAAAAATCGGTGTTGTACCTATACATATTATTATTATAGTGCCGTTAGTTACAGCGATAAAAACTTACTTACCTAAATTAGGCATATCACAATGATGGTTCCACTCTAGTGATCGGAGGGTCTTCTTGCAAATAAAGAGAGCCTTGCTGTCACATGTGAAATCATTCATATCTCCTATTATACCCAAGTGCGTACAGTCCTCATTACCGTTAGCATTGTCCGGTTGATTCATCTGCCAATTGATGTATACCTCAGAACTCGGCTTCCCTAGAAATATGAAATGAATGATTATTTTATATGATTATATATTATATTATATAATAAGGTGTATCTTTTCATATACGAAATCTCAGGGGTCATTGTACTCATCATTATGAACAACTTTCGTTATGGGACCAAACCTGAAATCGCGAAAAAAAAACAGCTGTTCCCTACATTTTGACGAGATATCCGAACATAAATGTAGGGAACAGCTGATTTTTTTTTCACGGTTTGAGTTTGCGTTTCAGTAAATGCCCAGCAGTGGACGTCATAGAGCGGAAATGATGGTGATAACGAAAATGATTTGATTTCTAACGGGTACTTGAAGAGTAAAGAAATGTTTTGTTTGGGTAAAATTGTTACTTCAATATAATGTACACTGTACAGGGAACTTTTCCTAGGCCCGTGCGAACTTTCCTCCCTGAAAAGAACGAATACAGAATATTATGGAATTACGTACCGTCGACGGTCTCAAATCGTCCTTCCACCAACATGTCTGACAGCCCCGACCACAACCACTTGACAGTAGGCCTAGTTTTTTCCCAAAATGTTGTCACTGCACGTAATTCTTTGTCACTCTCTGGGTGCCAGAAAATGGCCCCTTCCAGAGAACAGACTCGCTTGGCATCAGCCCATGTAACTGGTATAGTTTGGATCTTGTAGAAACTCTCGGCAGCGTCTAAATATGTGTAATCCTTTCGGAATTTTTTTTTAAGCCTTTGTCCATCTATGAAAAGAAAAAAGGTTAAAAAAAATTAAAAAAAAGTTAGCTTAACGAAAATAAATATTCATATGATACATTGAAATGACTAAAACAGGCATACAAACAAAAATATAACAAACAATTATGCTAACCTAAATCGACTATCAATATTTAGCCATTTATATTGTTACATACAAACTTATAAATTAAAGTCGCTTTTCGTGTTTGTCTGTATGATTGTTCTTCTAAACTACGCAACAGATTTTGATGAGGTATTCAACATCGTTTAGAGAATTTATTCCGGAAGCATTATATTTATAATACGTTAATATTAAAATTACGAATAACTAAGAAATCTCGAAGTTTTGTGAACTCGTAAAAATCGTGCAAAACAGGTGATAGCAGTAGATTATGTATGCTAAGTTCTAGGACGTGAGTCCTCACAGGATGGCCATCACAAGTATGCAGTTAAAAACGACACATAAACGTTAGTTAAATATATCTAAGTAGGTATACCTCAAAAGTTGTTATTTGGTATAGTGTACAATAAAGAATATTCTATAAATCAATACTTACATGAATGTGCCACAAGGTTCACGATAAGAAAAATAAACAATGTTTTCAAAAACATTTTGTGGAATGATACGACTGTCGTCTTGAGCCGCGCCAAGCAAATGCATAGGAGTATGTTTAGCGGATTTTCCGGTAGCCAATCTTGTTTAACCAGTTCTACCCTGCGGTCACATTAAGGTGCGTTTAAATTAACGAAACGAGCGAATGCTCATTCTAGTCCCGCTCAGGACTAGAATGAGCATTCGTGTTCTATCTATGTTCGCGCAGATTCTATGAAATGTTCTTTAGCGGCATCGGAGATTGTTCGCATTCTAGCAATATGCGGGCGAACACAAATATCCATCGTGGTGCAGTTTCGGTCGCTGAATCAGTACCTACCTAGGTCTTGTCGTCACAGACGGCAACTTGTTTTGTTGACACGATTGTTCGACCGAAAATGCGGTCGCAGCATAAAATCGTACCTTTAGAACTCAATATTTATGTAGTAGGTACTCGTATAATATATACAATCGTATACTACAATATGTTGTAAGTTTTTTTTTTAAGGAATTCATTTATGGATGCTTTAAGTTGTTAAAATTCGTCACGTCGTTTATCGTGATTTTGGAAACAATAAATAATGTTTTTACAAGTGTTTATTTAACTTGCAATATTTGAATGTTTATCAGTTAGTTTGTTTGTTTATGCCGAATCTTACAAGCTGATTAAAACCACTTTCTCTGACACAGACACGAAATTTGATATAATTACGCATTTAATTACGATAGTCCTTTCTAAAGATCACCTCGACCTGGCAGCTGCCAGGTCCAGGTCTATTGGCTCCATATGGTGGTGATCTATTGGCTCCATACGCGGGAACTCCTCAACGTTTCGTAGTACAGACACGAAATTTCATATACGCTTTAATTACGATAGTCCATTCTAAAGTCCTCTATGACCTGGCAGTTACACTCAGGATTGGCTCAAGACGAGGGAACTCCTCACTGGTACACAACACGGACACGAAATTTCAAATACGCTCTAATTATGATAGTCCATTCTAAAGTCCTCTATGACCTGGCTGTTGCACTCAGAATTGGCTCCAGACGAGGGAACTCCTGAACGGTACACAGCATCAACACGAAATTTTATATACGCTTTAATTATGATAATCCATTCTAAAATCTACTATTACCTGGCTGTTGCACTCAGGACTGGCTCCAGACGATTTAAAAAAACGATTCCGATTGAATGATTAAAAATGCATAAATAACTTTATAGACATGTTGCTGAAAAACCCGGTTCCTGTTGATTCTTATTTGTGAGTAGGTATCTGGTTATTTTTGTTTTTTTTACGTTAGGTACTTAAAACAAAACATTTGAATTTGACACAATTTTAAGTGCGGAATCCTAAAGACGTAATAAAATTCTCCGAAATAATCATTTGTAAAGAATTTATTCAAAGTTCAACTAATAATTTTCAATTTCTTAAAACCCGGGACTTCATCGTCATGTTTATGATCCGGGATTTTAAAGCAGGTACCTATTATCCATTCGATGTTGCTTATTTCCTCGAAGTTTAGGTAAATACTCTACCTATTCCGATCTCTATGTTTCAAACCTTGTATAATATTTATGTTTCGATAAATATGGTTTTAAAATGTGTTGAACACAATTTTAAAACCCTACTATCCCCACAAATTTATAGTTCCTTGCATGACGTCTGCGCAAATGCAATGAAGAGGCTCGCAATTTTAGATATGATCATAAAGTACATGATTTTCGCTTCTGTATGGTTTTATTATTCTATGCCGCCACCTACATAAGGTTGTACAGGTACACTGGCGGTATAAACAGGGTCAAAAACATAATTTACTTCATTTTCACAAATGAAGAAGCTCCTCATATCGCAATTGATGTTGATCAGACGTCCGTTGAAGAACATTGCGCCGCACTGCTCTCTGTCGTCTGCTTCTGGTTGGTAGTTGTCCCACCAAGCATATCGATCTACTTTCATCGGTGTTCCTGGAAAAAGAAATCATCAATCATTTTAATCAACAGAATTTTGTAGCATCCCAAAAAACTCAGCACAATGCGGTTCTTTGACCGGAAAATGTGAGCTTGGTTAAATTACAATAATAGATGAAGACAAGTATAAGTCATTATTTATTTACCAAAAACTTAGCCTAGGTAAGGCTATTACAAATGAGTAAGACCCTGCCCTTCAAACTAGGAAAATCCTGTATCTTAAAGGACGACCCTTCTTTACTGGGATTGACTCTTTTTTACAAAATATTTATAACTAGCTGCGCCCCGCGGTTTCACCCGCGTAAGTCTCGATCCCGTGGGAATATCGGGATAAAAAGTATCCTATGTGTTAATCCAGGTTATAAGCTATCTGTTTGCCAAATTTCATCCAAATCCATTCAGCCGTTTTTGCCTGATTGAGTAACAAACATCCAAACACACAAACTTTCACATTTATAATATTAGTAGGACTCGCTGCACCCCGCGGTTAAACCCGCGTAAGTCTCGATCCTGTGGAAATATCGGGATATAAAGTATCCTATGTCCTATTTCAGGTCATGGTCTACCCATGTGCCAAATTTCGACTTAATCCGTTCAGCCGTTTTAGCGTAATAAATAAACAAACAAACTCATTTTCGCATTTTACTTAGGATTAGGATGGTTAGGATTGCATAATTATTCTGATGTTAACATATTTATTGAGTGGGTTTAATGCTGGAAAGACGGGTGGACGACGGATGGTTGAACCTCACTCCATAGTGCTTATCTCTGAGTTGAATTGGTGTGTCACGGCCATTATGTCCGTTTCCACCACACTTGCTATTTGACGGCTCAGGGCTATAGGATTTGGATTTAATTCCAGGTTAAAATACTGATGATGTCTGTGGCGTAGTCGATCCTGAAGATATTAATTGCAAAAAGTGGTCTGATTATAAGTTTAGGGGTATGAGGAACAGGGTGTAAAGTTCACTCATCCACCATAGAAAAGGGAGGATCCTCTTACCAGACGGGTGTTGTGTCTGGCGGGCATTACATTATTGGTTTGATAGCGCGCAATAGATCGGAGTATCCTAAGGAGATACACACGCTCACGTACCTCCTACTAATAATAAGTATAATATCTGACAGTCCCACGTATATCCAGAGTGGATATACGTGGGACTGTCAGATATTTTGGGCTTAGTTTTGTTCCAAAACTATAACAATTCATGTACTTCATTGTCGTTTTCTGGGTGCCAGAATGTGGCCCCTTCCTGAGCACATACTCGCTTGGCATCAGCCCAAGTCTGTGGAACCGTGTGGATCTTATAAAAACTTTGTAATGCCTCCTTGTAATTGTAGTCTTTTCGGAAAAAGTGTTTAGCTCTTTGTCCATCTATAAATCGATATATTCAGTTATGAAAACTTTGCTTTACGAAATGAAAAAGGCAATGTTTATACCTTAGTTACTTAGATAGTTCATTACTCTGTTATTGCCACAATGTAACCAACTTGCCACATTTTTTTTTGTAACCACAACAAAATAATACTAGTAGGTTTATTTATACCTATGCTGGGTAAATGAAAACCAGCTCTAAGTTTGAGGACGTGTGGGTTGTGTTAGATCCTGTCACGAGATACAGGTAGGTACACTTAAAAGCAAGAAAATCTCAACCAAGACCGAGCGCTGCAACAATACATGGCAATGACGCATGCCAAAACTACACCTCCCGCACTGTACATACACGCTCGAATGCACACATTTACAATCAAACTATTCCTCACTAAGTGTCACGTCAGTTTTAAATATACTTACATGAATCTGACGCAAAGTTCACAATCAAAAAGAACAACAAAGTTATCGAACACATTTTGAAGACTGATACGACATACGTCTTGAGCCGCTTCAGGTAAACATAATACCTATATGAATTTTAGGGAAGTCTTTGACATTCCAACCAGTTTAACCAGTTCTACCCTGCGGCCATATTAGCGGCTTCAGCGAATGTTCGCTTTTGCGATGTCTGCCCAAGCCTGAGGGCCTACACAAAGTGACATTCTATCAGCGATAACGATGATGGAAAAGGCAAAAATATATAGGACTGACAAAGCTATCGAAAAGCTTATGTCAATCCTGTTGAAAGTCGTTGTAGAAATACGAAACGCTTTCGAAGCGATTGTCACTTGTCTAGGCCCTCAGTTCGGAAAGAGCGCGATGTCTTAGGGCGAACACGTGAGTGCCTTTCGCCGCGCTATAGCTGTCGATAAAGAAGATGCATGCCATTTATTTATAAAAAGTGCTGCAAATAATGTTTTGGGTCGATGATTTGATTTTCGATAAAAAGTTCGTCGCAAAATGAAGCCCCAACCAAAGATTTAAATCCTTAGATTTGCTCTCACCATATTTACCCGCGCGACAAGTGTCAATAAATACTCGACAATAGTGTTTATAGAGCTCACAAATCCCGAATAATTTGCCGAATAATAAATTAGTTCAACAACAGTTTTATTCTCATTTCAAATTAAAATCTCCATGACAGTCAAGTTGTCATGGCGTGTCAAAACCATGGAAACTATGTGCTCAAAACTAAACAGAAATGTGACGCAATAGGTGAATTAAAATTTTTGGCTACGGCATAGGAAAAATACCTATGTGTAGACATATTTAAATAATATATAGTTTAACTATTATTTTTTAAGTTTGTTTCTCTTATTCATTTAACATAACATCACGCCTTGTTTCTCCGAAGGGTTGGGTAGACGTCTACCTATAGAACCTACACCACATTTGACTAGTTATGTTTAAGTACCATGTATTATGGGGCGAACCTAATGCCTTCAACCGGGCACAAATCCTGACTCCCTCCGCGCTGCTACTAAGAAACCTTTTTAAGCTTTTATCGTGTCAGTGAATGATATTAATAAAATACAATAGACGCAGATATATTTAGTAACCTATTCCGCTTGACTATTCTTCAAGAGTTGTAAAAACCCTGTAAGAAATCGACACGTGTTTCACCTCTCAACGAGGCATCTTCAGGATGACGATTGACCAATTGCAAACCAGAACGCGACGTGTTACCACACCGAGGCTGGACGCAGAGCAAATATATCTGCGTCTATTGGATTTTTTTATAATGGATTTCCGCAAAGTCACGCCTGAATCAATTAACTAATGATATCAATATCAAACCAAACTGCGAATATCTGTTGTAATCACAATTATGTGTCGTTTCTTATTATTACATTATATTAAAAAAAAAACCGTTAAAAAATGTAAAAAGCGATAAAAAAATACTCGACTCGCGACAATCTAAGAAGTCCGTTTTGACAGCTATAAAAATCCATTGTGTAGAGATGAAAAAAAAAATTTGATTCTTAAATACTGATTTTCTTTTCAAATTTTTTATTACATAACTAGTCAAATGTGGTGTAGGTACTATAGGTAGACGTCTACCCAACCCTTCGGAGAAACAAGGCGTGATGTTATGTTAAATGAATAAGAGAAACAAACTTAAAAAATAATAGTTAAACTATATATTATTTAAATATGTCTACACATAGGTATTTTTCCTATGCCGTAGCCAAAAATTTTAATTCACCCTATTGCGTCACATTTCTGTTTAGTTTTGAGCACATAGTTTCCATGGTTTTGACACGCCATGACAACTTGACTGTCATGGAGATTTTAATTTGAAATGAGAATAAAACTGTTGTTGAACTAATTTATTATTCGGCAAATTATTCGGGATTTGTGAGCTCTATAAACACTATTGTCGAGTATTGATTGACACTTGTCGCGCGGCTAAAGTACGGTGAGAGCAAATCTAAGGATTTAAATCTTTGGTTGGGGCTTCATTTTGCGACGAACTTTTTATCGAAAATCAAATCATCGACTTTCGTTCCCCAAAACATTATTTGCAGCACTTTTAATAAATAAATAATATGCATCTTCTTTATCGACAGCTATAGCGCGGCGAAAGGCACTCCATGTTCGCCCTAAGACATCGCGCTCTTTCCGAACTGAGGGTCTAGACAAGTGACAATCGCTTCGAAAGCGTTTCGTATTTCTACAACGACTTTCAACAGGATTGACATAAGCTTTTCGATAGCTTATGTCAGTCCTATACATTTTTGCCTTTTCCATCATCGTTATCGCTGATAGAATGTCACTTTGTGTAGGCCCTCAGGCTTGGGCAGACATCGCAAAAGCGAACATTCGCTGAAGCCGCTAATATGGCCGCAGGGTAGAACTGGTTAAACTGGTTGGAATGTCAAAGACTTCCCTAAAATTCATATAGGTATTATGTTTACCTGAAGCGGCTCAAGACGTATGTCGTATCAGTCTTCAAAATGTGTTCGATAACTTTGTTGTTCTTTTTGATTGTGAACTTTGCGTCAGATTCATGTAAGTATATTTAAAACTGACGTGTTTTTCTTCTCAGATCAAATAAAAAACCAAGACAGAGCGCTGTCAACATAGACGTGAGCCCGGTTTCGTAAACATGAGGGCACTTAGTGAGGTGTAGTTTGATTGTAAATGTGTGCATTCGAGCGTGTATGTACAGTGCGGGAGGTGTAGTTTTGGCATGCGTCATTGCCATGTATTGTTGCAGCGCTCGGTCTTGGTTGAGATTTTCTTGCTTTTAAGTGTACCTGTATCTCGTGACAGGATCTAACACAACCCACACGTCCTCAAACTTAGAGCTGGTTTTCATGTACCCAGCATAGGTATAAATAAACCTACTAGTATTATTTTGTTGTGGTTACAAAAAAAAATGTGGCACGTTGGTTACATTGTGGCAATAACAGAGTAATGAACTATCTAAGTAACTAAGGTATAAACATTGCCTTTTTCATGTCGTAAAGCAAAGTTTTAATAACTGAATATATCGATTTATAGATGGACAAAGAGCTAAACACTTTTTCCGAAAAGACTACAATTACATGGAGGCATTACAAAGTTTTATAAGATCCACACGGTTCCACAGACTTGGGCTGATGCCAAGCGAGTATGTGCTCAGGAAGGGGCCACATTCTGGCACCCAGAAAACGACAATGAAGCACATGAATTGTTATCGTTTTGGAACAAAACTAAGCCCAAAATATCTGACAGTACCACGTATATCCACTCTGGATATACGTGGGACTGTCAGATATTATACTTATTATTAGTAGGAGGTACGTGAGCGTGTGTATCTCCTTAGGATACTCCGATCTATTGCGCGCTATCAAACCAATAATGTAATGCCCGCCAGACACAACACCCGTCTGGTAAGAGGATCCTCCCTTTTCTATGGTGGATGAGTGAACTTTGCACCCTGTTCCTCATACCCCTAAACTTATAATCAGACCACTTTTTGCAATTAATATCTTCAGGATCGACTACGCCACAGACATCATCAGTATTTTAATCTGGAATTAAATCCAAATCCTATAGCCCTGAGCCGTCAAATAGCAAGTGTGGTGGAAACGGACATAATGGCCGTGACACACCAATTCAACTCAGAGATAAGCACTATGGAGTGAGGTTCAACCATCCGTCGTCCACCCGTCTTTCCAGCATTAAACCCACTCAATAAATATGTTAACATCAGAATAATTATGCAATCCTAACCATCCTAATCCTAAGTAAAATGCGAAAATGAGTTTGTTTATTTGTTACGCTAAAACGGCTGAACGGATTTAGTCGAAATTTGGCACATGGGTAGACCATGACCTGAAATAGGACATAGGATACTTTATATCCCGATATTCCCACAGGATCGAGACTTACGCGGGTTTAACCGCGGGGCGCAGCTAGTCCTACTAATATTATAAATGTGAAAGTTTGTGTGTTTGGATGTTTGTTACTCAATCAGGCAAAAACGGCTGAATGGATTTGGATGAAATTTGGCAAACAGATAGCTTATAACCTGGATTAACACATAGGATACTTTTTATCCTGATATTCCCACGGGATCGAGACTTACGCGGGTGAAACCGCGGGGCGTAGCTTTTTACATTTTTTAACGGTTTTTTTTTTAAATATAATGTCGAGACATATTGATTATAAATACTTAGAGAGTTTGTAATCGACGACTTATCTACATTGCTTAACCGTCTAGTTCGGAAGCGCCCCCGAAAGGACCCGAACACACGAACCTCCGCCGGCTCGGTAGCGGGTCCTTTGGGACCCCAGAATTACCACATACGACACCCTGTCTCGATTATGGAAATATTTAATATGCTACCCATCAAATCTTATGAATGTGCGTTAATTATGAGAGTTGGATAAAAACTCATTATGTTTACGCCATTAAATCTTTCATATTCAGCGCTCAAGTTAATTAATTCACCTATATAAAATTCAAGACTGTAAATACCATAATCGCCATTTTGATGACAGTGGTGGTCGAGGCTAAAAAACATAAAAATTGGTGATTTTGAACATCCATACCCCACCACAGGGGCAGTGAATAATACATCATTTAATTATTTGACGAATTCATCCATTGTTCAAGTTAAATAAATAGTGGTAATGAAGTTTTGTGTTATCCAAAGACGAAGTTTCGCGCCAATCGTGCTTGTTTTCATTTTTTCTTTTCACGAATATCACTCATACACATGTAGATACAATTTAAAATGTGACAAATATTATTCAAAATATTATAAACAACTAGAAAATGTCCAAATCTTAACATAATATACGAACACAGGTCCAATAACACGTATTATTCATTACCACTACTGAATTTGTTTTCAAAATCGCCGACCATTATACTTTTTTTATTGTAATGATGTCCGAAAACGATTATGCCAAACGATTATTTTTTAAATTTCGTTCTTCTCGATTAATTATTAAGTCGAATATAAGAAATCGATACTTGGAAATTGAAATAAAATTGTTTTACACAATAAATACATTAAGCACTGGTTAAATTAATAATTTATACTTTTCTAATGTTATTTTAATCGTTTTTCGGTCATTATATTGAAACCTATAAATTGTATTAACTCAATTGACAGGACCTTATGGCCGGGCTAGGTACCTCATCTTTTGAATTTCGCGCCGGAATGTTTCTATAATTGAATTTAAAAACGGAATGCGCTCGCTGTTCAAAATTGTTTTAATATATTGGACAATTATTTATTGTGAATTTTATTTTTTAAACTCTTTTCTGATAGTTTGCTACAGAATGCCCAGTATACTTTTTAGGTAGGCGTAGGCTTAACAAAATTTTGTTTGGTAATGGTGATAAATTAATTCCGCAAACGCTTTTACAGTACAGTTTTTTAGTTGTATGAGCTTGGTAGTTTTGTTTTTATTAGGTTACTTTAGTAGGTACTAGAAATTGTTTTTTTTTGTGGTAGTTTCCCAAAGAAAAAGAAACTGACCAAATCTTTGTCGGACCACGCACAGAAGGGTTCCGTAGTTGGGATGAACATATACGCATGCACATTGCACCTCAGACACATTGCACAGCATTAATTTTTAGACTGCAAAAATAAGTTTGTATTTCTAGAAAAAACTACGAAAAACAAAGTTAATTCTGCAGTTGTAACCGAAAATAACCCATAACTCATTGTTGAAATACGGGTTATTTTCGGTTACAATGGGTTATTCACTTTAAAAAGCAGTCACTTAGAAGCATCTTATCATTTTAATTATAAGATCCAACAATGCTACATGCTTATGGGCATAGATCTTTTTTTCATCCCTCGATTGCATGTATGTGGGAATGACACCCCTAATTATGTTTATGGTAATTTTATTAAACTATTTTTGGCGGTGTAAAGAATACACCTTCTTCCAAATTTTCAACGGTATAGTATAAATAGGTGTCCGAGTAAAATGCCTGTATGACATCCGAACCCGTGAACGAACGGACGTGACGAAATAATTAAGAGGTCCTTTTTTTACGGATTTTGGCTATCGAGTTTACAATCGACAGAGACTGATGTCTATGATAATTTATTTACAATATAATTATAATTTCATCTTATTGGGTATCGACACTATCACCCGAAAACCACACGACACACATGACAAAATCTTGTCGCAGCCGCCATCTTGGATTTAAATTTTGACCTCACTATTGACTTTAGCACTATCGCAAACTATGAAAACGAAAGATAAGAGGAAAAATTAAAAAAAAAATTGCACCCACCATCTTGGATTTTCTTTTTGACTAAATCCCACCTTCCCTCTCTTTCTCTCTTACTATCAAATTAGAAGAAGACCGTCGCAGCGCAGATATGAACGCTTTTTCGAAAACACTTTTTTTTTCAATTTTCGGGTTTGGCCCCCCAAAAGTGACTATTTGCAAAATCCATTTATTTACGTTTTACTTCCATGTTTGGGTCACCAAAATGTATGTACCAAATTTCAACCAAATCGGTCCATTAGATTCGAAGCAAATTGCAGCAATGCAGAACAGACACAAGACTCGTGTGACACGAGTGATCCTATATAAGTTCCGTTTTTTCATTCGGTCGTACGGAACCCTAAAACGTTACACCTCTATCCACAGTGTACGTGTATGTACTTATTACTAAAATTAATTTTCAAAATAAAATAATTAATGAAAAATATACCAAAGAGTTTGTATTCAGTTTCTACAATTTTTAATCAAGTTTGATTATTACGAATATCGATTAGGCTGAGTGCAACATTTGAATCGAAATAGAAAAATTGGGTGAACGGTAAGCTAGTGCTTACCGTTCACCCAATTTTTCTATTTCGAATTTCGATTATAATAATATATATTAATTTCGATTATAATAATTTCGATTATTATTTCGATTTTCGAATTTTTCTATAATTAACAAAAATTGTGGTGCGACGTAACACTTCTTAGTAGAAGTGTTACGTCGCACCACAATTTTTGTTAATTTTTGTTCATATTTGATCGTGTTTTTATCTAGTTTAAGTATGAATAATGGTAAAAGTAAGAATGCAGAAAGAATGATAATATCTTTATTTGGTCCTTTTGCATATTTTCAGCAAGAGAGAAGTTTGTTAATGTACATATTTTCAGGGAATCTGAGTTGCCTACCTTTTGAATAGGTGTATTTATACCTATTTTAAACAACTTACGCAGTCGACTGACGCGGTTTGACCGACCTCAACATATAATTTATGATATTTGCCACAAACTTATCGTATAAAATAGATGCGGTAACATACTTTTTTTAATAAATTCAAATTTGAAAGTTCATGTAAATTCCTGATTTTCATGACGCAACACCCTGTCGAGTTAGTTGATGTGTCACGTGTCAAAGTCTTGTCGAGCAGAGAGGTTAAAACTGATTCTCAAGGCATATTTTTATATTACAAGTACGAGAACGAAACGTCAAAACGGACTTCTTAGATTGTCGCGAGTGTAAGATGGTTATTTAAAACATTATAAATAAAGTAGTAGTCATGTGGGTAATATGAAAATTTTACGCTAAGTTCGAGGACATAATTGTGTCTTCATAGGACGGTCGTTTAAAATCTTGTCGAGATTATGCACTTAAATAACATAAAAGTGCTCGGCAAGTTGATGAATTATTGAAGTTTGAAGATTCTAATTTATTCGTAAAAATTAGAGATAAAATTTTACTGTACATAGCCCAGAGAGGGTCAATGCCACCGTTTCTTCAGCGCAAAGTTGCGATAAAAATGAAAACTTCACCAGAATTATTTATGCTTTCTATTCAAACAGTCGTCAAAATAATGAGTATCTTACTTTCAAAATCACCATCTTAAACCTCACCAACAACGACAGTTATCCTTAAAATGTCACTCAAATATCTTATAACTATCACTCAAATACTCTCTGTAATGGGAAACTTCTGCAAGATATCGTACCCCTGCATCTACCTCCGCAACTTACTTAACCGAATTCTTCAAAAAGAAGGTTCTATGTTCGTTTTTTTTTGTGTTTGTTCATCGTTATTGTCGCCAATTTTATTGTGACCCGATTTAAAAAAATCTTTTTCTTTCAACTACATAGTAATGTTATCATTAATCACTACAAAACCGATCCTAAAGGACGTATTTTTTGCTTATAACCAAAACAGTGCAGTAAATTTGCACTGCAAAAAATTTTAAAGTTGCACTGCAAAACGGTGCAACAATGAAATTTCATACAACTTTACTGCACTGTTTTTAGGGTTCCATACCAAAAGGGTAAAAGAAAGAAAGAAAAGAAAGAAAATATGTTTATTTGCGGCAAACATGACGCCAAGAAAGGACAAATATACGAAAATAAACAAGTTGCGGGAAAATATGCGTCACATTCACGCAAAACGGCCATCCCTCAGCATAATGCTGCGACCCTATGCGAGAACGGAAAACGGGACCCTGTTACTAA
The DNA here is from genome assembly GCA_947363905.1 of Lithophane semibrunnea. Lineage (NCBI taxonomy): Eukaryota > Metazoa > Arthropoda > Insecta > Lepidoptera > Noctuidae > Lithophane > Lithophane semibrunnea. Next base: position 7,077,891 of record OX376195.1, on the reverse strand, counting down.
GGCTCGTCTCTCCGGCTGTTTGAGTTGAGTTGACTTGAGTTGACTTGAGTTGACCTGACTTGAACTGACTTGAACTGACTTGACCTGACTTGACCTGACTTGAACTGACTTGACCTGACTTGACCTGACTTGACCTGACTTGACCTGACTTGACCTGACTTGACCTGACTTGACCTGACTTGACCTGACTTGACCTGACTTGACCTGACTTGACCTGACTTGACCTGACTTGACCTGACTTGACCTGACTTGACCTGACTTGACCTGACTTGACCTGACTTGACCTGACTTGACCTGACTTGACCTGACTTGACCTGACTTGACCTGACTTGACCTGACTTGACAGCGCTTGGTGGCCTGCCATTAAGGTACGATTGGCTGAGGAAAAGTGTCCGGTAAATTTGAGACGGGTAGTCAGCAGCTACCTCAGTGACAGGGTGGTCACCGTGAGGTACGCCGGGGAGGAGAGCAGGAGACAGACCAGCCAGGGATGCGTCCAGGGATCCATAGGGGGACCCATATTTTGGAATCTGCTTCTTGACCCGCTTCTGAAACAGCTGGAGAGTAGGGGCGACTACTGTCAGGCATTTGCCGACGATGTGGTGTTGGTGTTCTGCGGCGATACAGCGCAAGAAATCGAAGGACAAGCCAATGCCGCTCTCGAACATGTTCGAGCGTGGGGTGTCAGAAATCGGCTGAAATTCGCGCCGCACAAAACCTGTGCGATGGTGCTAACGCGGAGGCTGAAGTATGACACACCGCGCTTGAGCATGGGGGGGATCGACATTGGAATGTCCCAAGATGTTAAAATATTAGGGTTAGTCATTGACGCCAAACTCACCTTCAGCAAACACATAGCTGTCGTCTGTAAGAAGGCGATAGCTATGTACAAGCAGCTGGCCAGGGCAGCCCGGGTCAGTTGGGGTTTGCACTCGGAGGTGATAAGGGCAATATACACTGCAGCAGTGGAGCCAACTGTGCTGTACGCCGCAAGTGCATGGGCACCAGCTGCCAATAAGTTGGGGGTCAAGAAGCAGCTAAACGTCGTCCAAAGGGGGTTTGCACAAAAGCTGTGCCGAGCATACTGCACGGTCTCCCTGAACTCGGCACTGGTTCTGGCTGGGATACTCCCAGTCGACCTCCGTATTCGGGAAGCAGCCGCACTGTACGAAGCCAAGAGGTGGGTGCCTCAGCCCGTACTGGGAGACAGGGAGGTTGAGCGGATGGCGCCAGCGACAGAAGCCCCGCACCCCGCAGAGCAAGTGAGTTTGGAGTATGGAAGCCTGGTAGACGAGGAACAATACAATAACCACAGCAATTTTGCTGTGCGGATTTTTACCGACGCGACGGCAGCAAGATTGAGGGCAAAGTTGGAGCGGCGCTATCCTTGTGGAATGGCACCGCCGAAACAAAGGCCCTCAAGCTTGCCTTGCCGTCCTACTGTACCGTCTACCAGGCCGAACTCCTGGCTCTACAAAGAGCAGCGAAGGAGGTGCTCAAGCGCAATGAAGCCACGTTCGGCATTTTCAGCGACTCCATGGCGGCTCTTCAGTCGGTGATAAATGTCAGTTCCCCCCATCCCTTGGCCGTGGAAACAAGGGACACCATTCGACGCTGCAAACTCCAGAACAAAAGTGTCTCCTTGTTCTGGATCAAGGCCCACGCAGGTTTGGAGGGAAACGAGAGAGCCGACCATCTCGCGAAGGAAGCCGCCCTGGGGTCGAAGAAGAAGCCGGACTACGACTTGTGTCCCGTATCATTCGTCAAGCGTAGAATCCGGTCGGAAACGCTTGACGAGTGGAACGGGATATATAGGTCAGGTGACTCAGCGTCGGGCACCAAGCACTTCTTCCCTGACGCGGTGATGGCGTATGGCGTGGTGCGCGAGAGTTTTTGGACTATTGTTGCGAAATAGCAAATATAGTAGTAAATAGGAATAAATAGTAAAAGAAAATATGATACTTAGTATATCGTAGGCATATCTATATCTATATCTATACATATAATAAATCTGTAGACGAGGCGTTTCTGTACAATGAAAAAAAAAAAAAAAAAATTGGTTGGTTGTCCAAGAATAACCAACAGATTCCATTTCTACCATTTTTGGAATTTTTGCCTTTTTGTCTGTTTGTCTGTTTGTCTGTCTGTCCGTTTGTATGTTGTTTAGTTTGATTGTTCCACTATCACGTAAAAAGTACGAAATCAATATGGTTAACTTTTATACTCAAATATTGTGTGTAACTCGATGTTTCAATTAGTTTTTGTTTCATCGCAATCGCTTCAAAATATCAAAAGATATATGAATTTAAAGTGTTCAAGAAGGAATTTTCATTACGTAATGTACATCCACGTAACGACATCTATTGACGCGAAATGATACTTACTTCTTAATTACTAGGTTTGTGAGATCGTGTGTTGTTATATGACCGTCATTTTCTTTGCGCGGAAACTTAACGCGATACATTGTGTATTTGTGTATAGAATATAACTCTAAAGTTAGATTAATTAAAATTTTCCAGATGCGTTGTTTATTTATTAGTTTAGTATTAGTGCGATAGGTGGCGCTACCTATCTTTCAAATCTTGATAATCATGAAAGAATAGTGACAAATGTTAATTTCTTAAACAATATAGGTATTTATTCTTTAATTTTTCACTTTTCTACATAGTTTATTTAGCTTACAGAGTGTTCGAACGTTTTCCCATATATTTTGACAGTATCATTTCGTGCTCGATAGATGGCGTTGTTCGTTTAATGTCATTTTCTGAATCGCGGTGTTAAGACTCTCCGTCGAAGAATGACTTTCGCCCAGATATTCCAAATAATTTTTAGTGTAGGTATCTTTGTTTTTGACTTCTTTAGTGTCGATAATATAATAATATAATAATAAATAATAAATTGTTGGTTGGGTTGGGTTGTCATTCGTTCGTTGAAAGTATTGATCTTAGAGATGGGTTGTAACAGGTGAAACACGATATCTGTGATCACTGTGACTGTGACAAAAAATAACAGATCCAAATATCTGTTATTAAATCACAGCCTGTGATTTTTGATAAAAACGTATCTCAATCGAATATCATCTTTATTTCTTTTGATTTAAAGTCGAAAATCGTATCTATCTGTTATAAAATCACAGCCTGTGATTTTTGTACAGACGATAAATACGTATTGACTCAATTGAATATCTTCTCTATTTCTTTTCGTTAAAGTCGAAAATCGTATCCGAAGTTTTAACAGTAACAGTCTTGAGGATCTGTGATTTTAAGTAACAGATATTTTTTATCGTTAGGAGCAATTGCTATCTGCTATTTTATAATATCTGTGATTTCTATCTGTGATGATAAATACGCCTCACTCCTAATTGATCTGATTGGTTTTGATTTGGTATTTTGGTTGGTTTCGTTCATTAGGTTCAAATTAAGAAGTCAAGAAACGAGTCGTTACAGATCGATTCAAACTTAATGGCGGCTCGGAAGTTAGCTTTTAGCTGCGCAGTACCCCACCCCTCACCCCCGCTGTCACATGAAATTGTTACTGCGCAGCGACTCGCCTCATGTTCCGAGCCGCCATTAAGTTTGAATCGAACTGTACTATACTTCGTAATTTTTTCGTATGATTCGTGACCGCCGCTCATTCGATTCGATCGTTGTTGGCGTGTGTAAGGCCTCGGCCTTGAATCTTGCGGGCAGCGGGGCGGATGGCGGCTCGGAAGTTAACTTTTAGCTGCGCAGTACCCCACCCCTCACCCCCGCTGTCACATGAAATTGTTACTGCGCAGCGACTCGCCTCATGTTCCGAGCCGCCATTAAGTTTGAATCGAACTGTATTATACTTCGTAATTTGTTCGTATGATTCGTGACCATCGCTCATTCGATTCGATCGTTGTTGGCATGTGTAAGGCCTCGGCCTCGAATCTTGGGGGCAGCGGGGCGGCGGCGGCGGCGGCGCGGGAGCGGGGCGGACATCAAAGACCCGTTCTCGAAACTAGCGGGCAGATCGCGCGTCACTATAGCCGCGTAGTGTTGTGTTCACGATTTTGTCGTCGAGATATTTGTTTTTATTCGCGAAAGAAATGGCTGAACAATGGCGGCAACATCTTTTTGATTCAAATTTATTCCTAACGCTCAATTTATTGTGGGCAACAACACTGCAATGCAGACGCGCGGGCGGTCACCGCTTGAATGGAGTGCACCGCTCGCTGCCCGCCGCCTCGCCGCTGCCGCGCCGCTGTTTTCGAGAACCGGTCCATTTGATTTTACGCATAAGATCCTGCTGCGCCCGCGCCGCCGCCGCCGCCGCCGCCGCCCCGCTACCCGCAAGGTTCGAGGCAGAGGCCTTATGGTTGATTCGATTTGTTCGACTATCGGACAGCAATAAATACACAAATATTGGCACATGTTTCTGGGGAAAGTCAACAATATACATCGATAAATACGGTTCCCGAAGAAGAAGATGCCACACACTGTCCAGTAGAGTTCTTAGAATCCCTTAACACACCCGGTTTTTCAGCACACAAAATTTGTTTAAAAGTCGGAGTGCCAATAATTCTTCTCAGAAATTTAAGTCCTCCCAAACTTTGCAACGGCACTCGGCTCATAGTCACCAATCACCAACAAAACGTCATCGAAGCCGAAATCTTAACAGGTTGCGGCGCCGGTGATGTTGTTTTTATTCCAAGAATTCCTCTCATTCCCAATAATTTCCCGTTTAGTTTTAAGCGTGTGCAATTCCCCGTCAGCCTGTGTTACGCCATGACCATTAACAAAGCTCAGGGCCAGACATTATCCGTTGCGGGGGTGGATCTTAGTATTGGTTGCTTTTCCCACGGCCAACTTTATGTAGCTCTTTCGCGTGTGAGCAACCCTAGCAACTTTTTTGTGTACGCTCCAGGTGGTTCCACCGCTAATATTTTATAAAGAGAAGCATTTTCTTAAATAAAAACACAAGTTTTTTGGCAGTTTCTTACTAGGAAAAATCACCAGGCCTGGTCGAAAGATTCCCCCTTTTTAAATGAAGGTACAACTTTTCTAAGCGACATATTATTGTTTTCCGACATCCATGCGAACGAAGTCGCGGGCACAGCTAGTAATTAATATATCATAATATTAGTAAAAGAGTATAAAGCACAAATAAATAAAAGTAGAAGAGTACAATAGTTTAAATATAGGTAGTAGATATAGCATAAAAAATAACGTAATATAATATAAATTAAAATAAATACAATATATAAAAATTTGGAACAAAAATTTAGGGGAACTTGGATGTCTAGAGAAATAGACTCTCCGTTTTTATTTAAGAAGGATTAACCTAGTGGCTATTTAAGAAGGATTAAATTATTTTTAAAGAAAAAACTTATTTATACAGACAAAAAAGGGCTCTGATAATGTCAGAGGGACACTAAGCAAGGGCAGGAGTGTGGTTTTAGCCGGTAAGAGTCCGGCACTGCCCAGACTGGGTCATAAGTGAGTCAGTCTGGGCGTCCATGAGGATTTCCCACTCCTGCCAAACCAAAAAAAAAAAAAAAAAAAAGACTTGACCTGACTTGACCTGACTTGACCTGACTTGACCTGACTTGACCTGACTTGACCTGACTTGACCCGACTTGACCTGACTTGACCTGACTTGACCTGACTTGACCTGACTTGACCTGACTTGACCTGACTTGACCTGACTTAACATATACAGGGTCATAGGACGGACCGCTAAAACACACGAGGACTTACCTTTGGTGAAAGATGGGTTACCACTGGATGGCAACGGATCGGCTTTGCTGTTGGCGGAGACCTTCTACCCCGAAGACCTCGAAGAGGATGACAATGATGACCACCGTCAGACGCGAGAAGCGGCCAGTCGTGTAAACGAGTGGACGCATGATGAACAACATGACCCACCGTTTACACGACAGGAGCTGAAAACCACGGTGGAAAGCTTTAACCCCAAAAAGGCACCCGGGGCGGATGGTCTCACAGCCGATATCTGTGTCCAGGCCATATCCCAGGACCCGGGGATGTTTCTTGCTCTGGCCAACAAGTGCCTCGAGCAGGGCCACTTCCCCGGGCCCTGGAAAGTGGCCACCGTGGTGATACTCCGAAAGCCTGGAAAGGACAGTTACACCACCCCGAAATCCTACAGGCCGATCGGCCTCCTACCAGTCCTGGGAAAAATTTTAGAGTAAATCCTGGTAGCAAGACTGAAGTGGCATCTGGTCCCGCGGTTGAGTACTCGTCAGTTTGGTTTCATGCCCCAGAAGAGCACTGAAGACTCCCTCTATAACATGATTCAACATATCAAAATAAAGCTGAGTCAAAAGAAGCTGATCACTGTTGTCTCACTTGATATAGAGGGAGCCTTTGACAGCGTATGGTGGCCGGCAATCAGGACTAGACTGAACGGTGAACCTCAGACGGATGCTGGACAGCTACTTGACTGGTAGGAGCGTCTGCGTTAGGTACGCTGGAGCAGAGTGCCGAAGGAAAACAAGTAAGGGGTGTGTGCAGGGGTCTATCGGCGGTCCGATCCTCTGGAACCTACTTTTGGACCCTTTGTTGAAAGGGCTGGAAGAGCGCGGACATCACTGCCAGGCTTTCGCCGATGACGTCGTTATGATCTTCGACGGTGACACAGCATTGGAGGTTCAGAGGCATGCCAATGCCGCCCACGAGTATGTTCGGAGGTGGGGCATCCGAAATAAGCTAAGGTTTGCACCACACAAAACTTGTGCAATGGTCATAACAAAGAAGCTAAAGTACGATGTCCCACTCCTGAGCATGGGCGGGGTCGACATTGGCATGTCTAAGGAAATAAAAATTCTGGGGCTCACAATCGACCACCAGCTCACTTTCAATACCCACGCCGCAAACGTCTGCAGGAAAGCTGCTAATATCTACAAACAGCTGTCCAGAGCGGCCAAAGTGAGCTGGGGTCTGCACCCGGAGGTCATACGATGCATTTACACGGCAGTGGTAGAGCCGGTAGTGATGTACGCGGCGGGCGTCTGGGCGCCGGCTACAAAAAAGATCGGAGTGCAAAAAATGCTCAACACCGTCCAACGAGGATTTGCCCAAAAGCTCTGCGGATCCTACCGCACTGTTTCGCTGAACGCGTCCCTGGTGCTGGCTGGGATACTCCCCCTCGACCTCCGAATACAGGAAGCAGCTGCTCTGTATGAGGCAAAGAGGGGGGTGCCACAGCCAGCCCTTGCGGGCAGGGAAGTGGAGCGTGTGGTGGCATTTGCGGAGACGCCACATCCGGCGAAACATATGGCCATGGAGTTCGTGAGCCTGGAGGACCAGTCCCGGGTAGACACCCACAACAACCAGGCGGTTCGGTTCTTCACCGACGGCAGCAAGATCGAGGGCAAGGTCGGAGCAGCACTGTCACTGTGGGACGGCGAGGCCGAGACCAAGTCCGTAAAGCTTAGCTTGCCGTCGTGTTGCACGGTCTACCAGGCGGAACTTCTGGCCATATGCGTAGCCACAAGGGAAATCCTCAAGCGCAAAGAGGGAACCTTCGGAATCTATAGTGACTCAAAGGCAGCACTTCAAACAGTCACGAATCAAGGTTCCCTCCACGCCCTGGCGGTGGAGGCGAGAGCAAACGTGTGCGCGGCCCTAGCCCAGAGCAAAGATGTCTCCTTGTTCTGGGTTAAGGCTCACGCCGGACTGGAGGGCAATGAACGCGCAGACCACCTTGCAAAAGAGGCTGCACTCCGATCCAAAAAGAAGCCGGACTATGACCTTTGCCCGGTTTCATTCGTCAAGCGGCAGATCCGAATGGGGTCGCTCGAGGAATGGAACCGGAGGTACAAGAATGGCAACACAGCCTCTGTCACTAAAATCTTCCTCCGGGACGCGATTGATGCCTTCAAGGTGATCAACACGCTGAGGCCAACCGGAGTGGTAACACAGATCTTGACGGGACACGGTGGGTTCTCCGAATACCTGCACCGCTTTAAGTGTAAGGCGAGCCCATCGTGCATCTGTGACCCGGAAGTGCAGGAAACGGTCCCTCACATTTTGACGGAATGCCCTGTGTTTGGAGAGGAGCGATTAAATGCGGAGTTTAAAATAGAGACACAGATAAACATGGCTAATATTAATAAAATTATGACAAACGGGAAGTTACGAAAAATTTTGTTGGAATACATTATCGAAATAGCCAAAAGAGTTATAGTAAGAAATAAGGAAACTTAAAGGTATGCTTTTAATATATACAAGTATATACAGACAAAGCATACAAAAAAATAAATAGATTTTTTAAAAGGAAAACAAATAAAGTTAACGTAAATAAATACAATTTAGATTTAAATTAAAAACTTTTTTTCTCAAAAGTTAGCAACTTAGCGTAACAAATATAAACTATACAACCAAATATAAAAAAATAAATTTAAAAAGGTCTCTGACCATGTCAGGGGGACACATAGAAAGGCAGGAGTGGTTTTTAGCCGGTAAAAGTCCGGCACTGCCCAGACTGGCTCAGTACTGAGACAGTCTGGGCGTCCATGAGGATTTCCCACTCCTGCCAAAATCAAAAAAAAAAAAAAAAAAAAAAAAAAAAGACCTGACTTGACCTGACTTGACCTGACTTGACTTGACCTGACTTGACCTGACTTGACCTGACTTGACCTGACTTGACCTGACTTGACCTGACTTGACCTGACTTGACCTGACTTGACCTGACTTGACCTGACTTGACCTGACTTGACCTGACTTGACCTGACTTGACCTGACTTGACCTGACTTGACCTGACTTGACCTGACTTGACCTGACTTGACCTGACTTGACCTGACTTGACCTGACTTGACCTGACTTGACCTGACTTGACCTGACTTGACCTGACTTGACCTGACTTGACCTGACTTGACCTGACTTGACCTGACTTGACCTGACTTGACCTGACTTGACCTGACTTGACCTGACTTGACCTGACTTGGCTTGACTTGAACTGACTGGTTAATACAAATGGATAAATACCGTTTAAAATGACCTGACTTGACCTGACTGGTTAATACAAATGGATAAATACCGTTTAAAATGACCTGAGTTGACCTGACTTGAGTTGGTAGTTGAAAGAAAAATAGATTACGCACCTTGCTAAAGTGAGTAAATTAACACGAGTGCATCAATAACTCACTTAGCGCTCGATGCAGCAATCTACTATTTTCATTCGAAAGGTGTTCCCATATAAATTTTATTAACTTTGCTTGCGTAGTTTTTGAGTTAGCTTGTTTTTCTCCGTCACTATTATTTACATAGCAAGTTTGCATTTTGAGGTAACCTATAAATATTAGGTAAATAATTTTAAAGGTTGTAAGTATAAAAGGAAACATAATATTTTATTTACTTTGATTAAATTTGTTAATAAAATTAAACAATTAATAGTAGTTTATTAGTAGTTTATGAGTGAATTCGAGATAACTACTTCGTGTTCACAAATGAAAAAGCTCTTCGTATTACAATCGGTGTTGATCAGACGACCGGTGTAGAACATTGAGCCACACTCCTCATATTGGTTTCCGACGGGCTGGTAGTCGTCGAACCAGGCGTCTGCATCAACATTCATTGGTGTTCCTGGAATAGTTATTTGTTATGCAAGGCTGTAAAGTTGTTTTTTGGCGCAAGCACAAGTACTCACTTGTATTGAAACCTGAGCAAGCGAAGGATTCTAGGATTGAACCACGAGCGAAGCAAATGGTTCAAATATAGAATCCTGAGCGATGCGAAGGTTTCAAAGGTACGAGACGCAGAATAACTTTGCTGCCGAGTGAAACACACAACTTTTCACCTCACTACAGTGAGGAAAATAGTGTCTCCATGCATTGAACAAATATTGTAGGTACGCTTTTATGCACTTTTTGCGCATTTTTCCGGAAGAAAGCTCAATTCGGCATTATGTACCGCTTGCACTTACGCCGCACTGCTAAAAAACCAAAATGATGAAAAGTGAATTGAATAACAGAAGAACAATAAAAGCTTTTTTGAAGTGAAAACTTCTATAGGCGCGTTGAGGTATTTTTTTCGTGCTGGCCAGTGCGATTATTCTAAAAAAGGAGGTTGGCGCACTGACATGAAATAAGTATTCATGCATTATCGCTGGACCCTACGGTATAGAAAATTATTGAATAGAAATAGTAACTGTATAACGCATTTAGCTGCTGTAGGTATTTATTTGAGTGCTGCTACAGCGGAACTCCTTTTTCAACATCCAAGTGAGATCGCTGTAACCTAAGCAACATACTCACGTACCTCTAACTGTCTGCCAGCCTTCGTTCACTGTGTTATGAAAACCCACGTGATACATTTCTCTTTGATATTTCTCAGTGATCTGTGGTTTCGGTGTAGATTTTGTTAAATTCGCAAGGTAATTCGCTTCCATGCGATTGTTGATCACTGCCAGGGAGGTATATTCTATTCGACACATCGCATATGCTTCGGCCCAGGTCAGTGGAGTTGTGTGGAGTTTGTAGCACTTTCCAGTATTGTTATTGAAAGTGTAATCTGAAATGATAAAATATGTAATGCTTATAATTGATGATGGAAGATTTGAATACTTATTTACATAATATAGAAAATTAAATGTGTGAAATGCAGCAAATGTTTTTAGAATAGAATGACTCGTTAATTCTGAGTTTGATTATTCTAAGAATCTGCTATAACCCCCTTAGCGTCGCACTTAGTGAATAGCGTTAAGCCACTGACAAGTTTGGCGTTTCATTGTATTATATATATTACGTGATAGTGTTATGTCGGCTGTCAAAAGCTCCTTGTTCTGTTCTGGTAGAAACCATAAAGAAGGTCCTTCAGGCCGGTAAAAAAATGGTGCTTACCAAGCAATGCTTGAATATAAAAGATTTAAACTTACCTAAATAAGGCATATTGCAGTAATAATTCCATTCCAGTGAACGGAGACTCTTCTTACAAATAAAGTAAGACTTGGGGTCACATAGGTAATCATTCATAGTGCCTAGTAGGCCCATATGCACACAGTCCTCTTTACCGCCAGAATTGTCCGGTTGCCATTTCTGCCATTTACTGTACACCTCAGTACTTATGCCTTGTGTGTTTTGCGCTTTCATTAGCCGTCCTCCGACGCGACGACAGACGCTTGGATCAAAATATTACCTACAACTTTTACATTAAACTTAAAGGGCCAATACCTACATAATATTTTTTTTACTTTTTAGATACTTTGTTTTATTCGGGGGTTTTTAAAATGTTTAATTTTTAATTGTGTTCACGACTCTGTCCGTCTGAAAGTAGGAAAACATCGATAAGTGAATAGGTAATTATTATTATCTTTTGGGTTGAACAAGCTACGCAGTAAAATATTCCGCAACAATATCTCCCCTCCGAGAGGTCAGCGCTTCCAACTTTCTAGGTGGTAGTTATAACTTTCGACCCACACCGTAAAATTCACACATATAAACTTTATTCCCCCTTTTAACCGCATTAGGGTTGAGGTTTTCAAAGCTCAGAAGAATAGAAAAAATGACAGAAAAGCAATTACAATCTGTCAATTTGTCTATTCTTCCGTCGACAAAACCCGTTTCTATTGTTGTCATGCTAAGCGTGCTGGGAATGATTTTACTGCGCATCTTTATTCAAACATTATGCAGCAAACTTAATGTCGCTTTTCAATTCCTCCCCATAAGCCAAAAATCCTCTAAACATCACGTTCATCACAAATTCTTTACATTTTGTTATCATTTAAGGATGCCGCCACCAAAAGATTATCTATAAAAAAAAATACTGTGCGGTTGCACAGGCGAAACATTCACAACAAAACATGTTGAAATCTCTATTTTCCGTCGATTTCCATACAATTTTTGACAGGAATATTTGGTTCACCAACAATTATGTACACTGGTATAAGCAAATGAAACAGAAGCAACAAATCAGAATAAAGTGTAACAATCACTATGGTTAAACTCTGTATCCACACAAAACAAGCAACTCAAAAACTAATTAATCGTTCTCTAATATGTCTATTTTCCATATTTTAGATGGACAAGAGGATAAAAAGATTTTTCGGAAGGACTACACTTATATAGAGTCAGAAGAGAGTTTCTACAAGGTCCACACGACAGCACAGAGCTTTGCTGATGCCAAGCGAATGTGTGCTCTGGAAGGAGCCAGTTTGTTCTACGCAGAAAACGAAGCTGAAGCGAACGCTGTTATATCGTTTTGGAACAGAACCCAGCCTAACATACCGTGGGTGTTCGTGGGGCTGTCGGACATAATAGCTGAAGGATTATTTGAGACCGTTGACAGTAAGTAGTATACCTACAGGATGTTAAAAAGTGTAACCAAGCCGACATCTACGCACTATAAATATGCACTTTGCCGCATTAAGTAGCATTAAGCAAATATGGTTTTATGATAAAAACTTTAACTTTAACTAGGTATTTAATACTAGGTATTTAACTAGGTATTTAAAACTAAATAGGTATTTAATATAAGTGTTACTGTTAAAGTCCCAACTGCGGTAAATCTTAGGATTTACCGGTAAAACCTAAGATTTGTTAATTGATTCGGTTCTTTAAAAATTTTGTGCTTTTATTTTTTTGCGATCTTTTTTTTTTGTGTGTACTAAATAAATCATCTGTGTACCGACTTGTGAGCCATCTGACTATAGGAAAATAGTTGCAATGACTATGTGAAGAATGTGTGACTCTTGACTTTCTAAGCCCGTTTTAATTAGATTTTTTACTGTTTCAGTTTTCATCGAAATCGGCCCCTGCGTAAGCCTAAATGAAAGTAAAGAGAGATTAAAGATTTTATAATTTTTAGGAAGACCAATTTATACCTAGGAATAAAGGTCGCTAGTTAGATGAGTAACAAAATAAAAAAAGCCTGTGACATAATACTCACGTGAAAAATCCGAGAACAGGTACACTACGAGCAAAACTGACAAACTCTTAGAAAACATTGTTGTCACTATACGACATGCGTCTTGACGCTTGAAAGCACGACAATTTTGTGAACGTGAAGTGAATCTTTAAAGTCAACTCTCAACTTTTATATCGGTTATTATGTGCTGGTTTTACACGAAGGTCTTTACAATAATAATATGTTTTAAATAAGGTAGAAGTGCTCGGAAAGTTGATGAAGTATTGAAGTTTGGGAATTCGAATATATTCGTATAAAGATAAAATTATACTGTAGATAGCCTATAGGGTCAATGCCGCCGTTTCTTGAGGACAAGGTTGCGATTAAAATGAAAACTTCACCAGAATTATATTCTTTCTATGCCTTGTTTTCAAAATCACCATCTTAAGCCTCACCATACAACGACACTTATCTTTAAAACAAACTGTTCAAAAGCCGTGTAGGATAACGCGAGATATGCGCCGTGAAACTTTGCCACGTCTGCCGCAGGATTCCTGCTCACAGTCAGTGGGCACCATGTCATTCATCACGTGCCCACTGTGAACATTCGTAGGTGCGATGAATTTGATTGACAATGTGGCGTTTCGTTTTAAATGGCAAACGATTCTTGTGGTATGCCCCGCAATGTCTGTACGCGTCTTTAAGTTCTTCGTTTAGTATTCAATAGACTAGAGATGGAGAGTTACAGTATATTAAAACCGGCCAAGTGCGAGTCGGACTCGCGCACGAAGGGTTCCGTACCATTATCTATAAAAATGGCAAAGAAATCAATTTTGTTGTATGGGAGCCCCCTTAAATATTTGTTTCATTTCAATTTAATTATTTATTTTTAAAGTGAATATGTAACTAAATATTCTGTGAATATTTCAAGCGTCTACCTATTGCCGTTATCAATATCGAGCAAAAACGAGCAAAAAAAATCAAGTTTGTTGTATGGGAGCCCCCTTAAAAATTTATTCAATTCTGTTTTTTACTATTTGCTGGTATAACTGCAACAGAAATACATCATCTGTGAAAATTTCAACTGTGTTACTATCACGGTTCATGAGATACAGCCTGGTGACAGACGGACAGACAGAAAGACAGACGGACGGACAGCGGAGTCCTAGTAATAGGGTCCCGTTTTACCTTTTGGGTACGGAACCCAAAAAACTAGGGAACTTTACCTCCGTCTCTATAATGAGAAACTTCGGCAAGACATCGTAGCTCTGCATCTGCCTCCACAAGCTGTTATTTATTAGCAAGTTTGAATTATCTATAGCTAACCTATAAATATTAGGTAAATCATTTTAAAGGTTGTATTAATAAAAGGAAACATAATATTTTATTTACTTTATTAACTTGGTTAATAATGTTAAACAATTTTATTAATTATCGAATTTTATGTGCAAATTCGAGCTACTTCGTGTTCACAAATGAACAAGCTCTTCATATTACAGTCGGTGTTGATCAGACGACCGGTGTAGAACATTGAGCCGCACTCCTCATATTGGTTTCCAGGCTGGTAGTTCTCGAACCAGGCGTCGGCATCTACATTCAGTGGTGTTCCTGGAAAAGTTATTGAAAAATCAATTGATCAATCAATAATCTAAACAGCCACCGAGATTTCTGGGATCTCATTCTACTGTCCAGGAAACTAACACAGAAAGGCTACCCGCAGATAACTTCACAGACACACAAGACCCGCGGCGAGTAGTGTATACCTCTGTATACCTCTGTAGGTATACACTACTCGCTACCCTATCTTTGTGCTGCTCTGTAGCAGCAAGTTCATCTGGCTCGGCGACGGAGATGCTGTCGGTGACTATACAGACACAACAATAGACAATGACAGATCTAGATTTCGTTAGTTCCAATCAGAGTCACCGGGTAAGTTAAGCTGGAGTTACTGCATTAAGCAAAGTTCATTCTCGTCTATTTAATCGTATAGGTATAGCATAATCAGCCTATAATGTTCCCACTGCTGGGACACAGGCCTCCTCTCTGTGAGAGGGAGTGGGCCGTAATCCACCACGCGGGCTCAGTGCGGGTTAGTAGATGTCACATTTCTTCGAATTTTTGGTTCTAGGACATGCAGGTTTCCTCACGATGTTTTCCTTCACCGTTTTGAGAGCAGTGGTGATAAAATTATTTACACAAAGTAGCAGCCTGGCAGGGTTCGAACCTACGACTTACAACTCGTAATTCGCGGCCGTTACCACTGGGCTACCATTGCTCTCTCGGTTATGTCAGAACGCAATAAAAGTTATTTCGACACATCTTGAAGTCCATCACAGAATAGTAATTGTAAAGTGCATGTAGCTGCTGTATTTATTTTAGTGCTTCGACGGCGGAACTCTTCTTTCAACATCCAAATGAGAATGCTCCCGCTGTAACCTAAGCCACACACTCACGTACCTCTAACTGTCTGCCAGCCTTCGTTCACTGTGTTATGAAAGCCCAGGTGATATATTCCTCTTTGGTATTGCTCAGTGATCTGTGGTTTCGGTGTGGATTTTGTTAACTTCGCAAGGTAATTCGCTTCCGTGGGATAGGAGATCATTGCCAGAGAGGTATATTCTATTCGACACATTGCATATGCTTCGGCCCAGGTCAGTGGAGTTGTGTGGAGCTTGTAGCACTTTCCAGTTTTCTTATTGAAAGTGTAATCTGAAATGATAAAATATGTAATACGTCTATTTGATGATGGAAGATTTAAATACGTATTTACGCATAGAATACTAAATGTGTGAAATGCGGCAAATGTTTTCATTCGTTAATTCTGAGATTGATTCTTCTGAGAATCTCTATTCACTAAGAGCGGCCATATTATGGGGAATGTGGCCGCAACTAGTGAATAGCGTTAAGTCACTGACAAGTTTGGCGTTTCATTGTATTATATTACGTGATAATGTTATATCGGCCGTGAACAACTCTTTGTTCTGTTCTGGTAGGAAGCATAATGAAGGTCCTTCAACGCGGTAAAAAAAAATGGAGCATACCAAGCTATGCCTAAATAAAACCTACCTAAATAAGGCATATTGCAGTCATAATTCCATTCCAGTGAATGGAGACTCTTCTTACAAATAAAGTAAGACTTCCAGTCACATAGGTAATCATTCATAGTGCCTAGTAGATCCATGTGCACACAGTCCTGTTCACCGCCAGAATTGTCCGGTTGCCATTTCTGCCATCTACTGTACACCTCGGTAATTGGCCTTCCTAAAAATTACAAATATCTATCTTTTACTCTCATTTAGGCGTACGCAGGGCCGCAGGGGCCACTTTCGATGAAAACTGAAACGGTAAAGAATGGAATTAAAACGAGCTTAGAAAGCCAAGAGTCACACATTCTTCACAATAGTCATTGCAGTAGTGAGATGGCTCACAAGTAGATACATAGATGATTTATGTAGTACACACAAAAGCAAGATCACAAAAAACAAAAGCATAATTAAATGCTAAAAAATTCTTGAAGAAAATAAAAAGAAAACATATCTTTAAGAAATAAAGTGACACTATGACTATGAGATACTTTTAATCAAATAACGAACGTACGAAGTTTGTCTCAAGGTTGCACCAAATGGGAGTCCAGCTCAGCATGTGCCAGTTTATACGACGCTGAGATTCTGCTGGATCCCTGCAGTGACACACTAAAGTGACGAGATAAATACGCGAACATGTAACAGTGAATCTTTCTTTTTCGACGATGTATTTATTGTGTATTTGGTAACTTGATTAGCTATTTAAATAGTAACTAACTTTTGCCCGCAACTTCGCCAGCGTGGAAGCCGGATATTTCGCCACGGAAACCTACTACCGTTACGCGCTCGCTAGGCTCTTTTTGCGAGGAGGTTCCAGCGGAGTGGGAGAGAGAGCATACCTCTCATTCCACCCGCACCAGAAGAGCAGCCGGGCGTCGAAGGGCGCTTAACGATCTCCGGCCACCATAAGGGCTGCGTGCGGCGAAATTGGGGGCTGTGTCGGCGCCCGAACCGTCAGATCCAAAGAGGTGGCACGCAAAACATCATGCGTGCCTTTATAGGAGGACGTGCGGTTGTGGGATCGGCCGCACTTTGTGATGAGGCCCGCTAGGCATGGCGGGCTGATACCTCCTGGTATCTCCCGGGCCCCCGACTCATGGTAGAAGTAGGAACAGTGGGGTTTTAGTCGGTAGGAGTCCGACATAACATCCATTTCCCCACGGAAAAAAAAAGGCTCCGCACGCTGATTTTTTCCGACATCTTCAACCATCATCGTCATATTTTAACCAATTGACACAAAACTTTAATGGATTATATACACCTAAGGCTTCCTCATGAATCACTCCGTCTATAGGTGAAAACCGTATGAAAATCTCTTCGTTCTAGTTTTTGAGTATATCGCGTTCAGACAGACCCAGACGCGGCGGGGGTGCTTTGTTTTAAAATATGTAGTCATTTATGTATCCCTAATAAGGTAAAGCTAAGCTACCAGACGGGCCGCGCGCTTGCCAAAACATACCTACCGGATTTGATAAGAACTTCCTTGACGAATTTAATATTATAAATTCGAAAGTAACTCTGTCTGTCTGTCTGTATGTTACCTTTTCACGCCTGAACGGATTTCGACATGGCAAGCAGATAGATGGCACCCTGGAAAAGGACTTAGGCTACATTTTATCGACGTACCGCGCGAGCGAAGCCGCTGGTATGTCGAAGCTAGTAATGTATAAATGAATAATTTTATTAATATAATTATATACCTACATAAAATACTTAGGTATAGTTAAGGTAAAAGTCGTTCTTAAAAATTTTTTTTTGCTTCGTACTACTTTGCAATGTGAATATTTATAATGCGTAGATGTCGGCTTGGTTACACCTTTTTACACCCTATAGGTATACGTACCGTCAACAGTCTCAAATAATCCTTCAGCTATTATGTCCGACAGCCCCACGAACACCCACGGTATGCTAGGCTGGGTTCTGTTCCAAAACGATATAACAGCGTTCGCTTCATCTTCGTTTTCTGCGTAGAACAAACTGGCTCCTTCCAGAGCACACATTCGCTTGGCATCAGCAAACGTCTGTCCTGTCGTGTGGACCTTGTAGAAACTCTCTTCTGACTCTATATAAGTGTAGTCCTTCCGGAAGAACCTTTTATCCTTTTGTCCATCTAAAATGTGGAAAATAGACATATTTGAGAACGGTTAATATTTTTGTCACTACTAAAATCTTTTACACAGACAACCTATTGTGTAGCTATGTACCTACATATATGATTTTTTTTTAATAAAAACCTAGTACCTGCCTAATATTAGAACAACCCATACTTGAATTTGGAAGAGTAGGTACGTCAATGAAAAGATCCACTGTCGTGCAGCCTATTGTACCAATAAAAGAAAACCAGTCCGCCACGAAGGGAAAATGTTTTAAGTACTATGTAAGTGTGTTTACAACTGTGCGTTTGCATTGGCCAAACATTCACAACAAAACATGTTGAAATCTCTAGTTCCTGTCACAAATAGTATTGTCACATTTAGGGAAAAAGATGTGAATGTTTCGCCAATGCAAACGCACAGTAATGTTTATTTGTATGGATAATCTTTTGGTGGCGGCATCGGCATCCTTAAATGATAACAAAATGTAAAGAATTTGTGATGAACGTGGTGTTTAGAGGAGAGGATTTTTGTCTTTTTTTGGGAGGAATTGAAAAGCGACATTTAGTTTGCTGCACGCGTAGCATGATACCCATAGAAACGGATTTTCTACAGGTTTATGTCGACGGAAGAATAGACAAAATGACAGATTGTGATTGTTTATCTGTAATTTTATCTATTCTTCCGTCGACAAAACACGTTTCTATTGTGGTCATGCTAAGCGTGCTGGGAAAGGCTTTTACGTTGCTTAGTAAATCGGATGTGCATCTTTAATTCAAACATCGAAACACGAGCTTAAGTATTTATGAAACATCAACCCTATTGCTGTTAAAAGGGGGAATAAAGTTTATTTGGGCGAATTTTACGGTGGTTATAATTACCACCTAGAAAGTTGGCAGCGCTGACCTCTCTGAGGGGAGATATTGTTGCGGAATATATATTACTGCGAAGCTGTTTCAACCCAAAATATACTAATAATTATTCACTTAGCGATGTTTCACTACTTTCAGATTGACGGAGTCGTGAACACAATTAAAGAGTAGATAATAAGATAGAATTTATGAGAGTTTTCAAAGGCTTAAAAAAATGAATTATAAAAACATCTACGATACAATACTCACGTGAGAAATCAGATGAAAAGTAAAGTACAAGAAAGACTAACAAAGTTTTAGAAAACATTGTTGTAACTATACGACATGCATCTCTTGGAGCAGACACGGTAATATCCGAACGTTTACAATAAAGTGAGAGTTTGCGGTTATCGCTTGTCTCAAAAACTCACCCGTAACATATACAGGTCGATATTTTGAAAGAAGTACCCTACCTATCTACCTACTTCTAAAATTAAAGCTTAGATCTGTTTATTTGGTGCAGTTGCACACAATAATTTTAAAAAAAATACCTGTTGTATGTTTATAACGGGTGTAAAAAGATTCTTAACGAAGTCGAGAGTCACTTGTTCTTTCTTTATTTCTTTTTACGGGACCATACCTGGAAACCTTCTGTTTACGGAGAAGTTGAAGGTCAATGTTACAACTTTTTTAAACTTTTTTAACGAAAACCAGTTCTAAATTATTAAAAAACAACTTAAAACGTAATACTAATTCAATCCCTTTACACGTAGTATTATAATATCTGTGCCTGTACCATTGCATGCACTCATAAGCACAATGTTTTGCAGAGTGCCTCAACTCGAGCTGTTTAACTCCATACTTCAACGTACACCTATAACTAATAATAGTAACGGCATGGCCTTCATCTTAAAAATTCAGCATGTAGGTATACCGAACGAAAATGTAGAGTTGACTGAACTACCAATTAAAAAAATGAAGATAAGATAACCCACATTAATTCAATTACGCTTAATTGGGAGTTGTACCTGTTTGTGCACGTTTCTACCGAAACTACTGGATATTAACTAATTAGGGGGTTACCATGCACTCAATATTCTACAGGAGCAGCTTGGGGAGACCGAGGATTACCAAAGAGGAATATATCATGCACCTGGGCTTTCAAACATGCTAAACCATGGTTGGCGGATAGTGATTGGGTGTGAAAAAAAAACCTTCCAGTTAGGTAGTTGCATTTTAATAAAAGGAAATTAAGTTTATGAACAATCATCAGGTTGTAATCAACCTCCGTGGATAAACATGATAAACTGAAGCAAATTACAATATATGATTGTTCATAAACTTAATTTCCTTTTATTAAAATACAACATATCGGAAAACTAAATGATTTATAGTTTACCAGCAGCGCCCGGGGATTCACCCGCATAAGTCTCGATCTCGTGGGAATATCGGGATGAAAAAGTATCCTGTGTGTTAATCCAGGTCTAAACTATCTGTCATCCAAATCCGTTCAGCCGTTTTAGAGTGAAAGCTTAACAAACGAATTCATTTTGGCATTTATAATATTAGTTAAATTAGAGTAAGGATTCGCATACTTCGAAGACACAAACAACGGAGGCGTCGCTGCGCCATCTTTTTGACGAATACATGGTGTATGGCCGTGCTTCATTTGGAACTTGTTTCTTCAGATATCTTTTCACCGTATGAGGTAAATATTAGTCAGTTACCTTTGAACTGATTAAAAACAGTCATGTCGCGTTAATTTAGTTGATCAGTTTTTGGTGTCTAGGTAAGTATTAGGCTGGCGGGAATGTTACAAACAACAATATTACGTAATATTGTAGTTACGTGAAGTTAACCGTAACTGGTAGCCCCACAGTGACAGAAAATTATAACTAGTTGCGCCCCGCGGTTTCACTCGCGTAAGTCTCGATATCGGGATAAAAAGGGTCATGGTCTACCGATGTGCTCTGTTCAGCGGTTTTAGTGTGAAAGCGTAACGAACAGACTTTCGGATTAATGGTTATCAGGGACTGGGTCCTTTAATCAGCAGCAGTTACTTGAAATTATTACTATAGAAAAAATATTTTATTTTATTATACACTACATAGTGATTTCGATACACTGTACGACTTGTTTTGCACAGAGGTCCTCTCTCCAAACGCATTCTAAATGCATAATGTTATAAGCATGTTAAACATGCCATGTGTAACATGCCAATGTAGTAAGTAACGCAATCACTTCGGGGATTTCCTTATGAAACTCTTCGGGTGACGTCACTGATCTTTGCTCTGCGACGCACGTCGCGATACTTTTATGTGTATCACATGGCGGCATAGACCGCTTATACTACACGCTCATCGCTCTATCATCATCAAAATTGATTAGGTACTGTTATGGCGACGCAGATCGTATCTGGCGAGAATGATTATGTCGGTGGCAGAGGCATACAAAGAATAGACAAGAGTTCGGTTCTTCGGTCTTATTATACTATGCTGCCACCGACATACGGCAGTACAGCCGGCTGCACTGAAAACTGCTGTGAACTCAGGATAGCAGGTAAAATTATTTTATTCGGTTCGTTTTCACAAATGAAGAAGCTCCTCATATTGCAATCGATGTTGATCAGACGTCCGGTGTAGAACATTGAGCCGCACTGCTCACGGCCTTCCGGCTGGTAGTTGTCATACCAGACGTCGTCATCCACATTTATCAGAGATCCTGAAAAAAAAGTCAAAGAAATATTACACAGAGAGAGACAAATTAAATTAAATCTCTCTATCTCTTAAATCAGGGAAAAATTAATATAATCATAATAATTATAGTGAGTGTTGTGCACGATACCGGAGCGACTCCGGTATCGTGTATGAAACGTTTAGTTCGCCCAGATCTTTTTTAATTTCAAGAGGGTGCTCCAGTTCCAGATTTAGAATGAATGAATTGAAAATGAAACATATACGGTGAAAAGGTATCTAAAGAAAGAAGTTCCAAAAGAATCACGGAGGTTGTGATCTAAAGAACTACCTTTTTTTTTTTTTTTTTTGAGGGTGGGAAATCATCCAATGACTTCTTCCGCTCTGAGTGGAGCGGAAGGGCGTGTCAGACTTTTACTGACTAAAACCCACCCGTGTTCCTTCAGTTGCCTGTTGCCAAGGTCCCGGTATCCCTTTCGGACTAACCCGCAACCCTGGCAGGATCTAAAGAACTACCTAAGATCTGGAAGGATTTTTTGACCTATCTGTAACAGCACAAGAAGATACACCGAACCACGTACCTTTAACTGTCTGCCAACCATGGTTTAACATGTTATGAAAGCCCAGGTGATATATTCCTCTTTGGTAATTCTCTAAGAACCTTGGTGTAAGCGTGGATTCCGTTAACTTCACAAGGAAATACGCTTCCAGACGACTGTTGATCATTGCCAGGGAGGTTTGTTCTCTTACGCACATGGCACTGGCCTCTGCCCATTTTAATGGACCTGTATGGACCTTGTAGCACTTGCCAGTATCCTTACTGAAACTGTAATCTGAAATAATAAATAATGTGTGAAAAAAAGATTTGATAAATATTCACATCGACGTGATAATATATTTGTCGAAAGAAACTTGGTTGGCAGCAGGATGATGGGGCTTACCAGACAATGCTTCTCTACCGCAGCACGCTATAGCGTGCTGCGCAAACACCAAAATAGTGATTAAAAGTGTTTGTCAGATTGTCATATCGATACCATTCCCCTCTAAAAAGCTTATTTTATTCACTGAAAACAGTGAATAAAAAACACTTTTGATCACTATTTTGGTGTTTGAATTTAGAACATACCAAGATATATATACAACCTCCTTGCGAAAAAATACTTGATAAAAACTCCCTGTGCCAAAAAACTCAACATACAAACTCCTTGTGCAAATAACTCCGCAAGATTTGATTGGTCGGCATTTTCGATAAGGAGTTTAGCATTAGAATAATAACTGTTTTATGTTCTTTGCTGTCATTAGTAAATTGGCGCTATTTTGAATACTGTAAGTAGTACGAACACAAAGTTTAGTGTTACTTAATAATAAATCGATTAAAATGCATTCAAGTGATGCAAGAAAAACTGCAGGTAGAGTGCGCGCAAGAGCAGTCTGCTCGCGACTGGTGGCGCTGGCGTGCTTAATTCTATACTGTTATATAATATATTAAATCTATATTTATCATTAAATCTTATCATAAATTAATATTAATAATTAAATAAATCTATAATTAATTTTACCTTACTTATGCGACAAGACGGCGGCATACGATTAGTTCCGATTTCAGCTGCGCATAGACTTACCTTGCGCCCAGTATATGTAGTGCATTTGCATGCTAGAGCCTATAACCTACCTAAATTTGGCATGTTGCATTTCTGGTTCCACTCAAGTGACTTGAGACTCTTCTTACAAATGAAGTTATACAATCTGTCACACTCGCAATCATTCAAGTAGCCTTTTTTGTCAATCTGCACACAGTCCTCTATACCACCAGCATTGTTTGGCTCATTTTGTTCCCAGGTGCTGTACACATCAGTGATTAGCTTTCCTAAAAATAAGAAACACTATAATAATATATTTCTTATACTGGGTGAAATTTTATTCGTTTTAAGGGGTCAGTACCTACTCATCATTATGAACAATTTTCACTATGGGACCAAACCTGAAATCGCGGATAAAATCACCTGTTCCCTACATCTATGTTCGCATAACTCGTCAAAATGTAGGGAACAGCAGATGTTTTAAATAAATATAGGTTGGGACGAAGTCGCGGGCGAAGCAAGCACTTCGCCCGCGACTTCGTCCCAGCCTATATTTTTATACAAACCCAAACATTTCCTAACATACTATGTCGAGGATTAAAAGTAGCGTATGTCCTTCTTCAGGTACCAGGCTACGTCTCTGTCAAACATCATTACGATCAGTTCAATGGTTGAGCCAACTGTTGAGACAAGAGTTCAACTCACGTTGAGGTAACGAACAGACAGATATTCAGTATTTTTCGCATATTATCCAAAATATTATAATACGTACCATCAACTGTCTGAAATATTCCTTCAACTAATATGTCTGACAACCCCACGTACATCCAATCGATTTTGGGCATCATTTTTTCCCAAAGCGATATCACGACGTGTGCTTCATCGTCGTTGTCTGGGTGCCACAAGGTGGCCCCTTCCAGAGCACACACTTGCTCGGCCGCAGCCCATGACAGTGCTATCGTGTGGATCTTATAGAAACTCTCTTCAGCTTCTAGATAGGTGTAGTCGCTTCGGAAAAACTTTTTAGCTCTCTGTCCATCTATCAATGTAGATAAAAAAAAGTTTGCTTTACGAAATGAAAAAGCCAATTTCGTCGTTTACAAATAACCTTTGCAATCACAATAACATTCATACCTCATTGATATTTATAGGTATCTATCTAAAGGAACGAAGCGCTAATTTAAAGTACTCGTATCTTCACAAGATATGTATATCTATATTGCACCTAAAACTGTTTTTCTCCGCAACACCCAAAGGTTGACTGGTAAAAAATGCCCATGGCATTAAATTCTGCCTCTGTACATTTGTGTTCTTAATGTATTAAATAAATAAATAGCCGTACTGAACCATGCCTGTCTGGACTCTTAAAAATAAGACAAAACGTTGGTTATAATTATTATACTTACATGAATCTGACACTATGTTCACAATAAGAAAGATTATCAAAGTTTTCGAAAACATTTTTAGCGACATCGTCTTGCTTGAACGGCGCTAGATAAACATATGATGTAGTATGTTATGATTCTCCGCCAGGTATTAAAACCTAATTGAACGTTGCGGCCACACTGTCTATCGGGATCGGCGAATGTGCGTGGTGTGTTCGGGCGCGAAAGTCCTTCGTAGCGCTGCGGCCAAAATAGGGGAGACTTCTTAATGGTCTACATTTCTTGTGTTTTAATATTAACATTTGTATAATGACTTTGATTTTGACGTTGTCGCACGAGAACGAAACACAATAGTTAATAATTCTGTATTAAGAGTTTTGTGTATCGAACGAGTTAGTTTGTTAACAAAATAATGTAGTAAATCATTATTGTATAATGGATAATAATTTGTACCAAATACCACGGTGTCCTCCATTTGACTTTGCGAATTATAAGTACAGGATGTAATTTGGTTAGGTGCATATGAACATCGAATACAAAGTTTGCGATATTGCGGAACCGAATGTTCGTCCAAAAATGTAGCCACTGCATCAGGATACATAACCTGTTTATCATCTTTTTTATGAATTGTATGCAAATTACGAGGAAAATATTAGTTGATGAACAACTTAGAACAGACTAAAAACGTCAGGTACCGAGGTTTATGAATCATTAAATCAAGTTTGTGGTGTACGTAAGGTTTGTTGCGCTAAGGCCCAGCCTGGGGACCAACCACAGACAATAGGTAAGCAATCGATAGAAGAGTCTAGGAGGAGCCCCAACCGGCCCCAGTGGGCGAAGTATATTAATTTAAACCTTTCAGCTGTGCTCTCAGTCTCTTTCCACGACATCCAAGGTATAGGGGTGGTCTAATCTTTTAGCCAGTACTACAAAAGAAGATATTATGTACCTAATAAAATGTTTTATTTTTTTAGATAAGCCCTCAATAAAATGTTTAAAAAATGAACTGGTGTGATAGACAGATAGACAATCAGCCAATCAGACGACGTAGGCTTAGTAATGGGGTCTCCGTTGGCTCCCTTTGGATACGGAACCCTAGAACAGATACACAATAGTCATAACCCGACTCATCACACAAGTAGTAAACCGTACATCTGTTAGTTTAGTTTAGAGAAGTTCTTTATTAACATACAAGTATACTTATCTTTAGTAAACAAAAGTAACTGTTTCACTTATCCCATACAGTGTAATAGGAACTAATTACAAAAAAATCAAGTTCTTAGCTAAAGTAATATTTTCAAAAAATACACACATTTCTTCTTGTAAGTTCACACGGTTACATAAGCTGTACGTTTCCAGTTTAATAACAACACTATTACAGGCTACGAACACCCTCTTTAAGTACCAATAAAATAATAATGGTTACGAATTTATTACAATATGCAACATTTTAATTTGATTTTATTGTAATCATTTCATTTAATTAAAAATAAGGGTAGCAGCAAATACTTAGGTAACTACGCGCTTAGCGTAAAGCGCGACCGGTTCAAGCGGCAGCTCAGCATAAGCCGGATACTTTACATTACAAAACTAGTTACGTAAACTTAGTTATTCATTGATAGTTCCACGTGTAAATAATTATCTATTTACACGTGAATGAAATGAATATTTTCGGCTATCAATAAAAAATTTAATCGGGCTTTAAGTGACATTTATGTATTTATTGAAATAGATCAGGTATATTTTATTGATCGTGTTCACCGAAATTTTATGTCATCAACTGATTACATATTTAAACTGCACTTCACGTCATATTACCTGAGGAAATATGACACATGCCTAGGTGAACAACTAATCGGTTGAGTAATCATCAGTTATTAGGAGCCTTACAAAACTTATTACAAAAAGTTATTTTCGTAAAAACTAGTTACAAACTGAATCGATCATCAAATTGCGAGCCGAGAGTGTCTACTTCGTGTTCACAGATAAAGAAGCATCTTGTGTCACAGCTGATATCGTTTAGCAGTCCATTGTAGAACATAGATCCGCACTGCTCTCGGTCCTCGTCTGGCTGGTTGTGGCCCCAGCAGACGTACCTAACCGGTGTCATCTAGCGGTGTGCCTGTAAAAAAATAAGTTATCTACATAATAAAAATCTTAAATTCACTGACAAACAACACACAGCCCAAACTCCTAGTTCTCGAAATAATCATTTATCCGCTAACACTACAAGAATATAAACTTAAAGTAAAGAACTGGCTCTTTACTCTTGATTATGAGGATATATAGAAAATAATATATAACTGATCACATTCTACACAGGAACACATAAGAAAGAACACTTTTACATAGAACATAGCTTTCTTTCACACACCTACTCATACACATACACGAACGGGAACCCACCCACACGCACACCTACACAACTCCCACAAACACACAGCACGAAAAATATCAAAAATAAAATTTATTCAAAATTATTATATTTTGAATAAATTTTATTTTTGATATTTTTAAAATATTTTTTCATACTTTTCATTTCTTTTTTTACTTCTTTTAAAAAGTGTATATTGTAGCACACATGTTTGTCTATTCTTAAGTTGACATTAGTATCTAAGCCAAATAAAATGGGAGAGTATACACCTAGTTCAGGAGTCAGAGGCTTTAAATAAGTTTCTGTAAAAAATTATGTCAATAAAGAATTATTTTTATTATTTATTTATTCAACTCGATCAAGCAGAAATGTTGCACGAGAGTTCCTTATAAAACGAGGGTGAGCAATAAGGCGTGGGACATACACTAGTGGCGAGTGTCGCAGGCTTGGAGGCGTGACGCGCGGACATTGCGCCAGTCCTTTCGTATTTCATACAAAATTTAAAGGAGCAACGAGGTGCGGAACGTAGACAGGCGGCGGTGGGGCGGGCGCGAGCGGGCGTGACGCTGGTGAAATATGAAAGAGCGGCGCAGCACACGCGCCGCGCCGTCACCTCGCCCGCGCAACGCCTCTTGTGTAGGTATATCACGCGCCTAAGGTTGGATTAAAAAAAAACTCTACCCCTATAGTGGTAGAATAGAGAATGAAAGTTTGTATGGAAGTTTGTCACTTTTGTATTTTTTTTTTCGAAACATTCTGTATCTGCGTGACTTCGACCAACCCACGTTGTAGATTAGGGTAAATTTTCTCTAACAAAGGAGGCCTGAAAGTGGTCTTGCTAGGCATTAGTTAGTAAACCAACACTTATTACGGAGTTTTGCATTGCAGGAAAGAAATCGTCACTTACCTCTTACTGCTTGCCAGCCCTCATTGAGTCTGTTATGGAAGCCCAAGTGAACCGCTCCACTTTGGAAATTTCCAGAGACCTTGTTTTTCGTTTTAGTTTCTGTTAGTCTCACGAGAAAGTCAGCTTCTAACTGGGTGTTGATCACTGCTAGGTACGATTATTCTGCGCTGCACACGGCGTAGGCGTCGGTCCAATTCAAGGGATTCTGGTGGAACTTGTAGCATCTGCCGATCTCTTCGTTGTAAATATAATCTGGAATACATATTATAACATGACGGTTAGATTCGTCAGAAAGGTCTGGTGCGTAGTACCTACTCGCAACCGTTGTACTTGTATGAATGTAAACAATGCAAAAGGAGTACCTATGTATAGCAGGGGTGTAGGTGTTCTGTAGTTTCTCCCTACTCCCATAGGAATATGCTGTAATTGCTACGAAAACGGTAAGTTGTTTGGTCGTGTACCGGATACCTGGCCACCCTATAAGCTGGATAGTCGGATATCTGCCGGCCGAATACTGAATAGTTGCCAGATATTCGTTTCTTTTCTAATAAAAAATACTGTAAAAAATTAAGCCAGTAACGTATGGCAAATAACACATTAAAAATGCATATTTTCTAAAATAGCTCACATTTACAATATTTAGCAAAACTGGTCAACCATGTTTTAAAGAGAATTCAAAAACACGTTTAACAAAATTGATTATAATTACTATGCATATCTAAAAGATTTGAGCATCTGTCATCATAAACCGATAGTTAACATTTTCCTGTAGTTGAGACGATGCATCCCGTTAATAACAAAATGTAGCGGATTTTTTAGGAAATTACTTGAAAATAAATTTAAATACTCTTTATTAGGTCCTTTTTCGTTTTTTGTTTACATCTGATTTAGAGACTTTTTTTGATCATCTTTGACAGAAAACGAACTTTTTTTAATAACTCAATGTCATTAAAATCTGTTAACCCATGAGTGGTTACGTATCATAATACCTAAGTTTATTCTAACTATTTTCAAGATAACTACGGTTGATTCTCATAAGTTCATAACACATATTGGTCGACTCAACTACTGTTTAACTTACTTAATGTTGATTCAACTAAAATTAATCGCACTAATGAACGATTAATCTAATGATTTTTTAAGATATTGGATATTTCAACTACGTATGAAATACCTAATGGACGACTCGCCTACAGTCTATTAATACTGAGCGCTGGATTGATTTCTAAAGTGGTGGGTAGTTACAATGTCAATCACTGGCCTACAGTTTATTAATACTAAGCATTGTATTGGCTTGTCTTGCAAGCATGCAGCATGCAAGCAAGCATGCAGCAAGCATGCAACATGCAGCAAGCATGGTTTCTGTCACGGCTCCGGCGCTGCGGGGCTCTGGCGGTCCCATGCGAGCTTATCGTCGCAGATGTGTTTAACGCTCACCACGGCGACTTCGGCTTGCTAGCCGGCGAAGCCGGCCAGCCTCAGCCGCGGCGGCGAGCGTTAAAACCACCTGCTCCTCAGCTCGCGGGCCGCCTCGCCCCTCCGCGCCTACGCGATTTTAAATAATACTCTAGGGGTAGGGCAGACAAGACTACGTGGAGTCGATTTTGCAGCGATTCGTTTCTGTCACGCTCGCTTCACTCGCAATAAATCATTTGGCAAATAAAAATAAACCACAGATAAATCAACAGTAGGTGAATCGTCCGTTAGTTTAACCAACCTTAGGTGAATTAATTGTAGTCGAATAAACCGTAGATGAATTCTCCTTTATGGATTTCGTTCATTAGTTATTACAAAAATCGGTGAAACGATCTTTAGATATTTTAAACGGTAGGTCTTTTGACCGTAGTTATCTTGAAAATAGTTAGAATAAACTTAGGTATTTTAATACGTAACCCCCATGAGTAGAGTGCGTTTCATCGAATATTTCCTATGCCGTAATGTTGGCTCCACTGTTGTAGGACCAATACGAATACGCTACGCTGCTACCGGCGCTACCGACGACGCGGGCGCAGCGTCAACGCTAGGTCCGTTTTAAAATTTAATAGTGGAGCCAACATTTCGGCAAAGGAACTATTTAATGAAACACTCCAGACTGCGAGAATTGCATTATGACAATTGAACTACATTAATTGAATGTTTTACGTCGAGAACACGAACTTTTTAAACATTATGCAGCAATGGATTAGCATTTTCTTTCGATTGTGATTGAAAGTATGACGTGCGGTTACAGAAACATGTTTGGAAACGTCATATTATTATAACCCACCTAAATTAGGTATGTTGCACTGTGGGTTCCATTCTAAGGATAGGAGGCTCTTCTAGCATATGAACGGGTTCTTTCTATAGCAACGGACATAGTTAAGGGTGCCATCTCTTTTCAGGATGAACACCATCGGAATCTTTGGGCTCACCAGCACCCCGGTACACGTCTGATATGGGGTGACCTGAAAACGATAATTATAGTTAAAAAAAAAAATAATTTTCATGTTTTCTTTATTATCTTTTTAGTTTAAAAAATATTTAAAAATGTAACTACATAAGAAAGAAAATTAATAAACGACATATTATAGTTACTAAAACTTTCTGTTTTAGTCAACAATTTTACAATGGAAACCCCAATTTTTTTGTTACATAGTTCGTAAGATGCAAAACATTTTATTTCAATTTCAGTCTTTATCAGTTCATACTGGTAAGGGTCACGGATATCGGTAAGGGTAAATATGAATAAAAATATATTTTCTGCAATAAATGTTTTTTTTTAATTCGAACTAGGATTATTCGCAGTACAGTTTTGTCGCACAAGCGTTATACGCACATCCGTTTGTCGCTATCAAGTAGTACACTCGTTTTTTAAGGCATCGTGAGCACACAAGAAAACTTTTATGTTACTCGAGTTTTGATTCTAAATTTTGGCATTAATTCCACCGAATGTACCACTTTGTGCCTTTCTCAGACTATACGAATGTTAATATTGTACGTCAAAAAACACGGAAATCGCCAAAAAATATTGAATAAGTATCTATAATAAACAACAGTGCTAATATAAGATATTTTAATTATTTTTTCAACTACTAACTTCTTATTATTCAATAGTTTGTTTGTAAAAAGATTTTTTGCTGTCCTGTAAAACATGTCAAAATAATTTATTCAGCAAAAAGGTGAATCATTCCCTAAATTAACGTTAGATACCTACGCTTTTAATAGGTTAATCCTAAGTTATTTAAGGAAAGGACCATGGGAAGAAACGTCCCCACCCACCAACACGCTTGAGACTAGTGTCATTCGAAGCGTCTGGTGGGTTCGATACTTTTTTACTATGGCGACATTTTTCAAAAATGTGGGGTTTTCCTGGAATATTACTTTTTTTATTCAATATTAGCATTATTTTACATTTATATATTTTCTTAGTTTGCACTTAAGAGGCATAGAATATAGCGACCTAAATATGGTTCTCATTCATGACAACCTTTCTTTTTATCAGGGACCATTTCTTTTTTCTCTTATACCTTTTTTTAAAGTTAGGTTCGGTTAGGTTATGTTTGGTAAGGATAGGTAATTATAGCTTAGGTTAGGTTAGCTAACCGAAAAGTTTAGGTTAGGTTAGGTTAGCTAACACATCGTTGGGGCTTATTTGTCGGAGAGGTGTGTCACCTACATGGGACGTGATGGCGGAAACCAGCGCCGCATGTCGTGCGGTGTTCCACAGGGCTCGGTTGTAGGCCCGCTCCTGTGGAACATCGGGTACGACTGGGTGCTGAGGGGCGAGCTCAGTCCGGGGGTCGACCTGACGTGTTATGCGGATGACACGCTGGTCACTGCCCGGGGGAGCTCGCACAGGGAGGCAGCGTTGTTGGCGACGGCTGCGGTCTCACAGGTGGTGAGCCGCATACGTCGCCTAGGCCTGGAGGTGGCCCTCAGCAAATCGGAGGCCATGGTGTTTCATGGCCCCCGGCGGGCGCCGCCACCCGGCTCACACATCGTGGTCGGGGGGGCTCGGATCGCTGTCGAGTCCACCATGAAGTATCTGGGATTGGTGCTCGACAGCCGGTGGGACTTCGAGTCCCATTTCCGACGGCTTTTTAGGCGTGGAGGACGAGTTGACGAATCACTCATCTTTTGTTGGAGATCAAATAAAATAAAATGCAGAATCTAAACGATCAATACCTACCTATAGGTAATAATTACAACTTGTATAACATCTTGTAAACAAATGAGTCTCGGAGGCGTGTTTCTATCATAAATTAATGTCTACGGCGCTATTTATAAACATTAACAATCAATATACAGCGGCTGGCGCCCAAGTTGCTGGGCGCTGCTGGGGCGCTGTCAACGCTGCTTCCCAATCTGGGGGGCCCGAGCGCCGCTTGTAGGCGGCTCTACGTGGGGATCGTGCGATCGATGGCCCTTTACGGGGCCCCGATCTGGGCGGCTGACCTGACGGCCGGTAGTATCGCAGTCCTGCGCAAGCCGCAGAGAGCGATGGCCGTCAGAGTCATCAGGGGGTATCGCACGATCTCCTACGAGGCGGCTTGTGCACTGGCCGGATCCCCGCCCTGGGACCTCGAGGCGAAAGTACTCGCGTCATCGTATCGGTGGCGCGAGGAAGCGAGGGCGCGGGGTGAGCAACCGATGCAGCGACACATAGAGCTGCATCGGTCTCAGCTTCGCGAGGTCCTGGTGGCGGAATGGCGGGAAAGGCTTTCACGCCCTACCGCCGGCCTCGACATCATCGAGGCGGTCCGGCCGGTGCTCGAGCGCTGGCTCGGGAGGAGGCACGGCTCCCTGTCGTTTCGGGTGACGCAGGTGCTCTCGGGGCATGGTTGCTTCGGGAAGTACCTGTGTCGCATAAACAGGGAGCCGGACGCTCGGTGTCACCACTGCGTCGACTGCCGGGAGGACACGGCGCGGCATACGCTGGCAGAGTGTGCCGCTTGGGAGGAGCCGCGCCGTGCCCTCATCTCAGAAGTAGGCAGTGACCTCTCGCTGCCAGCCGTCGTTGAGTCGATGGTCGACAGCGAGGAGTCCTGGGACGCGGTGGTTTCCTACTGTGAGACAGTCGTCTCGCAGAAGGAGACTGCGGAAAGGGAGAGGGAGATCTCGTCCACTCACCCGGCCCGCAGCAGGCGCACCGGGCGATGGCGGAAGGCGGATAACGCCCTCTTCCAGCCCCCCTAAATGGGTCCAGGGGTGACGGACTCGGGGACGTCCGTCGCCCCCCAAACATCAGGACCCGAGGTGGCGGCGCGTAGTGTTCCACGCGCGCCCCTCTTAGACGTCACGGGGGGAGTCAAACACCTCACTCCCCCCCCTGACCCGAGGAGGCCCGCAGCGGCGGGTCGGCACCAGTTGGGGGTTGCGGAAGATTTTCACGTTCCCGCGACCCCCGGCGTAGGTGTGAGTCGGAACACCGGGGTGGTTTTTAGTCAGTAAGAGTCTGACAGACCCCTCCGCCCGCCCCAGGGCGGAGGACATCCATGAGGATTTTCCACCCCGGAAAAAAAAAAAAAAAAAAAAAAAAAAAAAGGTTAGCTAACCGCCCGCCTCGTCGGCCACTTGTGCAGAGAGGGGCCGGACCTGGACGACAGCCAGTTCGGGTTTCGGCATGGGCGCTCCACAATCACGCTGTGTCGCGGGTTAGAGTCCTGGCGGAGGAAGCAGTGTCTCGGGGCGGGGTGATGTTGGCGGTGTCCTTGGACATCTCCAACGCCTTCAACACCCTGCCCTGGAGTTGTATTCGGGAGGCACTGCGGTACCATGGGGTACCTCCCTACCTCCGCCACATCGTTGGGGCTTATTTGTCGGAGAGGTGTGTCACCTACATGGGACGTGATGGCGGAAACCAGCGCCGCATGTCGTGCGGTGTTCCACAGGGCTCGGTTGTAGGCCCGCTCCTGTGGAACATCGGGTACGACTGGGTGCTGAGAGGCGAGCTCAGTCCGGGGGTCGACCTGACGTGTTATGCGGATGACACGCTGGTCACTGCCCGGGGGAGCTCGCACAGGGAGGCAGCGTTGCTGGCGACGGCCGCGGTCTCACAAGTGGTGAGCCGCATACGTCGCCTAGGCCTGGAGGTGGCCCTCAGCAAATCGGAGGCCATGGTGTTTCATGGCCCCCGGCGGGCGCCGCCACCCGGCTCACACATCGTGGTCGGGGGGGCTCGGATCGCTGTCGAGTCCACCATGAAGTATCTGGGATTGGTGCTCGACAGCCGGTGGGACTTCGGGCCCCATTTCCGACGGCTGGCGCCCAAGTTGCTGGGCGCTGCTGGGGCGCTGTCAACGCTGCTTCCCAATCTGGGGGGCCCGAGCGCCGCTTGTAGGCGGCTCTACGTGGGGATCGTGCGATCGATGGCCCTTTACGGGGCCCCGATCTGGGCGGCTGACCTGACGGCCGGTAGTATCGCAGTCCTGCGCAAGCCGCAGAGAGCGATGGCCGTCAGAGTCATCAGGGGGTATCGCACGATCTCCTACGAGGCGGCTTGTGCACTGGCCGGATCCCCGCCCTGGGACCTCGAGGCGAAAGTACTCGCGTCATCGTATCGGTGGCGCTAGGAAGCGAGGGCGCGGGGTGAGCAACCGATGCAGCGACACATAGAGCTGCATCGGTCTCAGCTTCGCGAGGTCCTGGTGGCGGAATGGCGGGAAAGGCTTTCACGCCCTACCGCCGGCCTCGACATCATCGAGGCGGTCCGGCCGGTGCTCGAGCGCTGGCTCGGGAGGAGGCACGGCTCCCTGTCATTTCGGGTCACGCAAGTGCTCTTGGGGCATCGTTGCTTCGGGAAGTACCTGTGTCGCATAAACAGGGAGCCGGACGCCCGGTGTCACCACTACGTTGAATGCCAGGAGGACACGGCGCGGCCTACGCTGGCAGAGTGTCCCGCTTAGGAGGGGCCGCGCCGTGCCCTCATCTCAGAAGAAGGCAGTGACTTGTCGCTGCCGGCCGTAGTTGAGTCGATGGTCGGCAGCGAGGAGTCCTGGGACGCGGTGGTTTCCTTCCGTGAGACAGTCGTTTCGCAGAAGGTGGCTGCGGAAAGGGAGAGGGAGATCTCTTCCACTCACCCGGCCCGCAGCAGGCGCACCGGGCGTCGGCGGAGGGTGGTAAACGCCCTCTTCCAGCCCCCCTAAATGGGTCCAGGGACGACGGACTCGGGGATGTCCGTCGCCCCCTACACATCAGGACCCGAGGTGGCGGTGCGTAGTGTTCCACGCGCGCCCCTCTTAGATGTCACGGGGGGAGTCAAACACCTCACTCCTCGGGTCACGGGGGGGCCCCTGACCCGAGGAGTCCCGCAATGGCGGGCCAGTCTGGGGTTGCGGAAGATTTTTACGTTCCCGTGACCCCCGGCGAAGGTGTGAGCTGGAACACTGGGGTGGTTTTTAGTCAGTAAGAGTCTGACAGACCCCTCCGCCCGCCCCAGGGCAGAGGTCATCCATGAGGATTTAAAAAAAAATAGGTTAGGTTAGCCGTTTTTTTTTAAGTTTTTTGTACAATTATCCAATCATAAGAATACACAAATGCTGTTCATCATTGAGGAGTTCCATTTGACCTTCAAAATCCAAGATCAAATTATCACTGTTAGGTTAGGTGAGGTTAGGTTATGTTTGGCAAGGATAGGCAATTATAGCTTAGGTTAGGTTAACTAACAGAAAAGTTTTTTGTTATTACAAAAAAACCCCATTGATTTTGCAATGGAGCAAGACAGTAAGTCTTTCTCGGGATCCCTAAAAACATATTGACACGTATCCTATGACTGTTGGAGGGTGGGGACGGAGTCCATACAAAATCCCCCATGGTCCTTTAACTGACACTACCAAGATTACAATTAAAATTTAACTTATTCGCTGAACGGTTAACTTTTAGGATGATTAACGTTAAAACTTAGAGAGACTGTGCATTGAGCACATAGCTCCAGAACGCTTTAACGGGGGTTTGGAGAATTGGAAATTGTATGCGAACGAATCCGTGAGCGACTGTTAATAATAAGATATTATTAAGTATTCTTACCGGGTATGCTCTCAAAAACTCCTTTAACCAGTAAATCCGATATTCCCACATACACCCACCGGAATGACTGGGTAGTGTTCCAAAACGAAATCACAGCTTCGGCCTCATCGTCGTTTTCTGGGTAGAACAAACTGGCTTCTTCCAGAGCGCACAATCGCTTCGCATCGGCCCAAGTCTTCGGTAACGTGTGAATCTTATAGAAACCCTCCGAAGCTTCTATGTAAGTGTAGTCCTTACGGAAAAACTTTTTATCCCGTTGTCCATCTTTAAATAATAGAAAACTGTAGATAATTGAACAGTTTTTTTTAAATTATTTTTATATTAGTATCAGAAAAATTACTCACCTGAATAATCAGTCAAAAAGCTCACTAAAAGAACTATGGGCAAAGTTTGCGAAAACATTTTATTTTAAAATAAGAGACGCGTGTGCAGATAGCAGATTCTCCGACAGACCACATCATTAGCATAAAGGCTCGTACAGACTGGCGCGATATCGCGGGCGCGACAGGCAGTGCGAATCTTGTCGCGCCTGCGATATCACGCCATTCGGCATAACCCTTAAAGTGAGCATGCGTAAGCAATATATCTGTAGACGTTGGTATATTTAGATAAGTATTATCAAATGTGGTTATTATAAGTATAATTTTACTTATAAACAGGTACCTAAGTGAATGATTGACTTCGAGCCCAGCTGATTCATCATTCAACTCATCTGTCGAGGTTACCGAGTTTAAATTCGATTTTTAGTGGCCTCTCGCTAAAACTCAAAAAGTAGGTAATTGCTACGAGGTCTGGCAACGATTCTTTTGCCCAAAAAAGATTTTTTGTCTGTTTTTTCTGCAGTTTGTTTAAATGTATGTTCCAGCATCACGCAAACACTGCCTTCTTTTTCAAATCTTGCTTATATGTTTACTAATAGTATAAATTCGATAGTAACTCTGCCTTTATGTTGCCTTTTCACGCCTAAATCACTGAAAGGATGTCGATAAAATTTGGCAAGGCTACTTTCTGTTTGGAAATTAATCGTTAAGGAGGTGATATACCAGGGTTGCGGGAAAGTCCGAAAGGGATACCGGGACCCTTGGCAACAGGCAACTGAAGGAACACGGGTGGTACAGTAAAAGTCTGATACACCCTCCCGCTCCGCCCAGAGCGGGAGAACTGATTTGATGGTTTCCCACCATAAAATAAAAAAAAGATATATGGAGGTGATATAGGGGATGAAGCGACCGTTTTTGATTTAAAATGTGCCTTGTGATCTATTTCCCTCAAATTAGGAATATGTCAGCAAAATAGTAACATTCACAAAACGAATGCAATTTAAAATGCAATTGTTAATATCACTAAGGGGCATTCTGTCATGACGGCTCGCTTTACTTCCACTCCATAGAATGTTCCACTAAGTCAAATCTGTGTGTTACTTCTGTAGGAATATGTAGCGTAGCCGACAGCAATGGGCAACAATTTCTTAGAAAAAATAATGAACACAAGCATTGCCATACAACGTGGCAATGCTGCCAGCCTTTTGGGCACGTTTCCTGCTGACAGCAATGCGGATGAATTTTTTGATGCACTTTAATGATTATTTCCTCCCCCTTTTTACATACTTGTATATATTATTAGTATTGTAGCGTTAGATGTATAATAATGTATATTATTAAAAGCCAATAACACTTGAAATGCATGAACACAAGTACTTAAATAAAGTGAATAAAAGAATTCTTTTTTATATTGTATTTTGTATTTACATTGTTATATTTCCCAACAGGAAACAAAGTACTTTCATTAGAGTTATTTTTAAAATATCCGTTAGTTTTTTTCCCAAAATGCACCAACGCTCCATCGCTCTTTGGCAAAACTTAAGTTCGGACTTCTACTGAATTAAAAAAAAAAATGGATTTCGATCAAGCTCACTCAATCATCATGAAGATTTTTGATATCCAAAGTGGAAGTTTCACGGTAATCGTGCGTGTTTACATTATTACTTTTCACAAAAATAATAGCTCGTTTGAGGAATTGAAAATATAGTATAATTATTTTCATTCTACATAATATAATTTTTCTCTTCACTCTGTGTCTCGCTGTCTCCCTCGTTTTCACAAATAAAGAAGCTCTTCATGTCACAGTTGATGTGGGTCAGAAGTCCGTTGAAGAACATTGCGCCGCACTGCTCCCGGTCGTCTGCTTCAGGTAGGTAGTTGCCCCACCAGACTTCGGTATCGTTCAGTGGTGTACCTAGAAAACAAAATTACCATTGAGAATCTAAATAAATCAACATAATTCCCAGAGTGATCGGAGGGTTAATTCGTCAACTCGTCCTACATGCCTACGGCCCATTGCACATTATGATTTTCTGCAAGTCGTCCTTAATGGGCCGTAGGCATGTAGGACGAGTTGACGAATTACTCGATCGGAGTTGCCTCACATGGTACACATCCGCATGTACCTTTAACTGTCTGCCAGCCCTTGTTGAACCTGTTATGAAAGCCCACGTAATATAT
Source organism: Lithophane semibrunnea (assembly GCA_947363905.1). Lineage (NCBI taxonomy): Eukaryota > Metazoa > Arthropoda > Insecta > Lepidoptera > Noctuidae > Lithophane > Lithophane semibrunnea. The sequence continues at coordinate 7,039,592 of OX376195.1, read as the reverse complement.
TCCTCTTAGGTAGTTTCCTTTGACCCTTTGTTTCGGTGCGGAATCCGTAAACTTCGCAAGATAATCCGCCACCGACCGGTTGCTGATCACTGCCAGGTAGGATTGCTCGGCGCTGCACACGGCATATGCCTCGGTCCACTTTAACGGTGTTGTGTGGAACTTGTAGCATTTGCCAGAATCCTTATTGAAAGTGTAATCTGAAAGAAATGGATTTGTTCGAAAAGGTTATAATAATAATGTCCGTTATGCATTTTTTGTGAGCAGAGCTTTGGCGGGTAACTGGCTAGGGTTTTCGGTTTAATCAATAAAAAAATCATTGTATGCTTCAACTAGCTGTGCCCCGCGGTTTCACCCGCGTAGGTCTCGATTCTGTGAGAATATATAGGGATAAAACGGATCCTATGTCCTATTCCAGTTCATGGTCTACCCGTGTGCCCATCCTCTCCTCTCTAGAGTAGGGAACGTCGCGCCGGCGTCGAACGGTTCGCGTATTGCATTTTTGATTACTTCGAAATTAAATGTCCGATTCGAATGAATTAAAAAGTATTTTGCTGCTACTACTACCCTTGATGTTAAAACTATTTATTTGAATAAGAATTAATATTATGTTGATAAAACTCCTTCGCAAATAATGCATTAGTTTCGAACAAATTTGATTACCATAAAAAATGGTTATAGTGAGTCTTTATCTTAAAAGATAGACATATGCTATCGCAGACTTTTTTTTTGAACTTTTAAAGAGAAACAATTCCATCATACATGGTATTTGCGTTACTTAAACCGGTTACGCAGCGCACGCAACGGAAGCTCTCAAAAAGGAATAATTTTTCCCGTTTTGCAACATTTTTCATTTATGCTCCGCTCCTATTGGTCGTAGCGTGATGTTATATGGCCTATAGCCTTCCTCGATAAATGGACTATCCAACACAAAAATAATTTTTCAATTCCAACCAGTAGTTCCTGAGATTAGCGCGTTCAAACAAACACACTCTTCAGCTTTATAATATTAGTATAGATAAAAAATCTTTCGCTCATTTCCACGTTTTATTAAACATTTTTAAACGCGAAGCATGACCGATTGACCACTTCTATCCACAGCTTCTATCTCTATTTTACGAAGAATAGACTTATCTCATTTTTTTTAATTTAATTTAATTATTTTTATTTAATCTCTTTTGATCCGTACGTAACAATTCACATGACACATATGTCATTTTGTCTTTCATTTCTTCACCGGTACTCGCTACGCATAAGTAACCACTTAAGGAACCTTTTCTCTCGAGTTTCTAATGCAGCAGTATAGTTTCAGCTAAACTTTGATGAGTCAGTCTGGACTTGTCTATTTAATAATAATAATATTTAATTGTAGTAAGTAAAACAAGATATTTAGGGTCTTATCACAAAAATTTAGACACTTGTTCATCGCGTGTCTAATGTCAGTTTTATGTCAAACTCCATACAGAAATGTCGTTTTAAAAAGGGGTTTTAGGCTAAACAACTGATAAACACGGTTTTGTGGTAATAAGGTTAGTCTCAACTGGATATCAGATGCGAGGCGTTACATGACCGGCCGTCAGCTGTTTCGCAGCTCTCTCGAACGCGTATCCAGGAGTATCGGGACAGTGACGGATATTTACTTTTTAAAATCATTAAATGAAAATTAGGTTTTTTTTTGTTGTTACTGGGTCATTTATTTTTATATTTAAGTCAACTACCCATGGTTGGTGTCGAACCACGCACAATGAAGGGTTCCGTAGTTGGCATGAATTTATCGAACAAACTTAACATTGTAGTTGAAAAACTTGTTCTTACACTTGTTCTTCATGTTTTTACTACTGCGATTAATACTCGGTAACTTGTGGAGTCTACGTAGCGGTGATAGTTTTCCTTTTAATTTCGTTATAATAGTACTGCCGTGAATTTTTTCACATATCCGAAACCAACCATTTAGCTGGCAGGGACTCTAACCAAAATTAGCACTTTAAAGCTTCGCAAACAGATCCCTGAATCCAAAAATGTGTTCATCAAACTTTATTATTTTTAAACAACCTTTCCAACGATATCCCACACCAAGGGATTGACGAGAAAAAAAAACCATCCTCACTTCACGTGTAGACCCTAAAAAAAACGATTTTATTTTACCACTTTGTCGGCGTGGTTTATATATGTGGGTAACCATACCAAATTATAGCTTTCTAGTACCAACAGTCTCTGAGCTAAGCCGCGTACAGACGGACAATCGGACATGGCGAAACTATAATGGTTCCTTGTTGCCTACGGAACCCTAAAAAGTGTGTCATACGAAGTTTTAAGCGATAATTAGTAGTCTATGTGGACCATGACCGGCACTCGACCTGCCACACCAATTATGACGCTGTCTGGAGTCGCGCGCTGGTCTCTGACAAGAGACCGACCTTCCTCAATGTTTTTAATAAGACTATGGTTTTTCAAAGTCTTATGAGTTAGTTTACTAATCAAGATTAAAACCTACCTAAATCGGGCATATTGCAGCAATAGTTCCACTCTAATGACTGTAGGGTCTTCTTGCAAATAAATTGATACTTATTGTCACATCGGCCATCGACATAAGTGCCGTTATTGTTCAGGAACACGCAGTCTTCTATATCGTGCACATCGTTCGGCTCGCCTGCCATCCAGTTATTGTACACCTCTGAGAATGGCTTATCTATGAACACGAAATGAATCATTAACTGCTTATTTACACTATTTACACTTATAATATTATAAAGAGGTTTTGTTAGTTTGTATGTGCGAGGAAACCTTCGAAACTCTCCTCCGATTTCAAACAATATTTCACTGATTGAAAGCTACGCTATTGGCGGGGGCCATAAGATACGTTTTATGTTAAAAACACGAGGACAAAGTTGCGGGCAATAGCTAGTTTTTTTTTTTCTAGATACGCCAAATCCGCTTGGTACTTGCGGTTACTTGATGTCGTTTAACCTTAGTATCTTATTTTTTCGTAACTTATTCTTTATAATCCACTTAAGTTAGATGGTTTGATTATGGCAGAAAATAAATAAACTCTGAATGAACCGACTGCATGGATGACTTACTGTCAATGGTTTCAAATACTCCTTTAGTTATTGAGGCTGATATCCCGGCATACAACCGCGGGATAGTCGGCTGGGTTCTATTCCAAAACGCTATCACGGCTTGTGCTTCATCTTTGTCTTCAGGGTAGAACAAACTGGCTCCTTCCAGATCACACACTCGCTTGGCATCAGCAAAATTCTTTGGTATCGTGTGCATCTTATAGAAACCCTGGGATGTTTCTATATAACTGTAGTCCTTCCGGAAAAACTTTTTAGCCCTGTGTTCAGCTACAAAGTTCATTGAAATAATTGTAATTGAAAGGATGAATGAAATTAAAAGTATTGGTGTCACAACCAAACAAAATGTATTTGAAGGAGAATTTAAGCCCTTTATATTTTACTTAAGTACCTACTTAATTTTTTTTTGTGCCCGCCATTTTTTTTTCTGGGCCGATGTCTTTCATAATCATTCAGAACACAGGTAGGCAGCACCACGGGTGGGTTTTAGTCAGTAAAAGTCTGTCACTCCCTCCGCCCAGAGCGGGAGAAGTCATTGGATGATTTCCCACCCTCAAAAAGAAAAAAAGGTAGGCAGTATAAATACGCATGTGACCAAGTGTGAATACTAACAACCACAAAAGAAAACGTCCTCACACACACGCACGTTCGCTCGACACTCATTTATAGATTTTGAAAGCAATCGGCTCAGAAAAAAAAAATTGCCACCTTTTTAAATTTGAAAACAGTTGATGTACTTCTTTCTTCAAAATTCTTCAAAAATCTTACAGTGAAAACTTAGGTGAAGTGAGCTGTCAATAGTGTCACTTCCTAGCATCCATTACGATTCTGTAATCATCTCACCGAGAAAACTTAGGTGAAGTGAGCGTGGACTGAGCTATCATTGTCATCGATACTTACTGATTCTAAGGCAGTGACAGTTCACTTCAAGCTCTGAGAACTTTTTTCTGTCAATTTATCGGCTCGCGTTCGCATTGTCACGCAAGTAATTGACGCGAAACATGGCGACAACTCCGCGAGGCCTGCCGCGCTGTGATTGGACAACTGCCCCACGTGAACGCTTCTGTCTACCTGCCGCGCACAAACATTTTTACATAACTAATAGACTGAAACTCAAACTCAAATTCTTTATTGCATTCATGTGTATAACAGCTGTTACATAAACAAATAAAGTAAGATCCAACATGAAACCCGGTTAGGGCACGGCGACATAAAAAATTGGACAAAACAAGCATCCAGTGAGTAGGTACACTAGATTGCAAGTTTGTTAAACAAATATAATTATTATCTATCGATATATATGTTACTAGTGTTAGGTTTAAGTAGTTATTCTAATTAATATCATGAGGTTAAATTATTTTATTTACGTGTATTAATTATTATATTTTATTAATTTGTTTTAGTTATTATATTGAATTAATTATTAATTATTATATTTTATTCATTTGTTTTAGAGCGCGGTAGAAATGTGTCCTGCAAACGCCGCCTGTTGCTGCCGCGCTCTTGCCAGTCAATGTTTGGACGCACCTTTAGACGGCTCATGTCACTTGACATGTTTAACAGACAAATTGCTAAAATGTTTCGGTATTAATCTTGCAACTTATTGTTCACAGCATGTTTCGATGTTTGGAAAACACTAACTTGAAATCTGTATTAAAACTTACTCATGTTGCGTGCAGTGCTAACGCAAATTATTTGTTTCATGTTTCGAAACATCTGCACGTTGAATGTTTTCTGGCAACGCATACCTAGTTTTCACGGTAAGATTTTTACAGAATAGACCAAGAGATTTGAATTTGATAAAGACACGGTGCATCATAAATATATGAGCGTGCATTCTGAAAGAGGGTAACGTCGCAAATTGATGTCAAATATTTCGCTGTTTTTATTAATTTAGCAATATTACTGTATGGAAATATGAAATATGGGTAACTAGTGAACTAAAATATTGTTTATGAAATGCAATAATTACTACCGTAACACCGAATATTTAGTTTTAGATGTAAAAAAAGTATTTGGGAAACTTTCCAAGTGCATTTTTACAGCTAAAACGGTTACAACATCAAATAGAGTTATTGCAATTCATTATAAATATTCTAGTTCACTAGTTAGCGATATTTCATATTTCCATACAATAATATTGTCCAATTAGGTAATCAAAACAGGTACATATTTGTACCTGTTTGATAGATATTTGCGACGTTGTCAACTTTTAGTAATAAACACTCATAATTAAAATGGCGAATTTTATAAGACATAAACTACACATACTTTCACCTGAAACTTGTGCTTTCACCCGAAAATATGCTTAGGATATGTGTAAAAGGTGTTCCTAGTTGAAATACTATTACTTTTATGACTAGTAATACGAGGGGTGTTTTAAATAGTGAGAATGAGTATGACGCAATTATATGTTATTAAATGTTATTTTATTTTTCGACGTCGTCACCTTTCAGGATTAAGTATACACTTTGTATAACTTTTTTTCAAACTAAAATTCCCTTTCTAAAAAAATCTTTTTCCGATCCCTTAAAAAATCGTGTACGGCGGCGACTACTGCGTCATAATCTTCAAATTTCTGGCCCCTGAGATGTTCTCTTAACCGCAAAAATCGGTAAACATAACTGGAGCAAGGTCCGGTGATTATGGAGGATTTGCCATCAATTCGAAGCCAGCTTCTTGAGTGGCAGCCATCGCAACTCTGGATTTGTACGCGGGGGCGTTATCTTGGTGAAAAAAATTAACAACAGAACCCGTTCCGAAACGACGCAAACAAATGACTTCTATTTTTTTTAAACAAAAAAGAGTTGATTGTTTTTTTTATTATCATCATAGCTAATGTCTGGGCTATCCCTGCCCGTATTTATTTTTTTCTTTCGAAGGAGAATGTACCCCATTCTCACTATTTATGGAACACCCCTCGTATACCTACTATGCTATGCATGCTATGATTGTACTCCATCCACCGGGGCAATTTAGCGATGAAAAGCTCTTTATCTATTGGACCATTAGGAAAACGTGCACAGATTAAAACATACCTGAATTGATCAGATTGCAGTTAAAGTTCCGCCCTAGTGTCTGGAGGCTCTTCTTGCAAATGAAGATAGCCTTTGCGTCACACGGCATATCATTATAGTTTCCATCGATGCTCAGTTGCACACAGTCCTCGTTAACCATATGGTTGGGCTCACCACTCTCCCATTGGTTATACACCGCAGAGATTGATTTTCCTAGAAATATGAAACATACCTAATAATTTATACTTTTTTTATTAAATCTCTTCATTATCTAATCTTGAAGTGGTTTTCACCAAAATTTTAAGAATTTATATTTCGGAAGGTTTATGCGCATAATACAATCTTATTAAACTTACACATAATGAAGTATTGATGTTTTGTCAAGTTGTTATATATAACCGTGCAAAGCAGGTTCCGGCCGCTAGTTAAAAATATATAAAAAAATTAGAAACGTACCGTCGACGGTCTCAAATTGTCCTTCAGATATGATGTCCGATATTCCAACAAACACCCATCTGACAGTAGGCTGGATACTCGTCCAAAGTGATATCATAGCGTTGACTTCATCTCTGTTTTCTGGGTAGAACAAACTGGCTCCTTCCAGAGCACACACTCGCTTGGCCTCAGCCCAAGTTTGTGGTATCGTGTGAACCTTATAGAAACCCTCCGTTGTTTCTAAGTAACTGTAGTCGTCACGGAAAAACGTTTTACGTTTTCGTCCATCTACGAATAGAAAAAAAACACATACAGCATGTAAGGGTAAACACTCTTGTCATTCAAACCATGGGTAGTTGACTTAAATATAAAAATAAATGACCGAACACAACAAAAAAAAACGTTATTTTCATTAAAAGATTTTAAAAAGTTTCTATCTGACACCGTGCTTGCTAGCGAAACAGCTGACTGACTAAGGGAGGGATCGCGCTCGCTGCCGGTCAGGTCACATCCCGTACCCCCAGCCCGTGTTGAGACGCAAGTTCGTTGCCCTAGCGCATAGGGCAACGAACTTGCGTCTTTTGTGGTAAAAATTAGACCTAAAAATTTTTAAAAAAAATGCAATTTTCCATTGATTTTACGTTCTATAAATGAAACCAAACCACTGGTTGCAAGGATAACGGTGTTTACCCTAACACCCTGTATAGTTCATTTTTTTTATTCTGAACTTTAAAAAAACTAAAACAACATATCTTATCATCACGTTTCATTCCCCGAAGGGCTAGACAGAGGGTGTACCTTAGTACACATTACGCTAGTTAAGATGAAGTCCTTTGTAATAGCGGGCGATAACTAAAATGAAATCAATCAATCTGCCTAGCCTTTTCCCAACTATGTTGGGATCGGCTTCCAGTCTAACCGGATGCAGCTAAATACCAGTATTTTACATGGAGCGACTGCCTATCTGACCTCAACAACCCAGTAACTGGGTAATACGATACCCCTTGGTTAGACCGGTTGTCAGACTTTCGTGCTTCTGACGACTCGTAACAACTGTCAAAGATCCACAAAATGACAGCCGGGACCAACGGCTTAACGTGCTTTCCGAGGCATGGAAGAGTCTCGATATGTGGAAATGGTCACCCATCCATGGACCAACCCCGGCAAGCGTAGCTTAACTTGATGGATCGACCCGAGCGGCTGTTATTACTCAGCCACGAGCTTCTCCGGGCGATAACTAAAATGATGGTTAATAATGTTTCAGAGTTGTCAGTAACAAAATAAAAAAGCCTGTGACATAATACTCACGTGAAAAATCCGAGAACAGGTACACTACGAGCAAAACTGACAAACTCTTAGAAAACATTGTTGTACATACGACATGCGTCTTGACGCTTGAAAGCACGACAATTTGTGAACGTGAAGTGAATCTTTAAAGTGAACTCTCAACTTTTATATCAGTTAACACGTAGGTCTTTACATTAATAATATGTATTAGGTACATAAGATAAAAGTGCACGGAAAGTTGATGAAGTATTGAAGTTTGGGAATTCAAATGAGATAAAATTATATTGCAGATAGCCTAGAGGGTCAATGAAACTTCACCAGAATTATAATATATTCTCTCTATTCAAACAGTTGTCATTATCAGTATCTTCCCGTTCAAACTCACCTTAAACCTCTCCATACCGGACACTTATATCTTTAAAACTCAAAAAGGTTTTTGGAATCCTGATTTCAGCGTTGCTTAAAATCAAATCTAAACTGTAAATGCAACCTTATTTTTTGCATTGTACTCATCATTTTGAACAACTTTTACAATGGGAACAACTTTGAAATCGCGAAAAAAAAATCATACATTTTCAGTGTTATTTTACAACTACACTAGTTAAATTTTAATCAATTGCTAAGCAAATGATTAGCGAAATCTTTAATTATAAACGCTACTTAGTGCTAAGAGGTCGCTAAGCAATTGATTAGTAGCTGTCAAAATTAAACACCACCGGTCCACTGTTAAGAGGATGCTAAGACGCAAGATGGCGGATTTTATTTGAATCAGCTGATCGATCCCATAGGTTTATTGTGTGCTTCGAGGTAATGTTGATCGTAATAACGAGTTGTGCCTTAGTAAATATGGATTTCGACAATCCACATACCATCCTCATATACCATACCATCATACCATACCATCGCAAACACAATTATATAAACTTATTATACGATTTTATTCAAATTCTAATTTTCGTAATTTTCCGATGAAATTGTTGACTTTTTTCTGTCAAAATCACGACAGATACAAAAAGGGTGGTTTTGACAACTTTTTTCTAAAAATTCTGTTTTATAGTCGACTATTTTGATTATTATCTGTGCCGAACGCATATTGTTACCTCTATTTCGTTTCGCAACTAATCATTTGCTAAGTAGTGTTTATAAATAAAGAAAAGATAATCATTGATTAAGAGCTAATCATTTGCTTAGCTAAACAGTCGCTAATCAGTGATTAGCGAGTTTTTTTTATAAATAACACTGTTTGTCGATTTAAGTGAACACATATGTAGGGAACAGCTGATATTTTTCGCGATTTCAAGCTTGGTCCCATAGAAAAAGTTGTTCAAAATGATCAGTACAATGACCCCTTTTCGGGTTTAGCATAAACAAAAAATTAAGGTTGTACCAGGTGGAGACGACAATACAACAATCAATGAAAACACTGGCAATACTAATGCATAAGAGTATTTTGGAACTAACAAATAAATCCTAACATCGAAATTAAAAAAGTCATTTTTTCAAACAAACTAAATAGCAGTGATGGGCCGACTATGGGATTTGCCGATCTTTGACTAGCTATCGTAACTAAAGTACTGGAAATATTTGATTAATTTTTTGTATGTAGACCGAGAACGTCATTAGATATACGGAGTTTCATTTTTAGTTGTATTGTCGTCTCCACCTTGCAAAAAAAAAACAAGCTGGCTCAATCACAAGAAAATTTTTTTAGTTTTTGGTCTCTCCTTAAAAATAGTGGTTTTGTGGATACGCCCGATAATCCTATGGTTTAAGACCCGCGATATGTTACGGGTTAGTTTTAGAGATAGGCGATAACTTCAGAGCGCTCTCACTATAATATATGCCACACTTTATGATAAGCGTTCGGATATTAGTGCCTGCTCCAAGAGACGCATGTCGTTTAGTTACAACAATGTTTTCTAAAACTTTGTTAGTCTTTCTTGTACTTTACTTTTCATCGGATTTTTCACGTGAGTACTGAGTGGCAGATGTTTTTATATTTTTTGAAGCCCGATTTTTATTATCTACTTTTTAATTGTGTTCACGACTCCTTCCGTCTGAAAGTAGTAAAACATCGATAAGTGAATAATTATTATTATGTTTTGAGTTGGCCAAGCTACGCAGTAATACTTCCGTATTATCTCCCTCAGAGGTCAGGGCTGCTAACTTTCTAGGTGGTAATTATAACTTCTCGACAAACACAATAAAATTCGCCCTTATAAACTTTATTTCCCGTTTTAACTGCAATAGGGTTGATGTTTCAAAAATCCTTAACCTCGTGTTTCGATGTCTGAATTGAAGATGCGCATCCGATGTCAATCAATCTGCCTAGCCTTTTCCCAACTATGTTGGGGTCGGCTTCCAGTCTAACCGGATGCAGCTGAATACCGGTATTTTACATGGACGGACTGCCTATCTGACTTCCACAACCCAGTAACTGGGTAATACGATACCCCTTAGCGCATCCGATGTATTGTATATTATAGCATCTGATTATATCATAAGTTCATAAGACAAAAATCCTCTAAACATCACGAAATTCTTTACATTTTGCTAACAGTTAAGGATGCCGCCATCAACAGATTATCCATATAAATAAATATTATAAACACCCTTAAGTGCATGCTACGCGGTCCCCAACCGCGTCCCGACACAGGTAATCTTCGTGATTTAAAACCGTGTAAATGATGGTTTATTACCAAATTTGAAACAGCTCTGCCGGTCGCCAACCAAGGTCACCTCTGTCTGGCGATGCGGTTGGCAACCTTGTAAAACGCCTGTTAGTACAGTTAGCGCCGAGTCTTCCACAGATACCTTCTATGGAGTATAAACGGGACGGACTGTTTTTTTTTTTTTTCTATTGGTACAATAAGCTGAACGGCAGTGGACCTTTTCGTTGATGTACTCTTCAAAATTCAAGTTGGGGTTGTTTGATAATATTAGGCAGAAAACAGGTTTTATAAAAAAAAAATCGTACATTGGTTCTTTTTAGGGTTCCGTAGTCAACAAGGAACCCTTATAGTTTCGCCATGTCCGTCTGTCTGTCTGTCCGTCCGTCTGTACGCGGCTTAGCTCAGACATCGTTGGTACTAGAAAGCTGTAATTTGGTATGGGTATACTATAAATGACTACGACAAAATGGTAAAAGAAAATCGTAAAAAATATATTTTTTAGGGTACCTCCCCTACACGTAAAGTGGAGATGTTTTTTTTTTTTCTCTCGTCAATCCCATGGTGTGGGATTCCCATTTTTGGATTCAGGGATCCGTTTGCGAAATATTAAGCTTTAAGGTGCAAATTTTTGTCAGAGTCAAGTGTCCTGCCAGCTAAATGGTTCGTTTCGGGTATGTGAAAAAATTCACGGCAGTAGTATAACGAAATTAAAAGGAAAACTATCACCGCTACGTAGGATCCATAAGTTACCGAGTAATAATCGACCAACTTAAATTTGCAGTTGCAAAAACATGTTCTCCCATACATTTTGTATGGGAGAACAAGTGTTTCAACTACAATTTTAAGTTTTACGGAACCCTTCATTGTGGGTGGTTCGACATGCACTTGGCCGGTTTTTTTAATATAGGTAGGTACATAGCTACACAATAGGTTGTCTGTGTAAAAGCTTTTAGTAGTGACAAAAATGTTAATCGTTCTCAAATATGTCTATTTTCCATATTTTAGATGGACAAAGGGATAAAAAGTTTTTCCGGAAGGACTACACTTATATAGAGTCAGAAGAGAGTTTCTACAAAATCCACACGAAACCACAGACTTTTGCTGATGCCAAGCGAATGTGTGCTCTGGAAGGAGCCAGTTTGTTCTTCGCAGAAAACGAAGATGAAGCCAACGCTGTTATGTCGTTTTGGAAAAGAACCAACTCTAACATAGGGGTGGTGTACGTGGGGCTGTCGGATATTAACGTTGAAGGATTATTTGAGACTGTTGACGGTACGTTTACCTACAGGGCGTAAAAAGGTGTTATCATGTCGAAATCTACGCTTTATAAATACACACTTTGCCAAATAGCATTAAGCAAAAAAATATTTTTGGGAACGACTTTTACTTTAACTGTATTTTATAAATGTATATGACGGCGTCAGCGTTGGCTGAGTGATAGTGCTGTCATCATCTTGATTCGGTGGTATGGAATCCATAGTGCAGGTTTACAATAAAACACGATGATACAGCAAATCAGTTAGTATTTCACTTTCAGAATAATTATCACAGTAGTTACAATACTAATAATGTTCACGCACTACTTTCTACGTTCGGGCAAACCGACAGTTTCGCATAGGAGAAGTGGAGGTCTGCGTCCGTTCGTTGCCCTCACAAGACTGACTCGTCGCTCAGCCAGTTCCCTTAACAAGACTCTGTCCACGTGCCGCCCCACTCTAGCGAGCGCGGCACGGCGTTTACCCTCACCTTAGTACTACAATAATCAATTGAGAGACTATTATCGCTCAACTTTTATAATCTACGGCATATTATATTATAATAAAATTATTCATTCATACATTATACACATCACTACATATTTTAAAACAAAGTAGGTACCCCTGTCGCGATTGTGTCTGTCTGAACGTGTTATACTTAAAAAGTAAAAACTATAAAGAACAGATTTTCATACGGTTTTCACCTATAGACGGAGTGATTCATGAGGAGGGTGTACACTCGCGACAATCTAAGAAGTCCGTTTTGACGTTTCGTTCTCGTACATGTAATAAAACGTTATGCTTTGAGAATCAGTTTTAAGCAATGTAGATAAATCGTCGATTACAAACTCTCTAAGTATGATCAATCGATATGTCTCGAAAATCAGTTTATGAGAAACCAAATTTTTTTTTTCATCGCTACACAAATCATTTTTATATCTGTCAAAACGGACTACTTAGATTGTCGCGAGTCTTGGTGTATAATCCATTAAAGTTTTGTGTAAATTCACTAAATTAAGACGATGATTGTTGAAGAGGGCGGAAAAAATCATGGACTGGGAGCCTAGCGTGCGCTAACGCGCACGCTAGGCTCCCAGTCCATGATTTTTTAGTAGTACGGTAGTACGTTTCCGTGGGATAATTTCCCACTTCCGACCACGCGGGCGCAGCCGCGGGCAAAAGCCAGTCACTATTGAAATAATTAAGTTATCAAATTCACAATCAATCGAAAAATAACGTTCCTCAATGCAAAACTTTACTATACATAGAATACAAAATTTAAATTGCTGATACATAATTTCACTCTGCACATAACACTACTTTCGCGTATTTATCTCGTGTGCTCCACATTCGTATGTCACTGCAGGGATCCAGCAGAATCTCAGCGTCGTATAAACTGGCACATGCTGAGGTGGAATGCCATTTGGTGCAAGTGCAACCTTGAGACAAACGCCGCACTTTGTATGTTCGTTATTTGATTTAAAGTGTCTCATAATCATAGTGTCACTTTATTTCTTAAAGATATTTTTGTTTAATGTTTCTTATATTTTATTCATATATGTTTTTATCATTTAATCGTTTTTTATGATCTTTCTTTTGTGTGTACTAAATAGATCATCTATTTATCTACTTGTGAGTCATCTCACTATAGGAACATATTTGCAATGACTATGTGAAGAATGTGTGGCTCTTGACTTTCTAAGCCCATTTTAATTATATTCTTTATCGTTTCAGTTTTCATCGAAATCGGCCCCTGCGTAAGCCTAAATGAGAGTAAAGAGAGATTAAAGATAGATTTTTATAATTTTTAGGAAGGCCAATTACTGACGTGTACAGTAGATGGAATGCAGATGAACCGAACAATTCTGGAGTTCATGGAGAGAACTGTGTGCACATGTACCCACAAGGCACTATGAATGATTACCTATGTGACCGCAAGGCTAACTTTATTTGTAAGAAGAGTCTCCATTCACTGGAATGGAATTATTACTGCAATATGCCTAATTTTGGTAGGTTTTTTTCTTAATTCAGGAATTGTTTAGTGAGCCCCATTTTTTTATCGGCCCGAATTACCTTCATTATGCTTCCTACCAGAACAGACCAAGGAGTTTTTGACAGCCGACATAACAGTATCACGTAATAAAATACAATAAAACGCCAAACTTGTCAGTGGCAAAATAAAATGTATGACGCTGTTCCACTGGTTACATTGGGCGGAATTCCGCTGAAAACAGTCACTCGTTTTGAATACCTGGGGCACTGGGTCACCGATATGCTGTCGGATGACGCCGATTTGGAGAGGGAACGTAGAGCATTGGCTGTCAGGTGTAACATGCTGGCCCGCAGGTTTGCACGGTGTACGCGAGAGGTTAAAATAACACTGTTCAGGGCCCACTGCCAGTCGCTGTACACGTGCGCCCTGTGGGTCAGTTATACACAGCGCTCTTACAATGCTCTACGAGTCCAATATAATAACGCGCTCCGGATTTCGGCTCGCTACTGCGTTTGCAAATCGCATCACTGACGCGTCTGATGCGCGGCAGCCCTAACAGCCTCGTGGCTACTGTAGCCGGCAGGGTGGATGGCAGAGTAAAGGCTCTTACATACTGGGGCGATTCGTTGCGCGACGCGAATTTTGACAAAACAATTTCTGAGAAAACTTCACGGCGAACAATGCGGCAACGTCGCGTCTCGCGACGAATCGCCCCAGTATGTAAGAGCCTTAATGTGTCACTGCAGGCGTAGCATGAGCACCGTTTTTTCGACGGAAGAGTAGACAAAAATGACGTTTCCTGTAGACAGTAGACAGTACGAGACGGCAGCAAAATAGAAAGAGTCAACTGCACTTTTTACGAAATTCACTCTTTTATATAATTTGACTCAGAATTCTTTGTTTTATCATAGGATTTATCGGTTGTCAGTGTGATTTTGACAGTAAGGATAGAAAACTTTCTTCCAAAATAGTCTACATATAAAAAGACCTAGACAAAGATCGTTAGAACTGAAAGACAAAATGACAGATTGTAGAAAAATTTCTACGGTGGATGTCAAAAATGAAGAAACGAACTGTCACTTTGTGTAGAAAAAGCTATGTCTATTCTTCGTTGAGATAGAAAGCGCCATGCTACGCCTGCTGGAGAGCGGCACACAGACCGCCATGCAGATTAGTGAGATAAGTCTGTTGTCTAAAGTGTTTTAGTTAGTAAGTACCAATTATATGTAATTGCATGCTATGGATCTTGGGCTGAAATAAAGATTTTATTATTATTATTATAACGCTATTCACTAAGGTGTTTATTCATAAACGATGATTAAAGTTTTGTGACGTTCAAACGTCAAAAATGTATGGTTGAACTTAGTTTTAAGCAACGTTTATAAAATAATCCCCTAAATGCGGCGCATGCTTTGTCTTTACAAAGCATGCGCCGCATTTAGGCGTATATATTTTATTATTTACATTTGAATCTGCTATAACCCAAGGGGGTTATAGCAGATTCTCAGAATTAAGAATAAAAATATTTGTCGCGTTTCACACATTTACTATGTGTAAATAGGTATTTAAATCTTCCATCATCAAATAGACACATGACGTATTATCATTTCAGATTACACTATCAATAAGAACACTGGAAAGTGCTACAAGCTCCACACAATTCCACTGACCTGGGCCGAAGCATATGCAATGTGCCGAATAGATTACAGCTCCCTGGCAGTGATCAGCAATCGCACGGAAGCGAATTACCTTGCGAAGTTAACAAAATTCACACCGAAACCACCGATCACTGAGCAATACCAAAGAGGAATGTATCACCTGGGCTTTCGTCACGGGGTAAACGAAGGCTGGCAGACAGTTAGAGGTACGTGAGTGTGTGGTTTAGGTTACAGCGCGAGCGTTCTCACTTGGATGTTGAAAAAGCAGTTCCGCTGTCGAAGCACTAAAGCACCTACAGCAGCTAAATGCGTTATACAATTACTATTCTGTGATCGACTTCAAGATGTGTCGAAATAACTTTTATTGCGTTCTGACATACACGATTAAATAGACAGAATGAACTTTGCTTAATGCAGTAACTCCAGCTTAACTTACCCGGTGGCTCTAATTGGAACTAACGAAATCACTATAAAAAATGACTAGATCTGTCATTGTCTATTGTTGTCTGTATAGTCACCGACAGCATCTCCGTCGCCGAGACCGATGAACTTGCTGCTACAGAGCAGCACAAAGATAGAGTAGCGAGTAGTGTATACCTACAGAGGTATACACTACTCGCCGCGGGTCTTATGTGTCTGTGAAGTTATCTGCGGGTAGCCTTTTTGTGTTAGTTTCATGGACAGTAGAATGAGATCCCAGAAATCTCGGTGGCTATTTAGATGATTGATTGATCAATTGATTTTTTAATAACTTTTCCAGGAACACCACTGAATGTAGATGCCGACGCCTGGTTCGACAACTACCAGCCTAACGGAAACCAATATGAGGAGTGCGGCTCAATGTTCTACACCGGTCGTCTGATCAACACCGACTGTAATATGAAGAGCTTGTTCATTTGTGAACACGAAGTAGATAGCTCGAATTTAAACATAAACTTCGATCATGAATAAAATTGTTCAACTTTATTAACAAAGTTATAAAGATAAATAAAACATTAAGTTTCCTTTTATTAATACAACCCTTAAAATGATGTACCTAATATTTATAGGTTACCTATAGATAATGCAAACTTGCTTATAAATAAAAACTTATGGAAGTAGATGCAGAGGTGCGATCTCTTGCCGAGGTTCCCATTATAGAGTTCGGTAAAGTTCCGGCACAACCCTAGTGTTTAGTATACTGTAACTCTCCACTTCTAAAACGGGTGATAGACGTGCGAGCAAGTACGCGTACTTATGCCTCGGCGAGCTTACTCGCCCGTCTGTCATCGCCGTGAGCCACGAGCCAATTTGACAATTAAATTCTGAGAAAGCTTCACGTGTGTCACCAACGGCGAACCGAGTAAGGTCGCGAACTTAAAGACCGCGTACTTTAAGTACGCACGTTTATCACCCACTTAAGTCTATTGAATACTTAACGAAGAACTTAAAGGCGCGTACAGACATTGCGGGGCATACGAATGGTTTGCCATTTAAAACGATACGCCACATTGTCAAATTCATCGCTGTCATTCATTGTTTGATGACAGCAACCAGCAACCGAACCAGATACGTTTTTGGGCCAATAAATCGCAACGTCGTTTTAAAAAGTGTTAAAATATTAACTTTACTTACAAACTTTAAGGGGTGTTGTAGATCATCGAACTAAATAACTTTGACTGTGGGACCAATTTTGAAATCGGTTATAAAAAGTCAGCTGTTCCTGCACCTACTGTTCTAAACTGTATGGGACAGCTGATTTTTTTAACACCTATACTGTAAAAAAATCTGAAGATTTCCAAGTATTCCTCGTAGTAAAATGTAAGTATATCAGCGCAATACCCATAAAATATTGACTTTTGAAATACCTATGAATGCATTTTGTCTAATCTACTTTGTTACAGAAAGTTTTCATAATGACCATGATAGCTTAGTAGGTGTTCGCCAAGCCCTCATGTCAAATACCATAAACAAAAAGTAATAATAATTGAGTTGGCAATCAGTTTAATGCGCTAATACGTACTTATCAGAAACTAAAGTGTAGCTTGACTAAATAATGACACAAATAACAGCAATAGACAGACAAAGCTTCATATTATGTACTAGCTGTTCGTGCCCGGCGTCGCCCGGGTGTAATTCCGACTTTTCCGGTGAATTTTTTCATACAAACCTTGTCCAGATACGAATACAACAAAAAAAAGTTAGCCAAATCGGCCGAGCCATTCTCTAGTGATGAACTTTCTTTCATACAGGCGACAATTGATTTTTTTTATGTATAGATATATAACAGTCATGTACTTAAAATAATCTAAACGTGAATTCATGCAAGCCTAGTACTTCTTGTTAGTTACAACTATTTGAAATCCTATTAGTTAATACTATCGTGAATTCATGCAAGCCTAGTACTTTTTGTTAGGTTACAGCTCGGAAACTGCACAATTCTCATTCAATTCTTGTGAACAGAATACCGTCAAGATGCATTTAAAACCTGGATAAAAAAAAAAAAATCATAAGTGTTAAATCCATATATCTTTTGATTCTGCAGGTCGATTTTTATGAAATAAAGACTAAATGTTACTCACAATAAAGCTTCTTATTGTTCAGTAATTCAATTTGGAATCCAATGAGTGGCTTTTACGTATATTTACGTACGTTATATTTTTTTACTTTCTATTACTTATTTCTCGCGGTTTCCAGTACTTTTTTTGCAAAAATCTTTAATGTACAGACACGGACCGTTTACGATTTTATTATATGTATAGATAATAGTTGGTTTTTTTAATTATAATATAATATAAAAAACCAACTGTATTTATATGTATTATAAATACAGTACATTTCCGCAGCCGAAGTGCGGGTCGCTTAGCACGTCACGCTAACATTAATGATATCATCCGACGAGCTCTTGTCACCATCGGCGTTCCAGCTGTATTGGGTTCTAACCCAATGGCGCTTGGCACGCGACGATGCGATGGCAAAAGACCGGACGGCATGTCCTTAGTTCCATGGTAGGCTTTTAGTGTGGGACACAACGTGTGTCGATACTCTTGCGCCATCAGATCTTCCCGGCTCGGCGTGCTGTGCTGGCGCTGCCGCTGCGGCTGCGGAAAACCTCAAGCAGCGAAAGTATAATAGCCTTATTAGGCAATTATATTTTCATCCCACCTATTCGAAAAGGACGATTTAGTTCGCCTTTAAGTGCACCCAAAGGTGTTTTCTACTTATAGAAAACACCAGCCCACTTTCAGCCCACTTTCAGCGAGCAGTAATGAGTTTTTAATCCTCTTTATAAGTGCGCCGCAATAATCTTTTCCGCGCACTTTTTGAATTTGGTACATCTTAGTGTTCAGCGCCAAAGAAATCGAATGCAAAAATATTGTTCGAATAAAGACTAGCTTGGATGGATGGATGGGATGGGGTGGGATGGGATGGGATGGGTGGATGGATGGATGGATGGATGGGATGGATGGATGGATGGGATGGGGTGGGATGGGATGGGATGGGTGGATGGATGGATGGATGGATGGATGGGATGGATGGATGGATGGATAGGATGGATGGATGGATGGATGGATGGGATGGGGTGGGATGGGATGGGATGGGATGGGATGGAATGGATGGATGGATGGATGGATGGATGGATGGGATGGGATGGGATGGGATGGGATGGGATGGGATGGATGGATGGATGGATGAATGGATGGATTGGATGGATGGATGGATGGGATGGATGGATGGATTGATGGATGGATGGATGGATGGGATGGATGGGATGGATGGATGGATGGATGGATTGATGGATGGATGGATGGATGGATGGGATGGGATGGGATAGGATGGAGGGATGGGATGGATAGATGGATGGATGGATTTTTTTTCATTTTCTTCCTATTAATAATAATATTACAATTAAATTAGGGGCGCCTTTTATTATCTCATAGCGGGTGATGAAAAGTAGAGTGTATCTCTCGTGCGCAAAATATATTTTTGGCTCGGGCGACGTATTTTGAATCCCTCGCTACGTTCAGGATTCTACTATAGAATCCCTCGTTACGCTCGTGATTCTACTCTAGAATCCCTCACTTCGCTCTGGATTCAAAAAAGCGCCCTCGCCGTGAAAATATTATTTTGCTCCCTTGTAATACAATCTACTATTTCGAGCCGTTTGGGGTTGAAACCCTAGGGCCGTGGAGTCCGAATGCTCATATTTTGTTTAAGGAAATCTCCAAACGGCTGTTTGACACTTCCCGAGACCCAAGGGCTGGCTTTTACCTTGGTCAGAGGCTAAGCAAGCGTGGCAATGCCGCCAGTCTCTTGGGTACACTACCAGCCGCCATATTTCAGATATTATGTTTATTTGTATAGTTAGTATTAATTAATATTAGTTAGGATTCCATTAGTTAAATAATAGTTAGGTTAGTGTAAAATTAAAATGATCATGTACAAAGTTAAATTGATTAAATCAAAGTTTCGAAAGGGTGCTTAAAAAAAAAAAATTACAGCTGTAGGTAAGTAAAAGTATATTTTTATTTGTTCGATTATTTAATTTACTCTAGGGCTAAGATCGAGCGGTCTACTTCATGTTCACAAATGAAGAAACTTTTCGTATCACAGTTGACATTGTTCAGACGTCCTGTGTAGAACATGGAGCCGCAGAGCTCACGATCATCTCCGTTCGGCAGGTGGTTGTCCCACCAGAAGCTGGCCTCTACAGTCATCGGTGTTCCTGGAAAACAAAATGATTAGTCAAAACAATATAAATCAACGACATAACTTACATATTAAATAATAATATCACTAACATAAACAGCATTGTGCATGAAAATAAGTTGGAGTGTCTGAAGTATTGAGTTATTCAAATTACACTGTGTATTCCAAATACGAATATATTTAGTTTTGCAGTAGAGCTTTTTTTTTTAATTGGCTTCGGCTGTGGAAATCGATACTGAACACACCCGTTCACTTACCTCCAACTGTCTGCCAGCCTTCGTGTAATCTATTATGGAAGCCCATATGATATATTCCTCTAAAGTAATCCCCTCCGACTCTTTGATTCGATGCAGATTCTGTGAAGTTTGCAAGATAATCCGCTTCCAACTGATTATTGATCACCGCCAGGTAGGATTGTTCCGCGCGACACACGGCGTGTGCCTCCGTCCAGTTCAATGGAGTTGAGTGCAACTTGTAACATTTGCCAATATCCTCATCAAGAGTGTAATCTAAAAAAGGAATTAAGAAGCCTAGGAAAAACTACAGCTCTGGTCAAACTAAAGCGAATCCCGCACGGAATGCGGGACGTTATTCGCTTGCGCCAATTGCTTTAACTTATATTGGGTGAAACCTATGAAATTGGCGTTTTTTTCTCACAAATAGAGAACCTCGTCACTTCTATGATTCAAAATATTCATCAATTGCTTGGTATAATATCAAATAATGACCATCATAGACAACTACCAAAAAAACCTTATTACCTATAGTTTTCTAAACATAAGAATAGCTTAAAAAAGACTCCTCATTTTGTTAGCAGAAAAGACCACTATTTTTTTTAACTTAGCCATCACTTATTTTTGTCGCTTAATCTAAGTGGCATCATTATCTTAGTTTTTAAACATTAGTGCATAAAAGTTTTAAAACATTAGTGTTCATGGTGGTTAAATAAATTAAGAAAATGTTAGTATGAAAAAAGCAACCTCTTTAAAATTCCCCATACAAAACGCCGATTTCATAGGTCCGACCTAATATTTAAACTTGTGTTTCAACTTGTATTGTAACTTGAAACTAGCGTGTTGCGTGAATTAATAGTCATTAATATAGCCGAAGCTCGTGTCCCGCGCGGGATTTGCGTTAGTGTGAGCAGAACTGTACGTATACCGCCTTTTAATTCAAATAAAGATCCGAGTAAAAATAACATTACTAGAGTTATTCTCAATTTCGTATTATTGTATATAGAATAAAGTCCGAAACACAAAAAGTGACTCAAACGTTCTGTAACTGTATATGACTTCTGTACTATATCCACTGTAACTCTACTCCGCCCACAAACAGAATCTACCAATGATAACTTCTCTTGCACCATTTGGAAAACTGTAGGTAAGTAAATACAGAGATTAAAATATACCTAAATTAGACATATTGCAGTGATAATTCCACTCCAGTGAGAGAAGGCTCTTCTTGCAAATGAAGTTATACTCTGCGTCACACGTCACATCATTAAGGTTTCCTTGTAGGTACAGGTGCACACAGTCCTCGTTACCGCCCATATCATTCGGCTCACCTCCCAGCCATTGGTTATACACCTCAGAGACTAATTTTCCTAGAAATATAAAATTAATATTAACATTGAAATGATTAAGGCCCAATTCCACCGAACCCACCAGAACATCTCGCCACGTCCCGCTGCCAGCGTCTGCAACCCTGGCGAAACCTTTACAAAAGGATCATGCTGGCGTCACCGCGAGTGTCCCAGGCGATCCAAGTATGTAACCTATGTCAGAAAAGACGTCAAATAGGACGGATGTTGAGGGTTTCGTGACAGTGCAAAGGAGGGTACCGCCGATCGCGAATAAAAAAAGAACCGATGTGGCAAAGCTCCTACAGAGCCCGAAATAAGTGAGCGTGCTGCAAAGCCGAATACACCGGTGTACATCTCCCGCCTACACTACATCACTAAGGCGAAGGATATCGTGGAGTACGTGCGCCAGAAGACGAGGTACACGCCGAGGGTGCAGTTACTGGTGTCGCACCACAACGTCAAGGCGTTTGTGGTGCGAGTACCGAATCGTTATCTGTCCGTCGTCGTGAAAGAAGACTTTTGCCCGCAGCACGTGGTGTTCCGTCACTTCCGCGGACAAGTACCACTTGACAGCTCAATGACAAGCTAGTGAAGTGAAGTAAGATAAGATAAGATTTATTTTTCTCACCACAATATTACATGATACATTGTCAGCTATCAGTCAGACAACATTTTATATTGTGGGAGACTGGTGCCTAAACTAAGCTCTAGGCCTGTATTTCAGATCACCAGGTCTCCGCCCTTTTACAAAATATTACATTTTTTTTTTTTTTTATGTACTTGTACACTGACAACCTAAAAGAAAACAATATTATAAAAAAGATTGGTGGCTCGAGTGGAAATTTTTAAACTTTACATATATAAACTATACTTTTGTTAAAGGTTATTTGTGTGTGGAAGTGTGTGTATGTATGTGTGTGTGAGTGTGGAGTGTTGAATGACGCGTGATTTTGTGTGTGTTAGGCGCTTTTTATGATAGTGTTATTTTTATTATGTAACTTATAGTTAAATAAGTAAATAGGTAAATAGGTTCTTTTATTTTGTAAGGATTATTGCTATAGCTTTGATATTACACCATAGAGGTAATTAAGTTTTCAGTATCCTCATAGTTTAGTTGTTGTAGTAAGGCAGTAACTTTCTTTTTGCACATGGTAGAGAAGTACTACGAACATAGTTTTAAGCTATTTATTAACACAAGTTTTTGTTTAATACTTTATATATGTTAATTTGTAAGGTGTTTATGGGCCCTCGTAGCCTGAAAATAAATGATTTTATTTATTTATTAACCGGTATGTTTACATTAACAGTCAAGTTATTATATCCAGTTTTTTAGGTAAGTACATAGGTATCTATTTTAACCTCTCTGCTCGACAAGATTTTGACACGTGACACATCAGCTAACTCGACGGGGTGTTGCGAATTCCGTCATGAAAATCAGGAATTTATATGAACTTTCAGCATTCGAATTTATTAAAAAAAGTATGTTACCGCATCTATTTTATACAATAAGTTTGTGGTAAATATCATAAATTACATGTTGAGGTCGGTCAAACCGCGTCAGTCGACTGCAAAAGTTGTATAAAATAGGTATAAATACACCTATTCAAAAGGTAGGCAACTCAGATTCCCTTAAAATATGTACATAAACAATCTTCTCTCTTGCTGAAAATATGCAAAAGGACCAAATAAAGATATTATCATTCTTTCTGCATTCTTACTTTTACCATTAAGGCTCTTACACACTGGGGCGATTCGCCGCGCGACGCGAATTTTAACAAAACAATTTCTGAGAAATTACTTTGTTAAAATTCGCGTCGCGCGGCGAATCGCCCCAGTGTGTAAGAGCCTTTATTCATACTTAAACTAGATAAAAAACACGATCAAATAAGAACAAAAATTAACAAAAATTGTGGTGCGACGTAACACTTCTTAGTGCTTACCGTTCACCCAATTTTTCTATTTCGATTCAAATGTTGCACTCAGCCTAATTGATATTCGTTATAATCAAACTTGATTAAAAATTGTAGAAACTGAATAAAAACTCTTTGATATATTTTTCATTAATTATTTTATTTTTTAAATTAGTTTTAGTAATAAGTACATACACGTACGCTGTGGAAAGTGGTGTAACGTTTTAGGGTTCCGTATGACCGATTGAAAAAACGAAAGTCATATAGGATCACTCGTGTCACACGAGTCTTGTGTCTGTCTGTCACAGCCAATTTGCTTCGAATCTACTGGACCGATTAGGTTGAAATTTGGTACCTACACATATACATTTTGGTGACCCAAACACGGAAGTGTAACGTAAATAAATGGATTTTGCAAATAGTCACTTTTGGGAAGCCAAACTAGAAAATTAAAAAAAAAAGTTTTCGAAAATGCGTTCATACTTGCGACGGTCTTCTTCTAATTTGATAGCAAGAGAGAAAGAGAGGGAAAGTGTGAATTTAGTCAAAAAGAAAATCCAAGATGGTGGCTGAAATTTTGTTTTTTTTTCCTCATATCTGTCGTTGTCATAGTTTGCGATGGTGCTAAAGTCAATAGTGAGGTCAGAGGTAGTTTTTTCTAGAAATACAAACTTATTTTTGCAGTCGAAAAATTAATGTTGTGCAATGTGCATGCGTATATGTTCATCCTAACTACGGAACCCTTTTGTGCGTGGTCCGACAAAGACTTGGTCAGTTTCTTAAATTTCGTTGGGAAACTACCACAAAAAAAACAATTTCTAGTACCTACTCAAGTAACCTAATAAAAACAAAAACTAGCAAGCTCATACAACTAACAAAAAATATTGACGTTATGTAAAAGTGTTTGCGGAATTAATTTCTCACCATTACCAAACAAAATTTTGTTACGCGTACCTAAAAAGTATACTGGGCATTCTGTAGCAAACTATCAGAAAAGTTTAAAAAATAAAATCCACATTAAAATAATTTTGTCCAATATATTGAAATAATTTAGAACAGCGAGCGCATTCCGTTTTTAAATTCAATTATAAAAACATTTCGGCGCGAAATTAAAAAGATGAGGTACCTAGCCCGGCCATAAGGTCCTGTCTATTGAGCTAATATAATTTATAGGTTTCAATATAATGTCCGAAAAACGATTAAATAACATTAGAAAAGTATAAATTATTAATTTATCCAGTGCTTAATGTATTTATTGTATAAAACAATTTTATTTCAATTTCGATTTCTTATATTCGACATATTAATAAAATACTGGTACTCAGCTGCATCCGGTTAGACTGGAAGCCGACCCCAACATAGTTGGGAAAAGGCTAGGCAGATGATGATGATATTCGACATATTAATTAATCGAGAAGAACGAAATTTAAAAAATAATCGTTTGGCATAATCGTTTTCGGACATCATTACAATAAAAAAAAGTATAATGGACGGCGATTTTGAAAACAAATAAAGTAGTGGTAATGAATAATACGTGGTATTGAACCCGTGTTCGTATATTATTTTCAGATTTGGACATTTTCTAGTTGTATATAATATTTTGAATAATATTTGTCACATTTTAAATGATATGATATTCGTGAAAAGAAAAAATGAAAACACGCACGATTGGCGCGAAACTTCGTCTTTGGATAACACAAACCTTCATTACCACCATTTATTTAACTTGAACAATGGATGAATTCGTCAAAAAATTAAATGATGTATTATTCACTGCCCCTGTGGTGGGGTTTGGATGTGCAAAATCACCAATTTTTATGTTTTTTAGCCTCGACCACCGCTGTCATCAAAATGGCGATTATGGTATTTATGGTATTTGAATTTTATATAGGTGAATTAATTAACTTGCGCGCTAAATATGAAAGATTTAATGGCGTAAACATAATGAGTTTTTATCCAACTCTCATAATTAACGCACATTCATAAGAATTGAAGGGTAGCATATGAAATATTTCCATAATCGAGATAGGATGTCGTATGTGGTAATTCTGGGGTCCCAAAAGACCCACTACCGAGCCGGCGGAGGTTTTTGTGTTCGGGTCCGATCGGGGGCGGTTCCGAACTATACGGTTAAAACACTCCTCAGCGTTCATGACAACTACAACGAAAACGGGACATTTGTACATTAGAAACCTATTAGAATTAAAAACGTACCATCAACGGTCTCAAATACTCCTTCAGTTATGATGTCCGACATCCCAACAAACGCCCATCCGACATTAGGCTGGATACTCTTCCAAAGTGATATCACAGCATTGG
Organism: Lithophane semibrunnea; assembly: GCA_947363905.1. Lineage (NCBI taxonomy): Eukaryota > Metazoa > Arthropoda > Insecta > Lepidoptera > Noctuidae > Lithophane > Lithophane semibrunnea. Next base: position 7,013,700 of record OX376195.1, on the reverse strand, counting down.
CTTCATCTCTGTTGTCTGGGTAGAACAAACTGGCTCCTTCCAGAGCACACACTCGCTTGGCATCAGCCCAAGTCTGTCGTGACGTGTGAATCTTATAGAAACCCTCCGTTGTTTCTAAATAATTGTAATCCTCACGGAAAAACTTTTTATCTCTTTGTCCATCTAGGAATAGGAAAATAGTCATAAAATTTATTTATATTTTTGTCCTGACCTGATGGTTGTAACTTAAATAGTATATTGATATTAAAGCAATTGTTTAATATCATCATAAATAAAATAAATGACACAAAACTCACGTGTGAAATTCGATAAGAAGTACACTACAAACAATACTAATAAACTTTTAGAAAACATTGTTGTAAGTTTGCAACATGCGTGTGCGACCATTTTACACGAGCGCTTACAATAAGTGAAGTTACATAAATTCTTCGTATCGTCTTAGTAGGTTCAGAAGTTCAGAGTAAGATGAAATCTTTTTGTAAACAATCTCGGGTTTGTCCCAAAGTGAAAGGTCATCTGCAAAACGATAAAACCGGCCAAGTGCGTGCCGAACTCCGCACAGTTAAGGTTTCCGTAGTTGGGATAAATTTATTGCAAAATAAAAGTTGGTCGATTATTACTCGGTAAGTTGTAGAGCCTACTTTGCTGTGATAGTTTTCCTTTTAAATTCGGTATATACTACTGCCGTGAAGTTTTTCACATTATCCAAAACCAAAGATTTCACTCTAACAAAAATTTGCACTTTAATACTTAATATTTCGCAAACGGATCCCTGAATTCAAAAATGGGCTTCACAAACTTAATATTTTTTAACGACACGACACACCATAGGATTGACGAGAAAAAAAAAAAACGTCACCACGTTACGTCTAGGGGAGGTATACCCTAAAATAATTTTTTTTCATGATTTTATTTTATCACTTTATCGGCGTGATTTATATCTATATACCAAATTAAGTACCTATCAGACGGACAGACAGAAAGACAGACAGACAGACGGATATGGCGAAACTATAAGGGTTCCTTGTTGACAACGGAACCCTAAAAACTTAGAAACAATCAGTTTGGGAAGTTTTTTTTGTATGTTTTTTTAAATCCATAGACCAAAATAAATAAAAGAAATCCGGTTTGGACGAGAGGCGACTAAAATCGAATTTAATTAACTCTGTAACCTCGACAAATGAGTTCACATGAATCACCTGAGCTCAAAGTTTGTCATTCCTGTTTATAAGTGTACCTAAATATAATATTAACCACATTTGATAAAACTTATCTGATATAAACTTACCTACGTCTACAGACATGCGCTTGCCCAGTTTATGCAAATTATATGGTCTGTCGGAGAATCTGCTATCTGCTGAGTATCCTCATACGTTTGCATGACGCGGTTCACCCCGCGTGTGTTGTGTCCTATCGTGCAATAAAATGTTTTTAAAAACTGTGCTCATATTTATTTTAGTGAACTTTTTGTCGGATTATTCATGTGAGTAATTATTTTGTTACTAATGGCTTTTTTAATCTGAATTTTGATTGCAACAGATTCGCAATTAGGTTAATAATAAAAGTAAATAAAAACGGACTGATATAAGCGATGAACGCCTAAACAGTGAATGATGTGAGTAGAGTCTTTTTCATTACGTGAAATAAACTGTTTATATTATGTGCATTTTTCTATTAATAGATGGACAACGGGATAAAAAGTTTTTCCGGAAGGATTACACATATATAGAAGCTTCAGGGGGTTTCTATAAGATCCACACGATACATAAGTCTTGGGCTGACGCCAAGCGAGTGTGCGCTCTGGAAGGAGCCAGTTTGTTCTACCCAGAAAACGACGATGAGGCCCACTCTGTAATATCGTTTTGGAACGCTACCCAGCCATTCTTGTGGGTGTATGTGGGAATATCGGATTTAGTGGTTAAAGGAGTTTTTGAGAGCATACACGGTAAGAATACTTATAATATTTTACTATTACAGTCGCTCGCGACTTCGTTCGCATACAAACTTCAATCCCCCGTTACAGCGCTACGGGGGCCTACCACAACCTCTTTTGACTTTAGTGCGGGAAAGAGATGGAGCTATACAGACGCATACCATCGGATGGTATTTCGTTTCCACACGGTACTCGTAAGATTAAAATAAAGCTGTTCTAAGAGGTGGTTTCGAAAATTATTTTTTCTCAAATATGTTTGGAAATTCGAACATTATTTTGACAACCTTCTTCGAGAATATCGTTGTTGGTCATTGATTCTGGAATTAATTATTACCTCATTTACTAAGTTCGAATTTCCGCGCATTATTTGAGATAAGTACTATACAAGCCTTGACCGCAATCAGGCCTATTGATGGGCTCACGTATTTGTGCCTCGGCCTGGCCTCCGCCCACATTTTCACGATCGTCCATCAATGACCCTGTTGCAGGCCGCGACAGTAATGTACTATCTCCTCAGTGCACTTCGTGCACTCTCTCAGTCTTAAAACATTAATCATACAAGTTAATCATTCAGCCAATTAGCTAGTTTTTTTTCCTTTAAATATTTTTTGTTTACCATTATCTTCCGACTGACCTCCGAGTTTAATCTTAATCTTACTTCACACTGTACCATCCGTATCATTTTGACGTACAGTAGTAACATTCGTAATAGTCTAATTAAGTATTATTTATATTTCTATTTCTATGGACAAAGTGAGACAAAATTCATTCTCCGCTATTCAATCAAAATCTACGCGACGCCGACACCGCGCCGCACTATGAGCATAACATATTGAAAGCAAGTAATATCGGAATCAAAATTTGAATACCTAACATATGAGTTTTCTAATAATTATTACTTTACGCTCACTATTTTTGGAGCAGTGGTGGCTAAGTGGTAACGGCCACGACTTACCAGTTGTAGGTCGTAGGTTCGAACCCTGACAGGCGCTTTACTTTGTGTAAATTATTTCATCGCCACTGCTCTCAAAACGGTGAAGGAAAACATCGTGAGGAAACCGGCATGTCCTAGAACCAAAAATTCGAAGATATGTGACATCTACCAACCCGCACTGGGCCCGCGTGGTAGATTACGGCCCGCTCCCTTTCACAGAGAGGAGGCCTGTGTCCCAGCAGTGGGAACATTATAGGCTGATTATGCTATGCTCACTATTTGTATATGCCTTAACCTTATTAGTATGATGAACTACCGTCTAGTGACAGAAATGCAACATACCTACATTTTTGGAAGTGGGTTGTTTTTTTTTGTAATAATTTTTTGGAGACGTTTAGTATTGTGTTTTATTCGTAAATAACACGGATTTCAATTATGAAAACAAAAAAAAATATTAATAATTACATATTTCACACTTCAATCTAGATATTTCTGCCGTGCGATACACGATCAGTTACGATCTACTTATTGTTTCATTTGAGTTATATTAGGGTGGGGGGAGGTAGGGTTTTCGGTTTTTATTTTTTTTAAGAGATGCGTTTATTTCTCCTTTACGATTCAAAGACAATCGTATTAAGGAATAGGCTTATGTCGGAGCTGAAACACACACATTTTTTTTTTCACTTTTTTAGTTTTGCTACTCACCGAATGGATAAACTCCTTTCTTTTTTGAAGTCGGTTAAAATAAGTATAAAATTTGTAACCAAAACGGCAACTTTTTTTCAGGTCACCCCGTAGTAGACGTGTACCACAACTGGGGTGCTGGCGAGCCCAACGATGCTGGTGGTGTTGAGGACTGTGTCATCCTGAGAAAAGACGGAACCCTTAACGATGACGGATGCTTTAAGAAGAACCCGTTCATATGCAAGAAGAGTCTCCTCTCCTTAGAATGGAACCCACAGTGCAACATACCTAATTTAGGTGGGTTCCATTGATTAATATATTGAATCCCCACCTATAAAATTGGCGTCTTTTTCTCACAAATAGAGAACCTCGTCACTTCTATGATTCAAAATGTTCATCAATTGCTTGGTATTATATCGAATAATGACCATCATAGACAACTACCAATCGTAAAAAAACCTTATTACTTATAGTTTTCTAAACATAAAAAGTACCTTAAAAATGACTCCTCATTTTTTTAGCAGAAATGACCTGAATTTTTTTTTTAACTGAACCAAATCTTATTTTTGTCGCTTAATCTAAGTGGCATATTACGTTCTCTTAGTTTTTAAACATTAGTGCATACAATTTTTAAAACATTAGTGTTCATGGTTGTTATAAAGTTAAAAAATGTTAGTATGAAAAATGCAACTTCTTTAAAATTCCCCATACAAAACGCTGATTTCATAGGTGGGGACCTAATATTATGACGTTTCCAAATATGTGTTTCTGTGAAATAAAAACTGCTAATCCATGAAGGAATTGCTAATCAATCAAATACATTACAATAATTAAAATAATCCATCCATCTAATCCATTGCTGCATTTGTTTCCAAAGTTCGCAATTGGAAAGCTGGTAACGTTTAGGTAGTTGTTCCAGAGTTGTTTACATCAGGATCTATCTGAAGTGGGTATTCACGTGTTAACATACCTAATTCTTTATTGAGATTATATTACTTTAAAATAGTTCCCTTTCAGCCTGTACCTACTGGCTCAAAGATGGAGGATGATTGAAAAATAAATCTTTAAGGTACCATTTCGTAGCTGACCGCAGCCGGCAGCAATAGGTGACTGTTTTCTATGATTTTCTAAGAAATACCTTCCGTAGCTAGCGACACTTTGGTTTCATTCTATACATAGAAACCATGAAATCTGCACTATAGTCTAGTGGCTACGGAGTTGTACCTTTAGTATTAAAAAAGTTCAAGTACCCATTTTCCCAACAAATCTTCTACATTTTAATTTAAGCACGATGTTAATAGAGAGAGAGAGAGAGAGAGATAGTGCTACAATGTCAACAAATACATTATTTGCCCGTTGACCTTTACGATATATTTACGTAAATAGACGCCTCGTCTCAATAACAGGAAAATTGTTAACTTTTTGTTAATGATGACAAAATATGTATTGTAAATGTGAACCCGCATATTCATGCAAAATATGTATATATTTATGTATTATTTGCCTTGTGTTACTAGAAATTAAACGGATATCTTGCAACTTTCAGTATTTGGCCGGCAGATATCCGACTCCAGCTTATAGGGTAGCCAGATATGTAGTATCCGACCAAACCATTTCCGCAGCAATGCTAATGGCAACACTACACTTTGGCTGGCACTTTACATGGGGGTAGGCAGAATGTACAGAACGCCACCTGCTACGATCCTTACATACTCCTTTTGCTTCGTGTGCGTTCATACAGTCATACACACACGTTGGACCTTTCTGCAGAACATCATCATAATTGTATTGTATAACATGTATTACAGATTACGTTTACAACGAGGAGATCGGCAGATGCTACAAGTTCCACCAGAATCCCTTGAACTGGACGGATGCCTACGCCGTGTGCAGCGCAGAACAATCGTACCTAGCAGTGATCAACACCCAGTTGGAAGCCGACTTTCTCGTGAGGTTAACAGAAACTAAAACGAAAAACAAGGTCTCTGGAAATTTCCTAAGTGGAGCGGTTCACTTGGGCTTCCATAACAGACTCAATGAGGGCTGGCAAGCAGTAAGAGGTAAGATACGATTTCTTTCCTGCAATGCAAATCTCCCTGTATGTGGTCATGCTGACTACGGCTAATTGATCTGGCTCAGGCTTCCTTTGATAGAGAAAATCAACCCAAACCCACAATGTGGGCCCCGTGTGGGTTGGCGGTTGTCACAGTTTTCTTGCATTAATATACACAAGCTTCCATAAAATTTTCATCACGTAGGTACGAGTATTTAACCCCTGTAAAATCCTTCCTAACTGCTCTTTGCTCACTTTTGTTATTTAAGATAAATGATTCTATGCATTTTTGCTTGCTCGAGATGAATGATTGCTTCGAGATCCAGCGCTTTAAGTTGTGCGTTGTTTGACAGTGAATTTAAGATATTGGTAGTAAGTAGATAACTTATTTGTTTACAGGCACACCGCTAGATGACACCGGTTACGTCTGCTGGGGCCACAATCAGCCAGACGGCGAGGACCGAGAGCAGTGCGGATCAATGTTTTACAACGGGCTCCTAAACGATATCAGCTGTGACACAAGATGCTTCTTTATCTGTGAACACGAAGTAGACACTCTCGGCTCGCTGTTTGATGATCGATTAGGTGCCCCTGTAATAGTCTGATTAAGTTTTACGAAAATGACTGTTATTAATAATACTCATAAGGCCCATGTTAACCGATGTTTACTCAACCGAGAGGGAAACCCTCTCAGATATCCTTGGTACAATATGAAAACCATATAATTTAGCCTAAATACCTTTTAGAAATGACATTTCTTTAAGGAGTTTGACACAAAACTGAAATTAAACACGCGTTGAACAAGTGTCTAAGTTTTTGTGGTAAGCAGTAGGAGCTACCTGCGTTGAATATATTAAATCTTTTAAATATTAAGTAATCGTTTGATTTAAATTTCGGTGAACACGAGCATTAAAGTGTAAATAAATTAGATATAAAATGCAAAGCAAATTACATATTGTGATTAAGAACACTGCAAGTTTTATTTAAACCTTTACTGCTTTTTGTTGAATTTGATCATGATCTTGATCATGCTTTATCTTAAAAAGAAGCTCCATGAAGAGAATACTATTAGGTGCTGTCAACCGCACATCAGCGGTAACAATTTGACATTGACAGCACCTACATTACAATATATCGTAGGATTTAGGAATTCGCAGACAGGTGCGACGCACTGATGAGCCACGATTCTGGTAGAACAATTTCTAATTTCCTCTTGTTTAAAACATTTTGTACTGTTTGTTTTATAAAATTTGAATAAAACAGTTTTATTTCCAACCCTGGTAGTGATATAATCAGCTAAATACGGGATTAACCGGATTCTAGAATTATTTGCACAATTTGGGATTAATAAAACCACAGGTGACAAGGTCAAACTGACTTAACACATTTTATTACAATAGGATGGTACAAATATCTCCCGGTAGATGGCATCTCAGTCACAAATCAAAATCACACCACTTTCAAGTATGCACTACCAATAACGAAATATATTACTAAGTAAGTAGGTACTTTTGTAAATTATCATAAAGGTGCAGGAGTAAGGCGTATTTATCGTCACAGATAGAAATCACAGATATTAAAAAATAGCAGATAGCAATTGCTCCTAATGATAAAAAATATCTGTTACTTAAAATCACAGATCATCAAGACTGTTACTGTTAAAACTTCGGATACGATTTTCGACTTTAACGAAAAGAAATAAAGAAGATATTCAATTGAGTTAATACGTATTTATCGTCTGTACAAAAATCACAGGCTGTGATTTTGTAACAGATAGATACGATTTTCGACTTTAAATTAATAGAAATAAAGATGATATTCGATTGAGATACGTATTTATCGTCCGTACAAAAATCACAGGCTGTGATTTAATAACAGATATTTGGATCTGTTATTTTTTTGTCACAGTCACAGTGATCACAGATATCGTGTTTCACCTGTTACAACCCATCTCTATAAAGGTGGTCCCTAAAAATAAAATAAAACTTGTTTGTAACTGACGTAAAAAAAGGAGGAGGAAACAATAAACAATTTCATACATTTTGTGCGAATTATATTAATTCGAGCTATCTACTTCGTGTTCACAAATGAACATGCTCTTTGTATTACAATCGGTATTGATCAGACGGCCGTTGAAGAACATTGAGCCGCACTCCTCATAATGGTTTCTGTCAGGCTGGTGGTTGTCGAACCAGACGTCGGCATCTACATTCATTGGTGTTCCTGGAAATGATGACGATAAATCAAACAAATTCTATAAACAACCGAGATTTTTGGGATCTCTTTCTACTGTCGAGGATATAAATATTAAAAACCCCTCCCGCAGATAACTTTACAGTCACAAAGATCCGCTAATAGTGGACCTACAGAGCAGCAAGTTCATCAAGTTCGGTGAGGGCGGCGCTGTCGGTGGACATAAAAAAAAGTCGTTTCGTTTCCAGTGACCCTCACGTACCTCTAACTGTCTGCCAGCCTTCGTTGAATCTGTTATGAAAGCCCACGTGATATATTCCTCTTTGGTATTGCTCATTGATGTGTGGCTTCGGCGTGGATTTCGTAAACTTTTCAAGGTAATCTGCTTCCATCCGATTGCTGATCACTGCCAGGGAGGTATATTCTATTCGACACATTGCATATGCTTCGGCCCATTTCAGCGGAGTTGTATGAAGCTTGTAGCACTTGCCAGTATTGTTATTGAAAGTGTAATCTGAAATTATAAAATACATATTATGTAATGTGTATAATTGATTCCCGACGCCTAGGGCGTCTCCTGCGGGGGGCCGGATGCGAGAGGTCATTGCCGCCAATCGCCTCCAAGAGGACTCGGTGGTGCTCCGCCCAAGCAGGGCAGATCTCCACCGTAAGCTCCACCGCATCCTCCGGGCGATCCACACTGTGTAGACACCCGGGCGTTTCCTCCCGCCTTATCCGAAACAGGAACCTCCCGAAGCAACCGTGTCCGGGGAGGACCTGTGTCAGGCGGTGAGTGAGGACGCCGTGGCGCCTCTCTAGACACCCTTTTTTTTCATTTTCAACATAGTCGCAGCCAATTCACATTATGACATTACTTTTGCCCCTCCCTGTCTAAATAGGTTTTAACCTACCTAAATTAGGCATATTGCAGTCATAATTCCACTCTAGTGACTGGAGACTTTTCTTACAAACGAAGGAAGACTTGTAGTCACATGAGATATCATTCATAGTGCTTGGTACGTCCATGTGCACACAGTCCTCTTCACCGACATTGTTCGGTGCATTTTTCTGCCAACTTGCTGTACACATCAGTGATTGGCCTTTCTAAAAATAATAAATAATTTATGATTAGAAAATAGTTTAAAAATAACTGGTATTTATTTATTTTGTCATTAATGTTTACACAGGCTGAATTTTTGGCTCAGACGTAATATGAACACTTTGCCAAATGTCAACCGGACGCAAAATGTCCATTCAAAATGCCTCTTTCGCATTATGACCATTTCGCAAAATTCCCTCTCGTAAAATGTCCATACACACAAATCAAAATAAAGGCAAGAATTTTGGTTGGCTTAAAAACCATCACCAAAATAAATAAATCTCGCAAATGATTCAATTTCTGTCCTTTATTTTGATTTGTTTGTATACAGGGTGTAAGGGTAAACAGTCTTGTCATTCAAACCATGGGTAGTTGACTTAAATATAAAAATAAATGACCGAACACAACAAAAAAAAACGTCATTTTCATTAAAAGATTTTAAAAAGTTTCTATCCGACACCGTGCTCTCTAGTGAAACAGCTGACTGACTGAGGGAGGGGTCGTGCTCGCGGCCGGTCAGTTCACATCCCGTACCCTCCGCCCGTGTTGAGACGCAAGTTCGTTGCTCTAGCGCATAGGACAACGAACTTGCGTCTCTTGTGGTAAAATGTAGAATTAAAAAAAAGAAAAAAAATGTTGTAATTTTCCATTGACTTTACGTTCTATAAATGAAACCAAACCACTGGTTGCAAGGATAACGGTGTTTACCCTAACACCCTGTATAATTATGTACCCTACTGGCCTATCTGATTTTAAAGTTATTATGTAACCCTTTGTGCGCGAATCCGACTCGCAATTGACCGATTTTGTACTGTTAAGAAGAATTGAATGTATGTATTGAAACCTGAGCAAGCGAAAGATTCTAGGATTGAACCATGAGTGAAGCGAATGGTTCAAACATAGAATCCTGAGCGTTGCGAGGATTTCAAAGGTACGAGACGCAGAATAACTTTGCTGCCGAGCGAAACACACAACTTTTAAAACGGAAAAGAATATAACTAAAGCGGGTGTAAAAAATCCCTTAATGATGCCATGAGTCACATAATCTTGACATTAGTCATTGCAAATATTTTCCTGTACTGGGCCATACCAGGGAACCGATTTGGTGTAACCGAGTGGAGATATTGTAAATCAACATTTATCACTCGTTTTTATTCGAAATCATTATGATCTATGTAGTTCTACTATGTCTTTCATCAGCAATTATTCTTGCTTAATGCTACTTGGCATAGTGAATATTTATAATGCGTATTATTTATTTCGGCTTCGTGGTATCTTTCACACCCTGTAGGTATACTAGAGATGAGAATATTGGTTGAAATTGTTTATTGGTTAATGGTTAAATAAAAATATCGATATTTTTATTGGTTGAAAATATTAGTTAATATTTTTATTCAAGTATCTGCAACATGTTGAAAAGTTGAATATTCTATTAACTAATGCATGTTGAAATTGTTAAGTTAAACTTCCCTTCATACTTTAACAGGCTTAGGACTGACTAGCATTTATCTCAATTAGATAATCGAATATATAAAAAAAACAACAACAACGCAACGACGCGACTTTGTTATTTGAGTAAAATATCAAAACTAACTAATACAATAAACTTATATCAAAAATCAACCATTAACCGACCGAAATATTGGTTAAAAATATCAACAACTTTCTTTAGAATAAAATATCCCCAACAGTAAATGTGTTTTAACGTAACAAAGATAGAACATACAATTGAATGCACGTAACGGAATAAATATTTCTACGACACTGACGACACTGCGTTGCCGCTCCGAAGGTCAACCCGAGCGAGCGAGAGACAGCGCGTTGTTCGAGCGAGACAGAGAAATATTCGTCCTTGCCAATTTTGCGCCGAAGAAGTTGATATGATATTTTTATTCGTTAATGTTAATTTTATTTATTGAATATCATGGTTAATTTTAAATATTAGTTAAATTTAATGGTTGATGATTATATTCATCATCTCTAAGGTATACATACGGTCAACGGTCTCAAATAGTCCTTCAGCCATTATGTCCGTAAGCCCCACGAACACCCACGGTATGGTTGGATTGGTTTTGCTCATAAACGACATAACAGCTTTGGCTTCATCTTCGTTTTCTGCGTAGAACACACTGGCTCCTTCCAGAGCACACATTCGCTTGGCATTAGCAAAACTCTGTTCTATCTTGTGGACCTTGTAGAAACTCTCTTCTGATTCTATATAAGTGTAGTCCTTCCGGAAAAACGTTTTATCCCTTTGTGTATCTACAAAATGAAAAATAAACATATTTAAAACGGTTAGCATTTTTGTAACTGTCTTCCGTCTAAACAACCTATTAACTAAAGTAACTATGTACTTATATTATAAAAAATCGCCAAGTGCGGGCTGAACTCGCACACGAAGGGTTCCATACCACCGTACATATTTTAACACTGTTTTTTTTAGTAAAAAAACACGTTTCTTGTGTAAGGCTGACTGTACACTGTAGCGGACTACTCATGATTTCACACTTATTTAATTACTTTTTAACTTAATACTTACTTTAACTTAATTACTGTTTTAGTCAACCTATTCCGGACTATATTGTGTAGGTTGACTCTTAAGAGTTCAAGTTCTAAAATGTAAGTCTGTAAATAACCAAATAAAATTATATGAAAATTGAAATATGGGAAAACCTGAAAAGGCATAATTGTACTTATCATTATGAACAACCTTTTTACGGAAACAAACCTGAACCCGTGAAAAAAAAATAAGCTACTCCATATATAACTCGCTACTTCGTACTACGAGTTTTTCTTCAGGTTTCAGAGTTGGTTCGATCTACATGAGTGGAAAGACTCAGCTGAGTTATCAGAAAACCTTAGAGCCTTGGCTTTGTAGCTGTTTAAACAACTAGATTTCACTACATACTGTTTTCCAACAGAACAAGACCAATGGTAAAAACTTACCTAAATTGGACTGCTGAATATTGCAGCTACAGTTTCGTTTAAGTGATGGAAAGCTCTTCTTGCAAATAAATCTATAATCTACGCCACATCGGATATCATTAAAATAGCCGTCTTGATTCATGTGCAGACAGTCTTCATTGTCATTATTGTCCGGCTGAGCTGGCATCCAATTGTTGTACACCTCGGAGATTGACTTACCTAGAATAAATAACATATAAATAAATTAAGAAAGTTAAAAGTTTTAGTTAGCCCTTACAGCAAAACCAAATATTATGTCGGGTGTTTGTACACTGGACAGCTTTATGTCATCTTCCTGCCCTTATCCCAATTTATCTGGAATCGGCACAAAACAAATATTAATAAAATATACACTTACCGTCAATGGTCTCATATACACCTTCAGTTACTATGTCTGATATGCCCACAAACACCCATGCATCACCCCAGTATGTATTGTAAGTAGGCCGGGAATATTGTGTGTTTTGGGACAGTTTCCAAAACGATATCACAGCGTTAGCCTCATCGCTGTTTTCTGGGTAGAACAAACTGGCTCCTTCCAGAGCACACTCTCGCTTGGCATCAAGCCAATTCTTCCTAGTCATGTGGACTTTGTAGAAACTTTCTTCTGATTCAATTTAAGTGTAGTCCTCACGGAAAGACACTTGATTATTTTGTCCATCTATGAAATAGAAAATAGTTATTATTATTAAACTGCATGGTTTTACTCAGGCACAACATTGGAAATAAATAGTTAAGAGTTTAAGCAAAACGTAGATGACATTAATACTCACGTGAGAAATCCGATAAAATGAAAACAAACACAACAAGAAAGACAACCAAAGTTTTAGGATACATGTTGTAACTATACCTACGACATGTGTCTAACCTCTTGCAGCAGACACGACAACATGTGAATGTTTAAAATGAAGTGAGGCTTTTATAGTGAATAATAAACCATGATACGCTTTATCACTGTTTTTGTTATTGAACTTATATCCAATAGTAGGGAAAACTGGAGCTGGTTGATTAAATTTTGACTGATTGGTGTTTATTTCTTGTTTATGTATTAAAATTACTTTACTTGATATTTACACTACATGTCTTCCAAAACAAACAAATTAAAATTATAATTAATCATTGTTATTTACTAGTTTCAGCAGAACAAGAAATTTTCAGTCCAGGACCAGGGTAGGTTGACCATAGGCCTATGGTATTTTGACTAAAATGTGAACTCATGAGAAGGGATGAGTAATAGAAAAATATTTTATTGTAATATTATTTTTATTATGTTTACCTAATTATAACATCATCAACATCCACTAAGTGAAAAAAACACGTAGGATTATTGAAGCTAACTCAAAAACTACCCACCCAAACAAATTTAATATTTATATAGAACCATCGCGCAAGCTATCGCATACGGTTAGACCAAGACTCGGGGTTGGTAATGTTACTTTTTATCCCGGTAGTACGTTCCATGGGATAATTTCCAACACGACGCGGGCAAAAGATAAATAAGACCATTGTAAACAAGCAAGTTATTATAAAAAATAAGGTATCAAATAGGTATATATGTATATATATCTCTGAATCTTCGAGATTCTTGGTTATTCCGAGAAGCATGGTGATAACAATACCCGTTGTATCCTGCGATGTTACGAAAACTACGAATAATAAGTTGCCAGTGGGTACCTACCTAAAAACATAACTAATGTATCTCTGCTTACTACCCCTTTGCGGAATGTAGGCATGACGTAAGGTATGTTTTTTATAAATTAAAGTAAAATAAGTTAAAGATTTTTTTGCGGACTGTCTGAACACACAACTATTTGAAAAATATTAATAATAATAGTTCCAAGTCCAGTAAACCAGACGGAAGATTAAGCGAAATTATGCCTCATCATAAGTTCGCGAAAAGTTTATTCCTACTGAATGCAACTTTGCAAGTTTTCAAAGTAAATTATTTATTAGTACCTAACGGTTTTGTTGTGAATTTAAAAACTTGCTAAGTTATTAAACTTTATTTTACATTTCGATATGAAAGTAAAAGAAACGGGAGCTGGGGCTTGTGGCTACGTAATAACAGCCGCACAGGTCGATCAATCAAGTTATGCTACGCTTGCCGCAGTTGGTCCGTGGATTGGTGACCATCTTTACATACTAAGACTCGGAAAGCACGTTAAGACACCCCGGCTTTCATTCGTGGATCTTTGACAATCGTTACGGGTCTGCCAACCAGTATTACCAAAGGGGTATCGTATTACCCAGTTACTGGGTTGTGGAGGTCAGACAGGCAGTCGCTCCATGTAAAATACTGGTATTCAGCTGCATCCGGTTAGACAGGAAGCCGACCTAAACAGTGATGTTAAAAGGCTAAACCGATAATGAAGAAAGTGAAAGAAAGCACTTGGGACCCATCTGGATTCTTTTATCGGCGAACTTGGCTCCATTTTAACATTTATGTTTTTGTAGGGTATTACTTATATCACTAAAAAGTATAGTTTTTCTTTTAAATATGTGCTAGTAGTTAGTACCAACATATTTAAAAGAAAAGGTAACTGTCTGTAACTCTTAGTGTTAGCTATGGGGCCTCTACGATTTCGTAGGCTGAATCGTAGAACCTCGTAGCACTGCGTCTACGAAGTATTTCTTGAGGGTACCTATTAAATATTTCATAACTAGCGACCTGCCCTGCTTTGCACGGGTACAACAGCGATATGACAAGACATCGAGATTTTTGTGTTATATCTAAGTTAAATGATAGTGTTGCAGGGACTCAGGTGATTTTTTTTTTCCTAATGTATTTATGGTATCTTAACAGAAAAGTACAACACGTTTTAATTATATAAATACAATAGGTATATTTTTATTTGTTCGATTATTGAATTTCCTCAGAAGATCGAACGGTCTACTTCATGTTCACAAATGAAGAAGCTCTTCGTATCACAGTTGACAATATTCAGACGTCCTGTGTAGAACATGGACCCGCAGTGCTCACTGTCATCTCCGTTTGGCAGGTGGTTGTTCCACCAAGTGTTAGCATCTACAGTCATCGGTGTTCCTGGAAACCGAACTTGTTAGTCAAAACAATATAAATCAACGACATAACTTTATGACAGGTACATACCTAAATATTAATATCACTAACTTAAACAACATAGTGCATGAAAATTAGTTGAGGTGTGAAATATTGAGTTATTCAAATTACACCATGTGTATTCCAGATACGAATACGTTTTGTAACAGAATTAAAAAAAATATATTATTTGTCTGCGACTTCGGCTGTGGAACTCAATACACACACGTTCACTTACCTCTAACTGTCTGCCAGCCTTCGTGTAATCGGTTATGGAAGCCCATATGATATATTCCTCTAAAGTAGTCCCCTCCGACTCTTCGATTCGATTCTGTGAAGTTTGCAAGATAATCCGCTTCCAACTGATTATTGATCACCGCCAGGTAGGATTGTTCCGCGCGACACACGGCGTGTGCCTCCGTCCAGTTCAATGGAGTTGAGTGCAGCTTGTAACATTTGCCAATATCCGCATCAAGAGTGTAATCTAAAAAAGGAATTAAATTATAGTAAACGTAGTAAATGTTCTAAGAAGCCTAGGAAAAACTACAGCTCTGGTCAAACTAAAGCGAATCCCGCGCGGAATGCGGGACGTAATTCGCTCGCGCCGATTGTTTCAACCTCATATTTAAACTTGTGTTTCGACTTGTATTGTAACTTTACATTAGCGTGTTGCGTGACTTTCTAACCCTTACTAATATTATAAATGCGAAAGTAACTCTGTCTGTATGTCGGTCTGTCTGTCACAAAAAGTGACTCAAATGTTCTGTAACTGTGTATGATTTCTGTACTGTATACACTGTAACTTTACTCCGACATGACATTTTTAATAAATTAATGTATTTTGAAATTAAATATTTGCACACCACATGTAATGGTAGAATGTAAATGGGCCACATATATAATAACATCATACGACTTTGTGCACCTACATTTTGGCAAATAAAGTATTATTCTATTCTATTCTATTCCGTCCACAGACAGAATTTACCATTGAAAACCCCTCTTACACCATTTGGAAAACTCTAGGTAAGAAAATACAGAGATTAAAACATACCTACATTAGACATATTGCAGTGATAATTCCACTCCAGTGAGAGGAGGCTCTTCTTGCAAATGAAGTAAGACTTTCCGTCACATGGGTAGTCATTAAGGTTTCCTTGTTGGTTCAGGTGCACACAGTCCTCGTTACCGCCCAAATCATCCGGGCTACCTGACTGCCATTGGTTATACACCTCAGAGATTGATTTTCCTAGAAATATAAATTTAATATACATTTTAATGATGATGGCCCAAATAACTGATATGTTTACATTAATAATCAAGTTAATATGCCCAGTTTTTTAGGTAAGTATCTATTTTTTTTTACCCGACTGCCCCAGAAGGATGGTAAGTATGTATGTTTGTATGTCTCTATGACTACTTTTTCGGCATGCTCTGTAGCCTAAACGGCTTGATGGATTTTAACATACGAAATTTCGCTATATTTTTTATATATTTCATTTGCAAATAAAAAAAAAGAGGGGAAGGTTTTTTTTTTTAAATAAATTACACCAATAATAGTATGAAATAAAAGCTAGTAATGAGTTAATTCCAAATATATATTATATTACTAAAACTAAAAAGCTTGAAATAAAACAAATTATTTAAAAAAAAAAAAAAAATCGACTGCAAAAAATGTGCTGCTGATTTATAAATAATTTGTTTTATTATTTAAAACACTGCTCAGCGTTCATGACACATGGAATGAACACAGAATGAATAAAAAAAAATAGATACAACATTTGTACATTAGAAACATATTAGAATTAGAAACGTACCGTCAATGCTCTTAAATACTCCTTCAGTTAATATGTCCGACATCCCAACAAACGCCCATCCGACATTAGGCTGGATACTCTTCCAAAGTGATATCACAGCATTGGCTTCATCTCTGTTGTCTGGGTAGAACAAACTGGCTCCTTCCAGAGCACACACTCGCTTGGCATCAGCCCAAGTCTGTCGTGACGTGTGAATCTTATAGAAACCCTCCGTTGTTTCTAAATAATTGTAATCCTCACGGAAAAACTTTTTATCTCTTTGTCCATCTAGGAATAGGAAAATAGTCATAAAATTTATTTATATCTTTGTCCTGACCCCATGATTGTTAATATTATATTGATATTAGAGCGATTGTTTAGTTATCATAAATAAAATAAATGACACAATACTCACGTGTGAAATTCGATACGAAGTACACTACAAAAAATACTAATAAAGTTTTAGAAAACATTGTTGTAAGTTTGCAACATGCGTGTGCGACCATTTTATACGAGCGTTTACAGTAAGTGAAGCTTATATTAATATAATTTCTTCATATCGCCTTACTAGGTTCAGAAGTTCAGAGTGAGATGAAATCTTTTTGTAAACAATCCCGGGTTTGTCCCAAAGTGAAAGGTCATCTGCAAAACGATAAAAATGGACCTTCCGACTTGATTTCAACTCTCCTCTTCTACGTCTGTAAATGCCCCAATTATTTTCCTGTTATACCAATACCTACCCTATAAAGGAGAATGGGCGCCTGCTTATGGTCCTGCCCTGAAGCCCAATAACAATAAGATATACACAAATGGAAAGAGCTTTCCATGGAGAACCTTTGCTACTAACACGACTTTTGCTAATTGTCAGTCAGTTTGGAGTTAATGACCTAAATAAATATGATCACTGGGACACCGAAGTTAAGGAATTTTCTTGACCCACTAGCCATAAGATATACACCAATGAAAAGAGCTTTTCGAAAAGAACCCTTGCTTCTAAAATAACTGTTGCCAATTATTGTTAGTCAGTTCGGATTTAATGACCTAAATAGGTAATAACTTGCGCACCGAAGTTAAGGAATTCTTGGCGTCCAAAAGCCATAAGATATATACCACTGAAAAGAGCTTTTTAGGGATAACCTTTGCTACAAACACGACTTTTGCCTATTATTAGTCAGTTTAGAGTTAATGACCTAAATAAGTGATGAATTTCAATTATGCTTAATTACTCACATTTAGAGCTCTGTAGGTCCTTTCGTACTAACAATCGAGAGAAACGTCATATCCCGAAATATTTACTTTCCATTGGCATATATCTTAACTCTATTGGGGGATGCGGCAGGCTTAACAATCTGTACGGCCGATCGACTCTTAAAAACATTGTTCCCAAAACGGCATCTAGGAGGCCAACGTTTTAAAATGTCCGTTTATAGGTTTGCAAGGCTCAAAGTTAATAAAAGTTATTTCATTGTCTAAATACCTGAATTCCACTAATGCTTAACTCACATTAAGCTCTGTAGCTCCTTTCGTACTAACAATCGAGAGAAGCGTCCTATCACAAAAGATTAGCCTTGAAGAGATCTTTCCATTGGCATATATCTCAACTCTATTGGGGTACGCGTCAGGCTTAACGATCTGTCCAGTTGACCGACTCTTAAAACATTGTTCCTAAAATGGCATCTATTGGAGACTAATGTTTTAAAATGTTCGCTTATAGGCTTTAAAGATGATGTTTGCAGGGCCCTGAATCATTAAAAGTTATTTAATTGACGAAATACCAGAATTCCAATAATATTTAATCACTCACTTTTAAAGCTCTGTAGCTCCTTTCGTACTAACGATCGAGAGAAGTATTCATAACAAGAAATATTCTTCTTGATGAGATCTTTTCATTGGTATATATCTTAACGCTATTGGCCTCCAGGGCAGAAACGCCCTATCTCCTTTCAAGCTGGCCGTCTTCTGAACGAATAATTCATTAACGCTTTATACAACGTGTTGTTTTTGATATCTCATAACTCTAGGGTTATATTATTATTTAAGTAAAAAGAACACAAAATCTCCTAGAATAGGTAGTCCAAAAATGCTTAGTTTCGAAGATATAAAATAGACTCTCGATGAGTATATGTATCTAAGTTTCATTTATAAATAAAATTAATTAATTTTTATTCAAACCAATCATTCATATTTATTTGTCATATTTCACGTGACTTAGTCGAATTATTCTGTATAAAAAATGAAAACAAAAAAAATGATGATTGAAGAATAATTCATATGCCAGTTGATTCTTTGATATGGTCTCAATCATACCCTAGAGCTATAGGATATTAAAAAAAACACATTGTATATTTCGGCTCGTTTACGCATTCGCATTATTTATGATAATAGGCATTTTTTTATTTCTTTATATAATTTATATTTTATGTCAATTGGATTTTCAAAATTAGAACATTAGCTTAAAAGTCTGAAACTTTCAGAATTCCGAGTGCTGTTATGCAATAATTATGGAGTTTACTACGAAGAGCATTAATGAAATTGTTACATAAAGGGGGTTCGCGTGGTAGTCGTATTTAACGCCTTGTACTAAAATAACAGGCACATTTATATAAAAAATCCCTGTATGTCAAGATTCACTGACTGACTATATTATTAGGTACTTTCTTAAATAACCATAAAGGCTTAAAAAAACTAAGAGGAAACATACTTTCTTATTTTAATTCATTACTTTATTAACAATTATAAACAATTTCATACATGTTGTTCGAATTAATAATTCGAGCTATCTACTTCGTGTTCACAAATGAACATGCTCTTCGTATTACAATCGGTATTGATCAGACGGCCGTTGAAGAACATTGAGCCGCACTCCTCATAATGGTTTCTGTCAGGCTGGTGGTTGTCGAACCAGACGTCGGCATCTACATTCATTGGTGCTCCTGGAAATGATGACGATAAATCAAACAAATTCTATAAACAACCAAGATTTTTGGGATCTCTTTCTACTGTCGAGGATATTTATACAAAAATACTCCCATCCCACACAGACACAAAGATCCGCGGCATCGCGGCGGGTAATTTAACTACAGAGCATCAAGTTCGGTGACGGTGGCGGCGGCGCTGTCGGTGGACATAAAAATACAGATCAGGGGGCTGACTATGAAATTTAGTGCCATCATTATTCCACTGCGAAAAAAGGATGTTGCTAGCGGCCTTGTATAGCTCCGTCTCTCACTAACGTTGGAAAAATGGTGGTATTAATACGACGTGGTATAGGTGCAGCACAGATATTCCGAACCGTTGATTTGTTTCGATTATTTAGGGGGACGATACAAAATTGTTACTTTTATGGTAGAAAATGTTTAAGTGGGCAATAAATTATTATTATTAGGAATTTCATTGCATAACATAGGTGCTACTATAAAATATACATTGAGAAATTAATTAAAAAGTAGTGTGGACCAGTGGTCATTTATAAAATAATATAAATGTATCATTCTAGGGAACTTTATCTCATTTCTAGGGAACTTATTGGGAGCTATATGTTTGAGCCGTTTGGGGTTGAAACACTAGGGCCGTGGGGTCCGAGTGCTCATCGAGTATTTCGGGACATCGCTAATTTATTTATTTATTTATTCATTTAAATCAGATACAGTGATCCATATTTTTGTTAGTAGGTGTACTTAAGAATTATGTTAGTAACCAATCATACTATTATAACTAAAAAAATAAATATCATAAATTATAAATTATCAATTATCAATATCATTATAAAAACAGGAATTCATTAAAATATTTAAATTCATTACAATAACATTACAAATAATAATAATACTTAAATAATACATAAAAAAAAGCGCTAAGCGATTGGTCGACTCTTCACGTGACCAGAGGGCTGGCCTATTTTTAGCCCAAAGAATCAGCATTGCCATTCAACGTGGCAATGCTGCCAGCCTTTTGGGCACCTTTCCCATTGACAGCGATGCGGATGAATTCTTTGATGCTCAATGAGCCCCTCCCCTTTATTTTTTCTTTTTAATTTTGTTATATATGTAATTGTTTTTTAGTTAATTTAGTATAATAAGTTACCCAATGTATATATTTTACCACAAATTAAATTAGGGAACTTTAAAAACAACTTTGGGATTTAACTAATCTAATGAGAACTAGAGAAGTTATTCATCTACTTGACTAAAACATCCCAAATACAAAGGTACAGACTAAGTGCACAAATTCGCGAAGGGTCCAATAATTTAATTTTACACGTTTTGGCCACGAAGTATTAGCATCTTTTATGGTATATGGTTTACAAATGTAGTGCATGGTTTAAATGGTATATATATATTGTTTACAGTGTAGGAAAAAAATCGAAAAAAAGAAAAATTCGGTGTCGATTAAGTCAATTATTTTTAAGCAAAAAATATATTTTGCTGGGAGTGGCGCAACCGGCTCCTAGAGTGGCCAGTAGGTGTTGAGGCAAGGAGCGCGTTAATTGACAGTATATACTGCCTGTCGGGCCCTGAAGGCTAAGGCTTGGGGTACAAAAAACTGCTGGCGAGAGAAGCTGTAAAGTACTGTAGCTGCTGTTTTTAGTGTTCGCCTACGAAAGTCCTCTTTCAACATCCAAGGAAGATCGCTGTAGCCTAAGCCACACACTCACGTACCTCTAACTGTCTGCCAGCCTTCGTTAAATCTGTTATGAAAGCCCAGGTGATATATTCCTCGTTGGTATTGCTCATTGATGTGTGGCTTCGGCGTGGATTTCGTTAACTTTTCAAGGTAATCTGCTTCCATCCGATTGCTGATCACTGCCAGGGAGGTATATTCTAATCGACACATTGCATATGCTTCGGCCCATTTCAGCGGAGTTGTATGAAGCTTGTAGCACTTGCCAGTATTGTTATTGAAAGTATAATCTGAAATTATAAAATACATATTATGTAATGTGTATAATTGATGGTGGTAGATTGAAATTTCTTTTGCGCATTATACAAAATGCGTTTTGAATTAATACATTTTTATTGATCAATCCATATTTATATTTAATTGTGGTAAAGTCCTGGATTTACCGACTGGACCAATTTTGTGATTATTTGTTCAATGTTGGATACATTGAACAAATAATCACAAAATTGGTGCCAGATTGATTCAAAATGTCGTAAAACGCACAAATGTGCATCAACTCAGGAGGTGGTCATTTGACCAAAAAAAAAACAAATTCTTTTTTTAATATCATCATAGACATCTTTCCGTGAAAACGTGGCCCAATTTTTTTTTCATTTGCAATAAATGACGGCCAATTCACATTACGACATTAAGGCTCTTACACGCGACGCCGCGCCGTTGCATTGTTCGCCGTGAAGTTTTCTCAGAATTTTTTTGTTAAAATTCGAATAGCGCCAGTATGTAAGAGCCTTTACATTAAAGGGATTTTAACCTACCTAAATTAGGCATATTGCAGTCATCATTCCACTCTAGTGACTGGAGACTCTTCTTACAAATGAAGGAGGACTTGTAGTCACACGAGATATCATTCATAGTGCCTGGTACGTCCATGTGCACACAGTCCTCTTCACCAGCATTGTCCGGTACATTTGGTTGCCAGTTGCTGTACACATCAGTGATTGGCCTTTCTAAAAATAATAAATAATTTATTATTAGAAAATAATGTAAAAATAACTGGTATTTATTTATTTTGTCATTAATGGCTGAATTTTTGGCTCAGTCGCAAAATGATCACTTTGCCAAATGTCTACCGGACGCAAAATGTCAATTTGTCAGAATGTCTCTTTCGCAAAATGTCCCTTTCGTAAAATGAAACACACACAAATCAAAATAAAGGACAGAATTGTTGTTGACTTACAAACCATCACCAAAATAAATAAATCTCGCAAACGATTCAATTTCTGTTCTTTATTTTGATTTATTTGATGTCGGGATGGGACCTGCCTAGCTCATTTTAAAGTTATTATGTAACCCTCTGTGCGCGAAATCGCAATTGACCGATTTTGTATTGATAAGAAGGATTGAATGTATGAAAATTTTGCGATAGATACATTCTGGGAAATGGACATTTTGCGTCCGCTAGACATTTTACGAAGTGGTCATTTTGCGACTGAGCCAATTTTTTTAAGAGACGAGGATTACTTTCGAGATGAAAACCAAAACGGTAAAGTATGTAATTAAAACGGGTGTAAAAATAGTTATTTATGCAACTGTTATATAATAAAGGGTATTAAAACACGAATAAGCCGATTTGATACTAGTATCACATGTGTTCTAATACCTAATTATATACAGTTGCATACAAGATTTTATCTACACCCATGATAATATCATGGGTGTAGATAAATATGAATCTTCTATAAAAGTTTCTTTGCAATACCAATATAGAACAAAAATGGCGCGGTACGATGTGAATTCGAATTCGAATGTGTTTAGTTTTTAAATTACGGTGCTTTGTTAGTGAAACGCTCGTGAATGACAATGTTCTTTTTTTGAAATGAGTTGCATTATGAAATTCAGTACAACATTATAACACCCGTTTGGATGATATTATGGTTACTATGACACTGGATGTTTTAATGTTGGCTATAAGCTAACTGTTTCAGAAACTTTTGGAGAGGATTTATAGCATGGGTGTAGATAAAAACCCTTAATGATGCCATGAGTCACATTCACATTCTTCACATTAGTCATTGCAAGTATTTTTCTGTATTGGGCCATACCAAGGAACGGATTTGGTGTAACCGAGTGGAGATACTGTAAATCAACATATCATTCGTTTTTATTCAAAATCATTATGGTTTAAATCTATGAAGTTCTAATAAGTCTTTCACCAGAAATTATTCTTGCTTAATGCTATTTGGCATAGTGAATATTTATAATGCGTATTATTTATTTCGGCTTTTTGGTATCTTTCACAACCTGTAGGTATATATACGTACGGTCAACGGTCTCAAATAGTCCTTCAGCCATTTTGTCCGAAAGCCCCACGAACACCCACGGTATGGTTGGATTGGTTTTGCTCATAAAGGACATAACAGCTTTAGCTTCATCTTCGTTTTCTGCGTAGAACACACTGGCTCCTTCCAGAGCACACATTCGCTTGGCATCAGCAAAACTCTTTGTTATCTTGTGGACCTTGTAGAAACTCTCTTCTGATTCTATATAAGTGTAGTCCTTCCGGAAAAACGTTTTATTCTTTGGTGTATCTAAAAAATGGAAAATAATAGTATATTATGCAATTAGTGAATAAAGGACGGATTTAAAGCGAGGGCCATAGATGAATCACGAGCATAGCGAGTGATTCAAGTGTTAGAATCCTGAACGACGCGAGCGATTCATGGCCCTCGATATAAATCCGTTTTATTCAAGAGTTGCATACTATACTTTATACCATGACTACGAGAAAAAGAACTTCGAGTATGTTGTTATGTCAATGTTATGTCTTGGTTTTATAGTACCTACACCTTAGCATAGAATACATACTCCATAAGGTCGATGACTTCTTTTTCTTCGACAACTCATTAAAATAAGTTAGGAAAACAGACTCTGAAAATGTGGTCAGCTTGATTTTCATTTTTCCATTTACTCAAACAAACAAACAAACTCACACTCAAACTCATCGTAGGCTTTGATGTAAACCAGCCGTGATTTGTTGGTTAGCAAGCTTTCTTCTATATCGGCCGCCCTCTCTTTCATAAACTCAGGTGTTAACACATCTTCATCACTTGAAAACATTTTCAATCGATTTATTATTAAGTAACCCTAAACTTTTTGTTCGTACAACTTACAATATTTAAAATAGCGCCCATTTACTAATGACAGCAAAGAACACAAAACAGTCTTTATTCTAATGCTAAACTCCTGTTCGAAAATCAAATCAAATAGGAGTTTGTATATCATTGAGATGGAGTTCGAACAAATTGGTGTTCTAAATTCAAACACCAAAACAGTGATTAAAAGTGCTTTTTATTCACTGTTTTCAGTGAATAAAATAAGCTTTTTAGAGGGGGCATGGTATAAACATATTTTCAACACACTTACTCGTAAAGGGAAAGCCTGAAAAGGGATACTTGTACATATCATTATGAACCACTTTTTTATCGAAACAAAACGAAACCCGTGAAAAAAAAAAATAAGCGACTCCATACATAACTCGCTACTTCTTACTACGAGTTATTCTTCAGCTTTCAGGGTTGGTTCGATCTACATGAGTGTGTTAGGAGCTGAGGTGGTTTACAGAAACGATCAGTTCAATGCGCAAAATCGTACTGGATTTATTTTAGAAAAACTTAGCTACTAATACAAATCTTAATGCGGGTTACTTAAAAATTAAACATTTTGAATAGACCAATCATAGCACAGCACGTATCAGTCTGTAGTTCTTCAAAACTCACGACGGGGGCGCCACCATCGAGGTGGCGGTAGCGGGGCGCTAGGGCTCCGCGGTCGGCCATTCGGCCGGCGCGCGCGGCGCGCACACTTTGGACTATGGTGCAGCTACAGTGCTCCCCCTCAAGCGAAGCGTACGGGTCGCCGGACAGTCCGTCCGGATGAGGTTTTCTGTACAGGAACGTCAGGTGCCAGTGCTGATGAGGCGTCGTCGTTGACTATATACGCTGGCTTCAGCCGGTCTATTGACACTGAACTTTGCCGGCTTGGTAGCTGCAGTGTGAACACTTTGTTTTCCCGCTTCAACACTATGTAGGGTCCGTCATACGTTGGTTGCAGTGGTTTACGTACGGCGTCAACTCTGATGAAAACTGCGTGGCATTTGTCTAGGTCTGAATGCACGAATATGGCACGGTTGTTGCTGTGCGGCTGGATTTGTGATGGCTTGAGACTGTCTATTGTTTTGCGTATTTTGTCGACGTATTCAGAGTTCATTATTTCACTGCGTGGTGTTGATGAGAAAAAATCACCTGGGAGTCGTAGGTTACAACCGTAGGTGAGCTGTGCAGCCGTTACACCGGTATCAGTGCGACAAGCAGCGCGTAGTCCGAGCAGTGCAGTCGGTAGCTCGTCGATCCATGTACTTCCCTTTGTGAGGCGTGCGGTGAGCGCGGCCTTGAGTGATCTGTGCCAGCGTTCAATAATGCCGTTGCTCTGTGGATGGTATGGCGTTGTACGTACACGGTGTATCCCAAGTAGGTTGGTTAAGGCATTGAACAGCTGACTTTCAAATTGCCGGCCTTGATCACTGGTCAGAGTCTCTGGGCATCCAAATCTCGCGATCCACGTCTCATATGTTGTCCTCGCGATGGTTTCTGCAGTAATGTCCATAATAGGCGTTGCTTCTGGCCATCGTGTCTTGCGGTCGATAATGGTAAGTAAATAACGATGACCGGTTGATGACGTAGGTAGCGGGCCTACGATATCAATGTGTATGTGTTTGAAACGCTCGGTGGGTGCGAATGTTGATAACTCGCTACTTGTATGCCGATGCACCTTCGCTCGCTGACAAGCTACACATGACTTGGTCCACTTGCCGATGTCTACATTCATGCTTGGCCAGAAGTATTTGTCTTTCATAAGTCTGCGCGTTGTTCTAACACCAGGATGGCTTATTCCATGCAGCGCGTTGAAAGCAGCTAATCGGAAATCCTTTGGTAAATACGGTCGTACGTTGTTAGTCGACGTTTCGCAGTATATTTTGTCATTGGTACCTGGCAAAGTAATTTGCTTGAATTGAATATTACTTTGTTTCTTCAATGTGGGTAATTGTTCGTCTTTATTTTGTGCTTCTCTTAAGCTTGAATAATCTATGGTTGTGGGGCAGGTAATTGTCTCGATGCGTGACAGTGTATCAGCCACAACGTTGTCGTTCCCACTGATGTGTCGAATATCAGTTGTAAACTCACTGATAAATAACAACTGTCGAGTTCTTCGTTGGGTTTCGCTGTCCGATGATAGTTTTGATAATGCGTAGGTAAGCGGCTTGTGGTCGGTGAACACGATTAATTCACGTCCTTCATGCATTTTCCTAAAATGCTTCACTGCCATATACATTGCAAGTAGTTCCCGGTCATAGGTACTGTACTTCAACTGTGTATCCGATAACTTCTTTGAAAAATAACCGAGTGGTTGCCACATATTGTTTACGTGCTGTTGGAGTACCGCGCCGACGCAACTGTTCGATGCGTCGCACATTATTGAGAGTGGGGCGGTGTGGCAGGGATGTGCGAGCAGTACGGCGTCGCGTAGTTTTTTTTTGCAATTTTCGAATGCGAGTGATGATTCATCAGTCCACTGGATTATTGTTTTATCGCGCTTCTTAGAATTATGTAGATAGGCATTGAGCGGCGCTTGCAAACTTGCGGCGTTTGGAATGTTGTCACGGTAGTAGTTAAGCATTCCAAGAAAACTTCGTAGTTTTTCTACCGTCTTGGGTTTGGGATAGTCATTAATGACCTTGACCTTCTCCTCTGGTGGTCTGATGCCTTCGCTTGATACTGTGTATCCTAAAAACTTTACTGTCCTGCAGTTTTAATATAGTGTTCGACGTTGTTCTGCGGACTTAATTTCATTGACGTCACTCGAGTTGTGCCTGGGAAATCAGCGAGTATATCGTGGTACGATTGCTGCAGGTCGACACTACGTACTGTGGGTTGGTTTGATACTCGTGCCGGTGCCGCGACAGACAGTTTGGTTGTCATGTCTATCAACCTTCGATTTCGTAGATCGACGTTGAGCTGGTGATGATTAAGGAAATCTGCTCCGATGATAGGTTTGCTGACGTCGGCGACTACAAACTTCCATCTATATGGCCTGCGCAGATTGAAGTTTAGCTCCAACGTTTTTTCACCGTAGGTGGAGATGACAGTGTTGTTAGCGGCATATAGCGTGAATGGTAATTTCTTCAAACGTTGGCCTTTTGACCGTGGTATTACTGATATGTTCGCACCTGTGTCTACCAGGAATGTGAGTCTTGATGTCTTGTCATAGATGAATAGGCGGTATGATTCGTTGTAAACGCCAGAGTCCGCCGCATCTAGCGCTTGTGCTAGTTTTCCGTGTTTTTTTTATGTTCCCTGTTGTCATAAGAACATGGTTGACGACAACATCTAGCGTCTTTGCCAAACTTCCTGTGGTAATAGCAATACGGCGACGGTGTGCCTGAGCGTGAGCGAGACGGCATATATGCACCAGAGCGTGAGCGTGAGCGCGATCTATGCGATGAATGTTCGCGTCCGCGGTACCGACAGCGGCATGTATGTTGTTGTGACGACTTGAGCGAAGCTACTTCTAGTGATAATTTTTTAATTTCTTCGACTAAATATTGTGCATCACTTTTTGGCTGGCTTTGAGTTGGTTGTTGCTCACATGATACAGCTGTGACTTCTTGGGCTTGTTCTGTCATCTTGTCTGCTAGCAGCGATAATTCGTCCAGACTGGTTTCTTTTGTGACGACGAGAACGGATCGTACCTGGGCTGGAAGATGATTCATCCACATGAGTCGCAATGTGGAATCTGGAACCTTGTCACGTGCTAGGTTTCGCATGCGTCGAAGTAGCTGTGAGGGCTTCTGGTCACCGAGCTCCATATCTGACAATAGCTTTTGAAATTGCCGGTTTTCTGACTCTTCGTAGACCGATATCAAACGTTCCTTCAACAAGTCGTACTGTCGTGCTGTTGGTGGGTCGTATAGCAGGTCACAAATCTGTTCTACATCTTGCTTTTCCAATCGCGCGATCACCATCTGTGCTAGTTCTCGCTGTCCTTTTTTTAAATCGTGGGTAGCGGCTTCAAAACTGACGAACCATAATCGGGCTCGGTCGCGCCAGAATGCTGGAATCCGTAGTGATAGAGAAATACCGGCCACTTCTGGGATTTGCACTACCGTAGATTCACTACAACTGGTCTCGGTTGGGTTGGGCATGATTTGCGATGGTTGCGATGAGTTGTTCGCGGGGTCACCACTGTTAGGAGCTGAGGTGGTTTACAGAAACGATCAGTTCAATGCGCAAAATCGTACTGGATTTATTTTAGAAAAACTTAGCTACTAATACAAATCTTAATGCGGGTTACTTAAAAATTAAACATTTTGAATAGACCAATCATAGCACAGCACGTATCAGTCTGTAGTTCTTCAAAACTCACGACGGGGGCGCCACCATCGAGGTGGCGGTAGCGGGGCGCTAGGGCTCCGCGGTCGGCCATTCGGCCGGCGCGCGCGGCGCGCACACTTTGGACTATGGTGCAGCTACAAGTGGAAAGACTGAGCTGAGTTTTCAGGAAACCTTAGAGCCTTAGCTCATAGTGTTATGTATTAGGTGATTTCAATTCACACCCAACGGAATTGTTTTATGCGGAACTCTCTAGTTTTTGTGTTGAGCAAGAGTGAACATGCATTGACACTGAATTGTTGGGTGTTGGTTCGGATACCCACACTTTTATTAGTGATGCTCATGGATCGCAAAGGTGGCTTGATCATTGTTTAGTCACAAAGGCGGCTGTGCCTACTGTTCTGCATTCTTATGTAAAATATGACGTGCAGTGGTCAGACCACTTTCCGTTGATTATTATGTGTGACCTTAGCTATGTTCAGATTCATCAACCAAATGTTAGCATTGAAGTGAATGGGGTGATCTGGGGAGAAAGAAGTCAAGAACAGATTCGTGCTTATAGCATAAAATGTCATGAAAAATTGCGACTTATTGACTTCCCGGATGACTTTAGAGAGTGTAGTGGTCAGACTTGTAATGACCCTCGCCACCTTAGTGTAATAGATGCAATGTATGATAAAATTGTTAGTGCATTGTGCGAGTCGGCTACGGAGACAATAACTTTTGGAGGAAGTCCTAGAAAGCGAGGAGCAGTCGTGGGCTGGAGCGTGCATGTGAGTGGCGCTCATAGGGAGGCTAGGCGTAAATTTTTATGCTGGCTTGATAGTGGTATGCCGACGTCGGGACGTATTTTTGAAGAAATGCGTGAAGCTAGAAGGATATTTAAGTCTCGGTTGAAATGGTGTCAAGATCATGAGACTCAAATTAAAATGGATATTCTGGCTTCACAGCATTCTCGAAACGATTTTCGATCTTTTTGGAAGCATACAAATAGACTTAAGGGCAAGCCTGGCCTTCCTGTTTGCGTCGATGGCGTGAGTAATGCTAGACAAATAGCTGACCTTTTTGTAGACCATTTCAGTGTGCAGTCATCATTAGGCCCATCTAGATCGATGCTCAATGTTGAGCCACGGAAAGACCTTGGAGTTAATATAACAGCAAAAATGCTCTTGAACAGGATTAACGCGATGCGTCGGGGAAAATCTCCTGGTCATGACGGTCTCAGCATTGAGCATCTCCGATTTGCTGGTCCGCATTTGCCAAGAGTGTTGGCTATGCTTTTTACTTTTTGCCTAGGTCATGCTTATATGCCGAGTGACATGATTAAAACAACAGTGGTGCCTATCGTCAAAAACAAGACTGGTGACATGGGCGATAAGAACAATTAGAGGCCAATATCTCTTGCCACAGTCATGTCAAAAGTGTTTGACAGTGTGCTTAACGCTCAACTTAGAAGTCATATACGGGTTCACGATAACCAATTTGGTTTCAGTTCTGGATTATCCACTGGCAGCGCTATATTGAGTGTGAAGCACACTGTGAAGTACTACACGGATCGCCGCACTCCAGTTTACGCATGTTTCCTAGATTTGAGCAAGGCTTTTGACTTGGTTTCCTACGACATTTTATGGAGAAAGCTGGAAGATGTAAATTTGCCACCAGAGGTGACAAATACTCTGAAATACTGGTATGGAAACCAGGTCAACAGTGTGAGGTGGGCTGGTGCCCTGTCTAGGCCGTATGGGTTGGAGTGCGGGGTGAGGCAGGGGGGATTATGCTCGCCAACGTTATTCAACCTATACATGAATGACCTGATTGGCGCCCTTAGCAGCATGCGTGTCGGGTGTCATATTGACGGCGTGTGTTGTAATAACATTAGCTACGCCGACGACATGGTGCTGCTGAGTGCGTCAATCTGTGGGCTAAGGACACTCGTGGCCACTTGTGAGCAATATGCTAGACTACATGGTCTGACATATAATGTTAAGAAAAGTGTAGTCATGGTCTTTGAGGCCAGGGGTAAATACACAGAAGCAGTACCTTCAGTTAAAATAAACGGTATACCCCTTGTGAGGGTAGACCGATTTAAATATCTGGGCCACTTATTGACCACTGACCTCAAAAACGATGAGGATATTGATAGGGAGCGGAGGGCGCTGTGTGTGAGAGCTAACATGATTGCCTGCAGATTCAGGCGTGCCTCTAAAGAGGTCAAGCGCACTATCTTTAGTGCGTACTGCACGTCTTTTTACAATTGCAATCTGTGGGTTAGTTATACTCAAAAATCATTCAGCGCCCTTCGCGTCCAATACAATAACGTATTCAGGGTGTTGATGGGGTTGCCCCGATACTGCAGCGCATCGGGGATGTTTGCTGAAGCTCATGTGGATTGTTTCTGCACGGTGATGCGGAAACGGTGCGCATCCTTGGTCCGTAGGGTGCGGGGCAGCGCCAACAGCATTCTATCTATGATAGCTAGCAGGCTTGATTGTGAGTTTTTGAACCACTGCTGCAAGGTTTCGGCAGGGCCTGTCACTTTGCAGCAGTGATGTCACAATCTATTTATGTTTTTGTTTTAATTTTTGTAAGTGTATTACTAACATAGTTTGTAAGTATATTGTTACTAACACTATGAGTCTTGTTACTTGAAAATAAATGATTAATAATAATAATAATAAAATTTCGGCTGGCAACACTGATACGTCAACAACAATTTTTCCTCAGAATACTATTTATTTTATCAAAACCAAATATTTCGAATAAAAATAAACTAAACTTTAAACCGGAAAACCATAAAAACTCACCAAAGAGACCAAAAAAACCATCAACAAAATGTAATAGAATTCTTTTATAACTGCCGAATCGGAGGTGACATGACAGATGTCACCTCCGATAAAACAATAAACAGAAAAATAGGAAAATGAAGAAAGAATATCTATGTTGACGAGATCGGCCGCACGACGAGCACGCCCACCACCTCCGGACTCTTCGCTCAGCTCCGCCTCGCCGCCGCCGGTACCCAGTGCAATTGTGAGCGCTGTGATGACACCGGCCGCGGTAGTTGCGTCGAGCTCGAGCGACGAGTATTTCTCCCCGCCCACGACGCCACCACCTGCTCGTCGACGGGGAGGACGCCACCACCTGCTCGTCGACGGGGAGGACGCCAGCCGCCGGACGGTTTAGGACCTCGAGGCCCACCGGCCTCTGATAGGGTCCCAGCTCCCGGCGGAAGTGTGCAGCGCATGAGATGGACACGATCCATTAATGAGAACGTCATGCGCTCTTACTATGGGGCTACAGAGGGAGGAAGCCACCTGACCGCGTACCGTGTTCGGATGCTCTCTCTGTTTCAGGTGCTTGAGCCAGCTGTCAACGTGTCGGCACAACGACTGTCGGATCAGGTGCGGGTCATCCAGCGTAACCATATGTTGGATGATACTGTACTTGATCGCCTGCGAAATGAAATGCAGAGTAGCCATGTCATCGCTCCGCCGTCGCGTCGCAGACTGTTATGGTACCACTACCGGTCACTACCAGTCAAGCCGACGACGCGATTGATGACAGGTCTACAAACGTAAGTACCCAGTGCAATGATGAATTGAGGAGTGCTTTGGAGGGTGCGATTCGGGAATATCGGCTCATGCCGCCCGAACTTAGGCCACGCTTACCTCGTTTGCCCATACATAACAAAAATAGGGCGCTGGTGGCGGCTCTGGATTCGCAGTTGTCAAGCTATTTTGACGACTGCGAAGACCTCACCGATACTCACTCGATTCTGTACTGTGCGGCTGTAGCGGCATGTCGTGTAGCTCACGTCAAATTTGATAATGAATCTAGAGCTACACGACCTAAATCAGCCGTACCAGCTTGGCAGTGCAGAATTGAACGACGTATTGGTGGGGCCAGAGCGCTCATCGGCAAACTAATCTGCTTCAGGGAGGGCAATACTCGCCCTAGAGTGATGCGCTTTGTGAGACGGGCGTTCTCAGGCACTGATATCAGTCCTGAGGACTATATATCCCGTGTCGCAGAGCGCATAGACTTCCTGAAGCAGAAAGTGTATGCCTGGGCAAACCGTATTCGTAGGTATAAGCGGCGAGTAGACCGATACACTCAGAACCGCACCTTCCAGAGTGATGAAAGGTGGGTATATAGGACTTGGGAGCAACCGGACCAAGGTGTGGCTGACACGCGCCTGCCGGATGATGATGCCATGTGCTCTTTCTGGCGAAGTATCTGGTCGGTGCCTGTCAGTCACACCGAAGGGGACTGGACTCGGGAAGTCGAGCGAGCCTGCGATCCTATACCAGAAATGGGGGCTATTACCATCTGCCCCCAAGATGTAGCTCGTGCAGTCCGCCCGTTACCTAACTGGAAGTCTCCAGGGCCGGACGGGCTGCACAACTTCTGGATAAAATGGTTCATAGGGTCGCACGCTCGCTTAGCGGCTCAGTACCAGACTGCATTGGACTCTGGTTTGCTACCCCAGTTCTTAACTACAGGAGTTACCCACCTGCTCCACAAATCCGGTAGCACCGCGGAACCCAAAAATTATAGGCCGATCACATGTTTACCGACGGTCTATAAAGTTCTTACATCCATTTTGAGAGTTAAAATTAACAAACATATCGACACGAACTCCATCATGTCTGCCTCTCAAAATGGATGTAGGAATGGGTCCCGCGGTACTAAGGAGCTACTCCTCATTGATATGGCCATTAGCCAACAGGTTCGTCGTTCCCGAAAGGATCTGTCGACATGTTGGATAGATTATAAGAAGGCCTATGACTCGGTGCCACATACATGGCTCATGAGGGTGCTGGAGTTGTATTAAGTAGATGCATCTCTGCGCACCTTCCTGATGGCGTGTATGGGGCAATGGAGGACAGTCCTTCGCTATCCAGGATGTCGAAATATCCAGAGGAATAGTGAGCCGATAAGGATCGAGCGAGGCATATTTCAGGGCGATAGTCTGAGTCCACTTTGGTTCTGCTTGGCCCTGAATCCTCTAAGCACACTGCTGGAGGACTCAGGTCTAGGCTATCGGATGAGGAGAGGTGGACAGGTTATATCTTACCTCCTCTACATGGATGACCTAAAACTCTTTGCCCCCAACAATTTACAACTGATGGAGCTACTAAAAGTAACTGAAACTTTTAGTAGAGCCATCAGGATGGAATTTGGTGTGGACAAATGTGCGGTCATGCATGTAAAGCGAGGGGAGATTGTGGAATCCGTGGGCACCCAACTCTCGGATTCCATATACCTAAGAGCTCTCTCCGCATCCGAAACCTATAAGTATTTGGGTATGTCGGAAGCGTTAGGCATCAATGTTACTGACATGAAGCAATCGTTGAAGGAGCGCTTCTTTGGCCGCCTGAAAAAAGTATTTAATAGTCTTTTATCAGGCGGGAACAAGGTGCGCGCCTTCAATGGTTGGGTCATGCCGGTTTTGATGTACTCCTTCGGCATACTTAAATGGACTCAGACCGAACTTGACGCCCTGGATAGGAGGGTCCGTACGCTGCTGACTGCATACCGAATGCATCACCCACGGTCATCGGTAATGAGACTGTATATCCCGCGAAAGTGTGGAGGTCGAGGCTTTTTAAATGCTAAGACCCTCCACAATCGGGAGATATGCAGTCTCAGGGAATATTTCCTAGAAGCCGACGTGGGAATGCATCGAGATGTGGTCGCGGTGGATAAGGGCCTCACCCCACTCTCCTTGGCGAAAGAGAACTGGCGCAAGCCTGTAGTGCTTGACACTAACGATCGCAAGGAGGTATGGCAGAGTAAGGAGCTTCACGGACGCTTTTTCCGGGCCCTGCATGGACCCGATGTAGATTTACTAGCGTCCGTAGCCTGGCTGCGTTTCGGTGACCTCTTTGGGGAAACCGAAGGTTTTGTCTGTGCAATTATGGACGAAGTTATCATGACGAACAATTACCGGAGATTTATTGTGAAGGACGGCACGGTTGACATCTGTCGGGCATGCCACCGACCGGGAGAATCAATCCGTCACATAATCTCCGGATGTTCTCATCTAGCTAACGGAGAGTACTTGCATAGACACAACCTTGTAGCCAGGATTATCCATCAGCAACTTGCTCTGAAATACAGCCTAGTGGAATCGGAAGTGCCGTACTACAGGTACGTGCCCGACCCAGTTCTCGAAAATGGAAATATCACATTGTACTGGGATCGATCCATCATCACTGACAGGACTATTGTTGCCAATAAGCCTGATATAGTGGTGGTGGATCGAACAGAGCGGCGCGCAATGATCATTGACATAACGGTCCCGCATGACGGGAACCTCGTGAAGGCCGAGAAAGATAAACAAATCAAGTATCTTGACTTGGCTCACGAGGTTGTCGACATGTGGGATGTGGACTCTGCGATCATTGTGCCGATAGTCGTATCAGCCAATGGCTTGATTGCCAAGAGCCTCGACCAACACCTAAGGAGGCTCTCGTTGGGCAGCTGGATTAAGGGCTTGATTCAGAAGGCTGTACTCCTGGACACGGCTCGCATCGTTAGGAGGTTCCTCTCTCTGGAGCCCTGACCGCCGGTAGCTTGGACCCTGTTCCCGATACCGGTGGGCTACTATGTTTTATATTTTTAAATGTTTTATATAATTTTTTAATCTAATATTTAAAAATATAATTTATAAGTATGAAAAATGAAATAAAGGAATAATAATAATAGCTGAATTGTGGTCTTGCTCCAAGACCAATGTGTGAATTGTGGTTTTGCTCCAAGATCAATGTTAAAAACTTACCTGAATTGGACTGCTGATTATTGCTGCTACAGTTCCGCTGTAGTGATGGAAAGCTCTTCTTACAAATAAAGCGATACGTAAAGTCACATTGGATATCATTAAAATAGCCGTCTTGGTTCATGTGCAGACAGTCTTCATTGCCATTATTGTCCGGCTGAGTTAGCATCCAATTGTTGTACACCTGAGAGATTGACTTACCTAGAATAAATAACGTATAAATAAATTAAGAAAGTTAAAAGTCTTAGTGCTAACTAAGACTTTTAACTTTCTTAATTACAGCAAAACCAAATATTCTGTTGGGTGTTTGTACACTGGACAGCTTTATGTCATCTTCCTGCCCTTATCCCACTTTATCTGGAATCGGCACAAAACAAATATTAATAAAATGTACACTTACCGTCAATGGTCTCATATTCACCTTCAGTTACTATGTCTGATATGCCCACAAACACCCATGTATCACCCCAGTATGTATCGTGTGTGGGCTGGAAATAGTGTGTGTTTTGGAACAGTTTCCAAAACGATATCACAGCGTTGGCCTCATCGCTGTTTTCTGGGTAGAACAAACTGGCTCCTTCCAGAGCACACTCTCGCTTGGCATCACGCCAATTCTTCCTTGTCGTGTGGATCTTGTAGAAACTCTCTTCTGATTCAATATAAGAGTAGTCCTCCCGGAAAGACACCTGATTTTTTTGTCCATCTATGAAATAGAAAATAGTCATATTATTAAACTGCATGTTTTTACTCAGGCACAACATTGGAGATAAATAGTTAAGAGTTTAATGCAAAACGTAGATGACATTAATACTCACGTGTGAAATCCGATAAAATGTATATTACAAGAAAGACAACCAAAGTTTTAGTATACATTGTTGTAACTATACATAATATGCGTCTACCTCTTGTAGCAGACCTGACAATATTTGAATGCTTACAATGAAGTGAGACTTTTATGGTGAGTTCAATAACAAAAACAGTGATAATAGCTTATACGCTTTATCAGTATTTTTGTTATTGAATTTATATCTATAGTAGGTAAAACCGGAGCTGGTTGGCTCTCTTTTGACTGATTGGTATTTATTTCTTGTGTTTTAATATTACATTTCAAATTACTTTACTTGATAGTGACACTGTATGCCTATCAAAAATTATTGCATTTAAATTATAATGATCATCATTTCAGCCGAAAGACGGTCACTTCGACCGGTTCTGTGCTTCTCGCATCCAGCGGATTCCTGCGGCAGATTTAAATCATAGTGAATCATTGTTATTAACTGGTTCTAGCAGAACAAGAAATCTTCAATCAAGGACCGGGGGACCACAGGCCTAGGGTATTTTGAATAAAACAGTAATTAAGCCAGTGTGAACTCATGAGAAGGGATTAGTAATAGAACTATATTTTTATCCAATAAGTGAAAAAAATACGTAGGATTATTGAAGCTAACTCAAAAACTACCTGTACCAAAGATTTTTTTAAATCAGTCCACACTTATAATATCAACGAAAATATTGAGGAAGATAAAAATAGAAATTATATACAGACGAATTGAGGACCTCCTCCTTTTTTAAGAAGTCGGTAAAAAATAATGAGCAAGATTTTATAAAAATTAAGGTATTACATAGATATATCTCTGAATCTTAGAGGTTATCGGTTATTCCGAGAAGCATGGTGATAACAATATTCTGTTGAAGACAGTCGTATCTTGCGATATGCTACGAATAAGTTGCTAGTTTATTTTCCCGTGAAAATGGAAAGAGTGAGTGGCCATCGAAAGGCATTTTAGCTCCAAAAAAAACGTGTAACGTTATTGAAAAGAGCTAACTCATGCTCGGATCCTATAAACAATAAAGAATCGTTTCGCTTACCCATGGTATGTAGTTAAAAATAGAAGCTAATTTTTACCTGTGAGAGATTTTCCTATGGGAGGGTCTACTATGCAAAACTATGAGGTCTTTGCTTCGCATTATTGGTTTACAAGAGCCTGAATTTTAACCGATAACGGTCCGTAAGTTATAGGAATCGGCCATCACTGGTCTTGATCATGACTGGTGAAAGGTGTACTTATCTAAATCTCTGCTTACTACCCCTTTGGGGAATATAGGAATGACGTAAAGAATGTTTTTCATAAATTGAAATAAAATAAGTCAAAGAGTTTTTAGCGGATAGACTGAAAACACAAACACAAAAATATGAATAATAGTAGTTTCAATTCTAGTAAACCAGAAGGAAGATTAAGCGAAATTACGCATCATCATAATACATACCGCGAATATTTATTGCTACTGAATGAAATGACACAATGGAACTTTACAAGTTTTCAAAGTAAATTATTTATGAGTAACTGTTTTATTGCGAATTTACAAAATTGCTAGGTTATTAAACTTTATTTTACGTTCCCTTAACGAAAGTAAAAGAAAGGGGCTTGTGGCTACGTAATAACAGCCGCGGTTGGTCCGTGGATGGGTGACCATATTTACATACCATGCCTCGGAAAGCACGTTAAGACAGTCAACCAGTATTAACAAAAGGGTATCGTATTACCCAGTTACTGGGTTGTGGAGGTCAGACAGGCAGTCTCTCCATGTAAAATACTGGTATTCAGCTGCATCCGCAAGGAAGCCAACCTAAACAGTGATGTTAAAAGGCTAAACCGATGATGAAGAAAGTGAAAGCACTTAGGACCCATCTGGATCTTTTATCGGCGAACTTGGCCCCATTTTAACATTTATGTTTTTGTGGGGTATAACTTATATCACTCACTTTTACCCCTCGCCAATACGTAAAAAAACGATAGTTTTTTTTTTTTTTGAGTACTAGTAGTTACCTTCATATTTAAGTCTGATACTCTTGGTGTTAGATACGGGGCCTCTACGCTTTCGTAGGCTGAATCGTAAAACCTCGTAGCACTGCGTCTACGAAGTACCTAGTTCTTGAGGGTATTAAATATTTTGTAACTAGCGACCTGCCCCTGCTTTGCACGGGTACAATTAAATAGCGATATGACAAAACATCGTGATTTTTGTGCTATATCTAAGTTAAATGATAGTTTTTCACTAGGATGTATTTCGTTGATGTATTTATGGTATCGTAACATAAACTATGATTTATAAGCGCTCTAGATAAACATGTGTTTTTAGGTAAATCTCTTGATGAGTGTGGAAAAGTGCGGGTAGCGGTCAATTTTAAGTTTTAAAATAAGTTTTCTGAGTTGTCAAACTTAACTGAATGTTTGAACGATGTTGAGCAAGAGTTTACCGCATACAGACAGGATAACAATATAGGTATTATAAACAAGTTAATTTAACTTATTTATCTTTTTAATAACTCGAAAACAACTTACTGATTGGAATAACCTTCGGGTTATCCCGACATTGGAGCCGATACAAAGTTTTCGTATTAAAAAAAAATTGGTATTCCCTGTGTTTAACTAACTAATTGCGGAAAAGTTTCATAACAATATTTTATCCTCATTAATATACAGATGTAAATTCAATAAATATGTAAATAAAATGTAATTAAGACGCATTTTATAAGCAACCTATGTCGTAGTCGTACGTACTGCAACAGACACGCCTCGCACAGTGTAACAATGTTTTCTAAAACTTTGTTTGTTTTTCTTGTAGTTTACTTAATATCGGGTTCCTCACGTGAGTATTGGGTCGTAAAATGCTTAAAATATTATCCTATTTAACCACTTGATAAGTCAACCAGGTGATAACCTTCCTGGCACCATCAAATAGATGTTTTTATTGTTTTGTGTTTAGGCCTGTGGACTGTGGTAACTACTTGAATTCGTTTCCGAATTTTCATTCTCACTTCATTTTCCATCCCCACATCTGTCTTGATAACCAACTTAATAATTATTAATTATAACAATAATTATATCTAGTAATAGTTAACAGACCTCTAAGCTTGATTTTTGGAAAATACTAAACGGTATTTAAAAAAGAATATTTTGTGTTTAGACCTGAGGACTGTGTTAACAATCACCTAAAGCTGCGGCCACTATACGGTTTTAATCAGACTATTTGAATTCGTTTCCGAATTTTCAATCTCACTTCTTTTTCATTTTCATTCCCCACATCTGTCATCTGTCTGTCTGCCATCATCTGCTAACCAACCTTCGCATATTATTTTTAATCGACCTCCAAGCAACATCTATTATGTATTTCATTTCAAAACATAGCGTACTACTTACTTGTATTTTAACCTTTGTATGTAACTATCTATGTTTTATAAATAAACTAGCTGTGCCCCGCGGTTTCACCCGCGTAGATCTCGATCCCGTGGGAATATAGGGATAAAACGGATCCTATTCCAGTTCATGGTCTACCCGTGTGCCCATCCTCTCCTCTCTAGAGTACGGAACGTCGCGCCGGCGTCGAACGGTTCGCGTATTGCATTTTTATATTCATGATTACTTCGACATTAAATGTCCGATTCGAATGAATTAAAAATTATTTTGCTGCTACATAAATACCCTTGATGTTAAAACTATTTATTAGAATATGAATTAATATTATGTTGATAAAACTCCTTCGCAAATAATACATTAGTTTCGAACAAATTTGATTACCATAAAAAATGGTTATATTGAGTCAATCTTAAAAGATAGACATATGCTGTCGCGGACTTTTTTTTAGAACTTTTAAAGAGGAACAATTTCATCATACATGATATTTACGTAACATAAACCGTTTATACAGCGCACGCAACGAAAGCTCTCAAAAAAATTTTTTCAAAGATATTTTTCCCGTTTTTGCAACATATTTCATTTATGCTCCGCTCCTATTTGTTGTAGCATGATGTTATATAGCCTATAGCCTTCCTCGATAAATGGACTATCCAACACAAAAAGAATTTTTCAATTCCAACCAGTATTTCCTAGTATTTCCTGAGATTAGCGCGTTCAAACAAACAAACTCTTCAGCTTTATAATATTAGTATAGATTATTCTATTCTTTTCGTAGATGGAGAAAGAGCTAAAAAGTTTTTCCGGAAGGACTACACTTATATAGAAGCTTTACAGAGCTTCTATAAGATCCACATGATACCACAGACTTGGGCTGATGCCAAGCAGGTGTGTGCTCTGGAAGGAGCTACTTTCTGGCACCCAGATAACGACGATGAGGCACACGCAGTGATATCGTTTTGGAACACTACCCAGTTTTTTTTGGGGTGGGTCTATGTGGGGATGTCAGATATTAAGGTCAAACGACAGTTTGAGACGGTTGACGGTACGAATATTATTATAGTCATTTATTTATTTGTTAAGTACCACATGTCATGTACATGACATGTGGTACTTATCAAATAAATTACCTACTTTTAAATTAGATTCTGTATTCGTTCCAATTATTCTTTTTTCGTTACATTTTCTTCATATTATGTATAAAAATCAGTGTAAGTACATAAATGAAAAAATATATCATACTTATAATTACATTTTTCTAGGTAAGTCAGTTTCTGAAGTGTACAGTAACTGGCTGACGGGTGAGCCGAACAATGCAGGTGATAACCAAAAATGTGTGTACATTTACAAAGATGGCCACCTGGGTACTTGGGGATGTGACTCTAAGTATTATTTCATTTGCAAGAAGAGTCTTCAGTCACTAGAGTGGAAAGATCAACGGAATAATTGTAACTCAGGTAGACTTTAATCATTGCTGGGAACGTACAATAAGACTCCGACCTCTGATTTCTAGATAAAATATAATTATTTATAAACATTTTCTGAATTGAAAGCATTTTGTAGTTGAATGAACGAATGACCTTCCATCATTAACCTTTAACAGTCCGAGGCTGGTCCTTGGCCACTAATATCCTTCTATATCCGGCCACCCATGCAGTTCGTCAATTTCCGCTTTACATCCCATTCATACTATGTCAGTCAATTTTCACACAACTTCTCAGTCACCTGTCACCAGCACAACTTTCATCTTTCCTTTTCCTTTTTTACAGTAACATCTATTATGTATTTCATTTCAAAACATAGTGCACTCCCTATATTTATTAATCTTTGTATGTTACTACTATCTATGTTTCTCAAATAGATTATTCTATTCTATTCGTAGAGGGACAAAGAGCTATAACGTTTTTCCGGCAGGACTATACTTATATAGAAGCTTTAGAGAGTTTCTATAAGATCCACGTGATACCACAGACTTGGGCTGATGCCAAGCGAGTGTGTGCTCTGGAAGGAGCCACTTTCTGGCACCCAGATAACGACGATGAGGCACACGCAGTGATATCGTTTTGGAACACTACCCAGTCCTATTTGGGGTGGGTCTATGTGGGGATGTCAGACATAATGGTTAATAGACTGTTTGAGACCGTTGAAGGTACGTTAATTATTTTATTAATTTATTTGTTTAGTACCACATGTACCTCCTTTTTAAATACATTCTGTGTTCGTTCCATGTATTCCTTGTTCATTACAATTACATTAAAAAAAATTTTTTTTTTTTCTAGGGAAGTCAGTTTCGGATGTGTACAATAACTGGCAGCCGTTTCAGCCAAACAATGAAGGCGGTAACCAGGACTGTGTGTACATTTACAAAGAAGGCCTCTTGGATGATTGGGGATGTGACTATAAGTATTCTTTCATTTGCAAAAAGAGTCTTCAGACACTAGAGTGGAACTACCAATGCAATAGTCCCTATTCAGGTAGGCTTTAATCATTGCTTCCCTCTGCTACAACAAGACTCTAACCTCTGATTTCTAGTTAAGTTATAATTATGTATAAACTTAATTGATCATAATTTTGTAGTTGAATGAACGAATTATATACCATCATTAGCCTTCAACAGTCCAACTCTGATCCTTGGCCACGATCATCTGTTATGGTTACGCTAGTCGGTCACTGTTTGAAGGTGTACGTTCAAAACCAGAAATTATATCAATTTGTGTTATCATTATCTAGCCATGTATGGAAGCAGAATTGAAAAAAAAAATTGACATCTTCGGGCGTAAATAAATAACAAAAGTTTTATGAAAATTGCAAATAGAAAGTAGAAGTACAGGGATGGATAATTTATTCAAAAGTTCAAATAATTTTATTTTGAGTAGATACATCTAGTAGTTTTCCGTAATATCTATACGCTCAAAGGTCTGTTGAAAATATGAAAACGAGCTAGTTTTAAAGTCATCGTATAAGTCACTAAATAAATATATAAATAAATAAAAACTAGATTAATAATACTAAATTAATATACTAAATATCATGCATATAGCCACGCGCACCAACGAGTTTGAGCCGTCGCCGTCGACTAGTGAAAAAAAGAAAGAAAATGAAAAAAAGAAACGATTATGCTTAAGCTATGGTTCTCTGTTAATAATATCTGGGAGCACGGCAGTGCCCCCGCCAAATCAAGCAAAACAAACAAACACACAGCCGTAGGTACTATCTTTTCTCGAAGCCATTCAGGACATTTGCGACCATCAATAGAATACAAAACGGCAATAGAATAATATACAACAAAATCTACCTAATATTAACGCTGTGAGCGCTTTATTCAATTAGAACTATTTAAAATAGATTATTGTATTTATTTTGTCGTTTGCGATTAAGTATGTTATGTTTTGATGGGCT
The DNA here is from genome assembly GCA_947363905.1 of Lithophane semibrunnea. Taxonomy (NCBI): domain Eukaryota; kingdom Metazoa; phylum Arthropoda; class Insecta; order Lepidoptera; family Noctuidae; genus Lithophane; species Lithophane semibrunnea. Next base: position 6,970,545 of record OX376195.1, on the reverse strand, counting down.
TCGATTTGTTGCAATTTAACCGTAAATTCTTCCCGTTAAAATATATACCTCTTCTAATTTTCTGTCAGCCATCACGTTATTAGTGAATAAAGATGGATAGGTTGTTACTAGAGATAATATTTCAAAAAAGGAAGTGTCCTTTTTTGAAATATTATCTCTAGTAACAACCTATCCATCTTTTCCATGACTCTCTCTCCCCTCCGTTTATTGTACATTTTATACTCATCGTTCTCTGCCACATGAGTTTCACTCCTTCTTAGGACAAAACAGTAATTTGCTCAAAAAACACATAGTTTTTTTTTCAAATCTCTTTTGGTTTTGTTCATGACAATGTTCTTGGAATCAGATCAGTCTCCTGGGTCAATTTCAACATGTCGTGATTTTTCCTGATTTCGATGTTTTTTTTTTATTTATGGTTTTATTACCCTACAGTCTATTTTAATAAATGTTAGATTGGATCGAACACTGAAATGAGATTTTTTGAGATTTCGTTGTGAATTTTCTCGTATCAGTGGCGGACAATGAATCCACCGTTATGAGAACACCGAAAGGAGAAACGAGACAAAATTAAAATGACAAAATAATGACAATGTTCAGGACAGAATGAGCAATACTCAAGTAAATAAGACTTAAGGCGCATGAACGACTCTCACAATTAAAAGTAATAAACACTCGGTAAACAAGTTAAAAGCAATCAACTAAACCCTCGTATCATCTGAATGACACATAACATTTATTATTTCAGATTACAATTTCAATGAGGATAATGGCAAGTGCTACAAGCTCCACACAACTCCATTGAGTTGGAACGATTCATATGCCGTATGCCAACTAGAACAATCTTACTTAGCGGTGATCAACAATGCGCAGGAAGCAAATTATCTTGCGGATTTAACGGAATCCACACCGAAACCTAGGGTCAAAAACAACTACCAAAGAGGAATATATCACGTGGGCTTTCATAACAGATTCAACGAAGGCTGGCAGACAGTTAAAGGTACGTGAGAGTGTATCTACAAGGGTAACTCTGAACAAACACGGATGTTGAAAGAAGAGTTTCGTAGTTAGATCACTATAAACACCTGCACTTATCCATGTTAACACACAACACAACCAGTTGAGGGACAACTGGTTGTGGCTTCACATAAATATTTTTACTTTTATGAACATTGTCACACAACTCTATTATTTTTGGGGTTGACTTCATTCATATTTAATCTGATGTAAAAATTACAGTAATAGGTAACCGGACAGTAATCAGGAAGGAATCTAACCTAGTTAGAAATTAGAAAGTATCCTCGTAAAATAAAACAATTATAACAATGATTTATATTTTCAAATCAATACAGAAAATCAAATAATTCAAACATTTGTAATCTATTCTTTGCCTCAAACGAAACAACAATCGCAATACAGTGATGTTATTCGTGTGTAAACAAAATAAAATATTACCATGCACGATAACTTCTACTTTTATTATTGTAGCAACCAGAACTGTAAAAGTTTAGGTCTGATGAATAATATTCGATCCAAAATTCTTGCAAGTACACATTTTCTCTTGTTAACTTGTCAATATAACCTATAACTTAAGTAATTATTAACACACTGCTTGGGTCTATTTTCACTGTCTTCTGTGTTATTGCATCGAAATCCTAACAAAATTAAATCGGTAAATCATACATTTTTCAGAGTTCCATAGACAAATGGTATAAACGGAATCTTTATATTCGTCCTGTTGACACAGTTATGTACATCCGAACTGACGAACAGCCATTTTACTGGTAGACTATTTTACAACAGTCCTCGACCCTGGGCCTACACGCATAAATGATGTATACCAGGTATATGATGTGACTTCAAATCAAACGTATTTGTTTTACCATAGTAAATACTTCTTGAAGTTTTAAGTAGGTAGCTGCAGTGTCACTCGCATACACACGTAGTTGCTCATGTATAATGCTGTCAGAACAGGGCGGGCCGCGCCGCAACACAACGTATTGGAAAATTCCTCGTTTTAATCACTTTCGTACATACACTACAGGCGAGCGGGCAGCACCACACTTTTCTTTTATGAAAATGCGCTGTAATGTGCTGCGACCCGGTGCGGCTGTAATGTGCGTTTGGCTTAGATGGCTGTTTTGATTGATGATTTTGTTTTTCAGGAACACCGATGAATGTAAATGCCGACGCCTGGTGGGACAACTACCAGCCAGATGACAGTGATCAGTGCGGCTCAATGTTCTTCAACGGACGTCTGATCAACACAGATTGCGCTATGAAGAGCTTCTTTTTGTGTGAACACGAAGTTGCTCATTCAACCCTAGGGCTCGTAGAAAATAATGTAAAAAAATAGTTACATTCATGTGGTGACATGTCAAAATATCAAGATTTATGTGCGTTAGCTAAGTCTTCTTCTTATCGTATCGTTAGTGACTAACCTAGTGCAAGAGTTTTAAAGCCGCTCATGGGCCTCTGACTTGGCAGTCTGACGGTCCCTTTTAGCTAGTTAAATACTCCTTTATGAATCAATTCTCTTGATGATGGTGAAAATCCATTGTCTAATTTAGATCTAAGCGGTCACACAGACAGATACGAAAAGCGACTATCTTATAGACTATGTATTGATATTGATATTGATTATGCAAAATTAAAAATGAATCGATCTCTGCAGTTTTGAAGCACGTAATTTGACATTTTAATATCTTTTCCATTTTTGATCACAGCACGCCCCCGTGCTGTGATCAAAAATGTTATCTGCCGAATAACTTTGTCTAAGGTTTTGTTTATATCTGCTTTAAAATAATTAAATACCACAACGAGAAAAAGAGTGTAAATAGAGAGCATGTATAGATAAGAGTACCTTTATACTTAGTACAAGTTTTACAATTTTTATTTTTATCTATCTATCTATTTTTCGTCCTTTTATTCGTAATTATGGACTTTGTTCATAGGGTAAATAAATTATTGTACTTCAAACATTTATTTCCTAAGAGTTGCTGGCAGTTTTGAGGAACATTTATTATTTTTGATTATGTTTTGAAAAGGAGAAAAGTGACGGACTTGATATATTTGACATGTAAAAAAGAAAACTGAATAAAGATTTTCTAAGACAATTTCAGTGTTTTTAACTGAAACAACTAAGAAGGAAATAAATGTTTGAAGTACAATAATTGATTTATGGTATACCTTAAAAAGCTACCATGACAGGATTCTACACACGAACATTCGCCATTGGTGGTGATATGGAAGCTCAGGGCCTGGACCATAGCCGTTTGTAGAGCAGTTTAAGTGTAGGGCAGGCCAAGGTGACAGTAATAGTTGGATCGCACTTTTTGCCACTATTTGTCAAATATTAGCCTGCTGTAATATTGCATGGTCATTCATCTGCCTGACTGACGATTGTTGGGGTCGCCTTACAGTCTAATCGGAGGCAGCTAAATACCAGTATTTTACATCCCGACCGACCGCTTATCTGACCTTCACAACCCTTTACCGGGTTATATGATACCCCTTGGTAACGACTATGTGTCAGATTTCGGGCTTCTGACTACCCGTAACGAATGTCAAAAAGTGGCGTCCCTATAAAAAAATTTTGGTGGTGAGAGATCTAAAAGTGACGCCTCTCTTAAATACAAAACCTTAGTGTTCACACACATCATATTATGCAGTGGCTTATCCGTAGTTATAAATAGTATTAAACCTACCGTATCTACAGGCGTATCTGCGGGTCAAGTAGAATATTTCGGTCGCGCTTGACATAGCAGTTATCATTCGCGATAAAGAAATGTTGTCCATATCGTTCGCACTACTCTACAACCCCACTTTGCTGGCCCTGCTGAAGTGACAACCGTCAACAGACAATCCATCTCGACCAATGTTATCGCGGGGAAGCAATAAAAGGACTGGACTGTATTATATAAGACTTGGTTTAATGCCGTTCTCGCTTCCTCGGACTCCATCGCGATGGACGATTCTCCTCTCTAATTTAAACCCTTACTGTTTTGTCCGGGAAAGTGATAATTTTGTAGCAAGAACGGCATAAAACCTGCAAGTCTTTTAAAATACAGTCCACTCCTTTTATTGCTCATATGCTACAGACACTCTTAAAAAGATAAAGGATATACCGGATAACTGTCATGCCAGCGACATGAAGAAGATCCACGGACTGACCTCGGCAAGCGTAGCTTAACTTTTGATCGATCCGTCTGGCTGTTATTATTTAGCCACGAGCGCAGAGGGACTATTCGGCCTTATAGAGTGTCCGTGGAGTTTTTTGCCCGTTCTTTTTCATACCGACCTCTTAACAAAAGTGCCTGTAATTGGTTTATTTGAAATAAATGCTTTGAGTTTGAGTTTGAAGAGTGCATGGTCAGGAGTTAAGACAAGGGGTAGCATGATTGCGTTACTCATATAAACTCATGCAGACAGTATTTACATACATCTACACCTACATTGCTGAGGTCCATTGTTAAAGATCTGTCCTACGTATTCACCTCAGCAAACAATTAACGCTATCTTTAATTTGAGCTTAGTGTACGTAAAGCAGGATTTAGAAAGGTTCAATCAGACCAGATCAAAAACAAAGACAGAGCGCTGTCAACAGTAACGTGAGGCCGGTTTCGTAAACATGATTGTGTGCACTTAGTGAGGTGTAGTTTGATTGTAAATTGTTGTTTAAGCTTGTGAGCGTGTATGCACAGAGCGGAGGTTTGGCATGCCTCACTGTATTGTTCGCACGGCTATGTCTCGGTTTTTTATTTGGTCTGAGTAGGTTTATAATGAAATACCGTCTAATTAGTTATACAGATTCATGTGAAATCGACGATTGTTAATGCCAGGTTCAAACCCGCGCCACCTCTTCCATAAAAAATTGGGATTTTAAAAATATATTGTAAACAAAATGCCCTGAAAAACCCAATTATTGTATCACTAGTATTGTACAGATAAAAGTAAAATAACAATAACTGTGATAAAATGTACCTACTTAAATTAAATGAGACATTATAAAAGCTTCATTTCATTGTAAGCGATCACAAATTGTCGTGGCTGCTGCAGAAGATAAGTCGCCTGTCGTAAAGTTGCAACAATGTTTAATAAAATTTTGTTAGTTCTTGTAGTGTACTTTTCATCGAATTTCTCACGTAAGTATTCATCATTAAAGTTTTTTGTTCAATTTTTAAATGTTATCTTCATTATATTTCTAGTTCAAATTAGGATTTCAGTGCAAAAATTTCAAATAATTATGCTAACTATCTACTACTATTATTTTTGGTTTCTTAGATGGACAAAGAAATAAAACGTTTTTCCGGAAGGACTACAATTATATAGAAGCAGTAGAGAGTTTCTATAAGATCCATATGACAGAGAAGACATGGCATGAAGCCAAGCGCGAGTGTGCCCTGGAAGGAGCCAGTTTGTACTACCCGGACAGCAAAGATGAAGCTAACGCTGTCATAGCGTTTTGGAACACAAGCTATCCTAATACCGATTGGACCGTGTCTGTGGGGCTGACAGACTTCATGACTGAAGGAGTATTTGAGACTATTGATGGTGCGTACAGTACTTTCAAATTTGGATTTATTTACATTTATGTTCTTTCGATTAATTATATGTTCTAAAACGCACAAGAAAAGGTAGGCACAATAGTTTTTAATGTATCCTATCCATTTATTATGTACTCGTAATTCTGCGAACAGTAGAAAAATTATTCGATTCCACTGGTAGAAATCTAAAAGTTCGCAATTTACATAGCATATAAATTTGCATGCATAGAAATTTAAAAATTTGCATTTGAGGAGCTATTCTGCTCAACGCTCATGCCGAAGATCCTCATCAGATCTTCACCATTTTTGTATGAGACCAATTTAAAGTTACTTCCTTTCGAATAAAAAGAACCATTGAAATCGGATCTCATAAGGCGGACATATCCAGTAGCCACCTTATTGGAGGAAGTACCCCTCCAATCACAGCTCCCCGACGACAAAAAAATCTATAAAGTTGTAAAACCTGTATACCAAGTTTCGTCCGGATGGTTATAAAATAAGACCTGTAGAGGAGTACCAACAAACTGACACACGAATGCAAATGCCAGACTTGAAGCAGAGACATTTCGCTCTTTCGGTCAATTACATGGGTATGAACATGAAGTTGTTCGTGTATAAACCTTACCGTCAATCCTACTAGTTATATCTTTCAATTAGTTTCAATATTATACATTTCATATTTCTAGGAAAGTCTATCTCTGAGGTGTACAACCAATGGCAGCACGGTGAACCAAATAACTACGTAATAGAGAACTGCGTACGACTGAACCAGCAAGGCTACAGTATTGATGTCTCATGTGACTATAAGAATCGCTTTATTTGCAAGAAGAGCCTTCTGTCACTAGAGTGGAATTATGACTGCAATATGTCCAATTTAGGTAGGTTTTATAAATAAAGTACAGCCCGCCCGTTTCGCTGCAGTAACACAAAATCATGTTCCTGAAACCACATTGCACAACGTTTGTATAACATTGTAATGAATACGGCCATACGGGTCTGAAGTGGCGTTTTTTAATGTGTCAAATTTTATTGCGAGCTGCAAGAAGTATTTTATTTTTTAATTTGTTAGTTATTTAACACCTTAACTTGTTTATCATTAGGTACAATACAAGTTCATTTTCAGGTTACTCTTTTAATAAGGATATTGGCAAATGTTACAAGCTGCACTCAACCCCATTGAACTGGATGGAGGCACATGCCGTGTGTCGCGCGGAACAATCCTACCTGGCGGTAATCAATAATCAGTTGGAGGCGGAATATCTTGTGAACATAACGGAATCCGCCCCAAAAGGAAGAGTCGGAGGGAATTACCAAAGAGGAATATACCATATGGGCTTCCATTACAGATACAACGAGGGCTGGCAGACAGTTAGAGGTAGGTAATGTGTGGGTAGTCCTCGGGCCATTTCGCTCCTCCCTTCGTTGAAAGAGAACTTCCTTTGTCGGATCACTTATTGCCTACGAAACCGAGCGTTTTATGCGTAATCACTAATCATAGATTCATTAAAAACTTTTATTGAAATACTTTTTGATCTTATTTTAGTACACTGTGGCCTTCTGACAACCACAAAATAGGCCTCTGCATACAACCAGTGATCTGAACTAGGTTAGGTCAATAGACGCGAATGTTTAGGTTGTGAGTACTCTTTCAATTTCCCGGATTTATTTAGTTACACCTTTTTGGGGGGGGTTCACTGCTGTGGACTGTTTACTAGCACATCAGTTTTCTTTGTTTTTTTACGTTTGATTAAATGCCTCAAAAAAAGTGGGTATCTAATAAACACTCGAGCGACTGTGGAGAAAACATGAAAAGTAGTCTTGTCTATAGGATGCCATGAGATACCGCGAAGTTACTTGCGGAGTGACACACGGCAAGAGGACACAAGTCGCATCGCTCGAGGTCGTGAACCGTTCAATTATTGTTTTGATTTATGATTTTGCTGTCCAGGAACACCGATAAATGATGATACTGACGCCTGGTGGGACAACTACATACCGACCGGAGACGAACTAGATATGCAGTGCGGCTCTATGTTCTTTAACGGACGTTTGAACAACATTTACTGTGATACGAAGAGCTTCTTCATTTGTGAACATGCAGTAGACGGCCAAATTTGACCTTTGAAAACATATTTGTATAAAATACATTAGCTCGTGGATTATATGTCTGAATAAACAAATTATGTTTTCAATCATTTATAACCCTAATAAAATATAGGTTGAAATCTTTTTAAAAACATGCTTAAAAAGTACTAAATAAAACTTACGTAAACAATAGCCGCCTTACTAATAAACATTGAATAGCGCCTGTCTTCTTTCAAAACTCAAATTACTTTTGAAAGAAGAAGACAAAACGTTGTGTAAGAAGAAGGCGCTATACAACGTTTATTAGTAGAACTTTAATATTTTTTTAAAAGCTTCTCTTCAAGTTTGTCTATTGTGTCTGTATCTGCAAGTAAGAAAGACATTTACGCCTCAAGCTTTTAAGAAATGATTAAAGTTCTATTGTTTACGTATGTTTTATTTTGTACTTTTTAGCATTAGGATATGTTTAAATATCTGTTCTATCACCAGATATTCAACAAGCCCAACACTCTTTTTAGTTCCACAGTTTAAAAATCCAGTTTTTAGAACGTATTTTTAAGTTTATTATTCTCATCCTATTCATTTCCTCTAGAGTTATTGAGTCATCTTTTGTACACACTGTTTCTGTGAAAAATAAATCAATTCTGTAATATTTTTTTTGTATTTCCCCCTTTCGGCTCCACCATCTGTCCCTGATCACCAGATATTTAGTGTAATAGCTCTTGTCAAAATATATCCAATGAGTTCAAACACGATGGTACTGTCTTGTTTGATAGAGGAGTTCCTTTGGCCACCTTCCGGCTCCATCATCAGACCCTGTAAACCACCTAGTTTCAAAGCACTTGTTAATACATGACCAATGAGTCCAAACACGATGGTGCTATCTTGTTTAATTGAGATTTTCCCACGGCCACCTTCCGGCTCCATCACCAGACCCTCAACACCACCTAGTGTCAAAGCACTTGTTAATACATGACCAATGAGTCCAAACACGATGGTGCTATCTTGTTTAATCGAGGTTTTCCCACGGCCACTTTCCAGCTCCATCATCAGACCCTGAACACCACCTAGTGTCAAAGCACTTGTTAATACATGACCAATGAATCCAAACACGATGGTGCCATCTTGTTTAATTGAGGTTTTCCCACGGCCACCTTCCAGCTCCATCATCAGACCCTGAACACCAGCGAGTGTCAAAGCACTTGTTAATACATGACCAATGAATCCAAACACGATAGTGCTATCTTGTTTGATTGAAGAGTTCATATGGCCAACTTCCGGCTCCATCATCGGACCAGCAACATGGTATCATTTTTTCAAAATGTCTCGGTAGTTTTGTAAGTATACCAAGTTACAGCACAATCAGGTGCCAGGAAGTGCTTGAAAAATGGATGACAATTGGAGTAACTAGAAACACATATGGCCACCTTCCGGCTCCATCATTAGACCTTGAACACCACCCAGTGTCAAAGCACTTATTAATACGTAACCAATGAGTCCAAACACGATGTTGCTATCTTGTTTGATTGCGGAGTTCCTATGGCCAACTTCCGGCACCATCAACCATCCGTATCAATTTTTCAAAATATCTCGGTAGTTGTATAAGTATGCCAAGTTTCAGCTCAATCGGATTCCAGGAAGTGCTTGAAAAATGGAGGACTATATAAGTAACCCGAAAGACATACGAACAGAGCAAGCTAATAAAATAAAGCTTGTAAAAATGGTCTAAAGTGCCACGCTTAAGTAAGTTGTAAGCAGTTTAACTAAAAAGTACGAAATAATCGTACTTTTTATTTAGTTAAAACTTGTTTTTAAAAAGGATTTGCAGGTCAGTATCAGGTTACATGTTGATTGAAATATGATTCGCGACCGTAACAAATAAGGCTTTAACAAATAATAAATAATCAAAGGCTACACATTAGTACATGTGCGTATTAAAAATGTAGATTTTAAATTCTACGAATAAATATAATAATATAACTCCAATAATAATTATTGGAGTTGGAAAAAGTCTAAGCATATGATGATTAGCGGAAATTAAAACAAAACGTGTAAAAGTCGCCTCCCATCATACAGTGCCGCCCTTGTGCCGCCATTGTGGAATGTACATTATGTCTGTCCGTATATTAGAATCAAAATTCTGTCTATGCTACAGTATTTCTGGAGTCGGTTCTGACCATAATATTACAAACATACATTTTTCTGAAAGTGAAAAAGGACGCTGTCTCTCGGCAATGGTTGCCTAGGCTCCACCGAAAAGACATACGGTGGCGCGGCGCCTCAGGCCGCCAGCGCGACTGCGCCGCTGTCATCGTGCGCGCTTCAAATCGTTTTTTTTATGTGTCATTTTTGTCATTTATTTTAGATTTAATAGTTATATTGTGTAAGGTTTAAGGAAAAAATTAAGTAGTCTCTTTTTATTTATGTTGTACAATGACGACAGTAGTGACACCGTACGAAGCGCCAGTCAACCTGCCACATCGCTGGAAGTCTTAGTGAGATGCCCTCGTGCACCCTTAAAAAAGCGTGCTTGGGTGCCCCCAAGCACGCTTTTTTGGTTGAGGTTTGAAGGTACATTGTGGTAAGAAACACAAACCCCACAATGTGCGTTCATCCTGCCCGACAATACCCACTCTCCTAACACCAGATTCACCCTCCCAACCCTTTTAGAATACCTTTGAATTACTCACCTTCTCGTTTAGAACTCTACATGTGCAAAAAAATTTGGCAAATAAAAAAACATTAACAGCACAAATCAAGGATAATTGTAACATTTCGGCCCAACATTTCGACCCTAAACTAACAGCGCACCACCCAAAAGAGGTTTATTGCACCATGTGGAGTCTAAGCTAGGCGAGGGTGATATCAGAGGTGCAGCTAGGATCATCTTCAGTAGCGATGTGGTTGCGCCGTATTCTCCAGAGACACTTACAGCTCTGGAGAGCAAACACCACACCCTGGCAGATGACCTCTCCTTCCCTAACCCACCCGATCCGGAATCCAACTCACTTGAAGTTACAGCTCAGCAAGTATGTGCAGCCGTGTGCTCCTTTCAAGTGGCTTCGCTGGCGGCCTCGACGGCCTGACACCTCAACACCTGAAGGATCTACTGTGTTCAGGCGCCAGGGAGGCTGGTGAGTCACTTTTGAAGGAGCTGACAGCCCTCATCACTCTGATTCTCTCTGGCAATGTGAACGAAGCCGTCATTGATATCTTGTATGGGGCAAACCTATGTGCCCTGCGCAAGAAGGATGGCGGCATTCGTCCCATTGCCGTAGGATTTACTTATCGGCATAACACAGCCAAAATTTGCTGTGCTTTCTACAGTGAATCACTGGCCAGCAAATTCCAGCCCCTACAGCTAGGCTTCGGGTCATTGTACATTCCACAATGGCGGCACAAGGGCAGCATTGTATGATGGAAGGCGACTTTTACACGTTTTGTTTTAATTTCCGCTAATTATCATCTGCTTAGACTTTTTCCAACTCCAATAATTATTATTGGAGTTATATTATTATATTTATTCGTAGAATTTAAAATCTACATTTTTAATACGCACATGTACTAATGTGTAGCCTTTGATTATTTATTATTTGTTAAAGCCTTATTTGTTACGGTCGCGAATCATATTTCAATCAACATGTAACCTGATACTGACCTGCAAATCCTTTTTAAAAACAAGTTTTAACTAAATAAAAAGTACGATTATTTCGTACTTTTTAGTTAAACTGCTTACAACTTACTTAAGCGTGGCACTTTAGACCATTTTTACAAGCTTTATTTTATTAGCTTGCTCTGTTCGTATGTCTTTCGGGTTACTTATATAGTCCTCCATTTTTCAAGCACTTCCTGGAATCCGATTGAGCTGAAACTTGGCATACTTATACAACTACCGAGATATTTTGAAAAATTGATACGGATGGTTGATGGTGCCGGAAGTTGGCCATAGGAACTCCGCAATCAAACAAGATAGCAACATCGTGTTTGGACTCATTGGTTACGTATTAATAAGTGCTTTGACACTGGGTGGTGTTCAGGGTCTGATGATGGAGCTGGAAGGTGGCCGTGGGAAAACCTCAATTAAACAAGATAGCACCATCGTGTTTGGACTCAATGGTCATGTATTAACAAGTGCTTTGACACTAGGTGGTGTTGAGGGTCTGGTGATCAGATAAGTAGTCCCGGAAGAGTTTACGTGGAAAACCCCTGATCAGGGCCGTAGGCAGGTGGGGGTTTTGGGGGTTCAAACCCGCACCGAAATGCGAGAAACCAGAATCTCAGTCCAGAGATCGACACCCTAAGGTACCTCCGTATACAGATAATTGTATCTATTTCGCATAATCGTAATTTATAATCTACAATACCAGGAAGAGTATGCTTAAATACTGTATTTTTATCGACTCTCACTTTGTATTGAATAAATTCCTGCAACTTCAGCATTCTCTGAGATAGTCTAACCTTCCCCAGCCTCTCCCAGGCGGAATGCTAAAATTTTCGAGCTCGCTTGCTTCGCTCTCTCTTGCATTCTTTTCTGCATCATCCTTCTCAAACTTTTCTGCATAAGTCGATAAAGTTACTTCTGTTTGTGTGGTCGGTCAAAGAGAAAGAAAACTAACTTATTCGAAGCTGGATGCTTAAAATTTCGAGCTCGCTGCGATCGCATTATTTTTTTAAAGATTTCCGAAAAAGTGGCAAATTGCTGTTCAAAAATATTACTCTTTTCAAAAAATCTGTAGGTACTTAAGTACTATTTAATAAAATATATAATTATTATAGAAATTAAGTATTTCTGATTTCAGAGAGGGTAATAACCCTCTCTGAAATCAGAAATACTTAATTTCTTCAAAAAAAAGTTGGCAACCTTAACCCCCCCGAAATGAATTCCTGGCTACGGCCCTGCCCCTGATTCCCATGTTTTCCAGCTTGTTTAGTACGTTGGGTACAGAGACTGTGTCAAACGCTTTGGCCAGGTCAAGGATTATGACAATTGACAAGTGCCTTCTTTTTACCATCAAGACTGTCACCAAGATGACCTATCAGCATATAAACAGCGTCGGCACAAGATTCCTGCCCTGAATCCAAATTGACCCTGTGATAGGAGGTTATCGAGTTCAAGCGTATTCGGTAAGTCTGCTATTCATGAGACGTTCTAATAATTTGAAAAAAGGAGATCGCCCTATAGGTAATTGTTGAAACAGCCTGTCCCCAAGCTTGTGGATAGGATGTACAAATGATTTTTCTGAAGGTAAGGGAAAGGTGCCTGTGTAAACTGCAAGATTAAATAACTGGGCAAGTGGTACCAAGCAGAAATGGGATCAACACTTGAGAACATGTTCATCTTTTCAGCGATGGATTTACCAATATTTCAGAAAACAGTAATTGACAGACTCTAGAGGGTTTTCAACTTTTATGAGTTCCTGCGTGGGCGGCTAATTGAGCACGCGGCGCTGCATAAATTATCCCACCTACTTCTTGTACAGCAGTACAGCACGTATTTTTAGATCACGCATAATGCAGTGGTGATGACAGTTACAGTTACAGGCCACTATTACTTAATAGACACGTAAGTGGGTGTTCCAATTTCAAAAGACATTGGAAAACTGCACAGGATTTGGTTTTGCACCACTTCGGGCTATAGGCTGTTAATTAAGAAGAGAGAGAGAGAGCAGGTAGTCAGGTGTTGGGCTCGGACCGTCGGAAAAATCTAAAGACCGCTTGCATGTATTCTAGGGAACTACGTACTCGGAGTTTTAAATTTTAGTCACATTTCGAAAATTGTGACTCAAATGTCATATTGCGGGCAACCCATGGAACATATGACTTGGCCTAAACGTATGAATTGGCATTTTTAATATCACTGTTCAAATTCAAATTCAAATTCATTTATTTGTAGGAATATGGTACATTATATGGTCTTAGATTAATAAATAGTCTTATCATATTCTGCCACGTAGGGCGTGCAAATATCGGGTACATAAGTATAATTATTATAAACAAAAATGGAAATATGTAAATGACAAAGAAAATAAATAAAAAACAGATGTCAAAGTATCATTCAATGTCAAACTATCAAAGAGCGATTACAATTACATTATGATGTCAGAGTATCATTCAAGAAGTCATTTAGATTATAATAACACTTTATACATAGCAACTCTTTAAGTTCCTTTTTAAACCCACTGTTGCGCTGCATCGCTTCCTTAGTGATGTGCGTTGGTCCTAAACGGGGGAACAGAAATATTTCGGATTTTGTCATTATAACCACAGATGGAAGAGCAGTGGTGGCCCAGTGGTAACGGCCACGACTTACGATTTGTAGGTCGTAGGTAAGAACCCTGACAGGCGCTTTACTTTGTGTAAATTATTTCATCGCCACTGCTCTCAAAAACGGTGAAGGAAAACATCGTGAGGAAACCGGCATGTCCTAGAACCAAAAATTCCAAGACATGTGACATCTACCAACCCGCATTGGGCCTGCGTGGTGAATTACGGCCCGCTCCCTCTCACAGAGAGGAGGCTTGTGTCCCAGCAGTGGGAATATTATAGGCTGATTATGTATTATGTAACCACAGATGTATACAGCTAGTTCACTCCGCAAAATCATTTAATTAAATAAAAAGTGACTCTTACTACGATACAATAAAGTTTATGCTAATAAAATTATTATTTAAACTGCCTGGTCGCCAGTCGAAACAGCGACTACTGTAGTGGCTGGAATGCGATGTTTAGTTCGATATGGGCTAACAGTGAGTCTGGATATGTGCCCGTTTGATGGCAATAGGCTAGCCCCCTATTACAAGGGACTTCAACATTAGCTATGTAGTTGTACATCTCTACCTGCCCTTTTGAGGAATACAGTCGTACTGTTGTAATGTGTTGTGATTTTTAAGGTAGAAGTAGGTTTATCTAAACCATGTATTCAATTGTGTTTTTGATATTGATGTTGCCAATACCGTGTGTGAGATTTAAAATGTTGGACAGTCTTGGATATGAAATAAAAGACAAGAGATATTTTTTATAATTTTATCTTGAGGTGTAAGTTTATTCGCATTTAACAATGTTTCATACAAATTTCCTCATTTTGTACACACCTTTCTTGGTTTTGTTTTTGTAGTTATTATCTTTTATAAAAGTTGTTTCTCTAAATTTTAACATGTCGTCATGTCTGTTCCCTATATCTAATTCGCTTCACCACTGTTGTTCATGTAACAAAAACAGAGGATTTACTAAGGCAAAGTATTAGGAGGAAAGTAGAATAGTTACTGCGGACTAATAGATTTAAGAAATAATAATTATACAAAATTATTGTGTTTCGATGAACACGGAATGGGCCCTTATCTCGTAATATCAGCCTTCCCATCGTTCGACGTGGCACTAAAGTGTATTATAGAGTTGGGCGTTAGTGCCGCAGCGGGTCGGCGGTGCCACGCGCTGCAGCCGGACAGACCGGGTACGTATTACTAGACATTGCACACATCGCACTGGTATCAGTGGACTCCAAGCCAGTCCACAAGGCTGCCAGTTACACCTAATAAGAAAATTCGTTACTAAATAACAACTAAATCACTTTAAAATCAATTCAAAATGTACATTATTCATCTTATCCATGTAAACAAGTCTAATCTGCTACAAAAAATTAGCAAATTTAAATACAAAGATCACCTAGTCCGTCTATTATAAAATTAATCACTTAAGTATTAGAAAAACACAATAGTGAGAGTGTATGTTGCGCTGCGAGCTGCAACTCACTTGTGATATTGTTTATTATGCCTTCTAGTGTACATTCAACGAATGAATAGCGAAACATATTGCGTTGACACATTAAAACTAAAAAATTGACTGTACATTTTATATTTAATATGTAAATATTTGTACATATTGCACTCTGAAGTAACAAAATTATTAAGAAACATCTGTCGAAACGAAGAATATATACGCAGAACAAAAATATCTCAGTAAATACAAATTCAAAGTAAATAGCAATCACAATGTTCGTAGCTCGTACACTAATCTAAGTCCCTATGGCTTACAAAGCTTACAAAAGATAAATACAGAGGTCATTTACAAAAAATATACTTCTACCCAAATAATATAAAAATAACAACAGCCATCTGTACTTTCTTAGATGAATAAAATTAAACGTACATATGTCAAACATATGACAATAGAATCTAAAGGTACCTATGTACAAAGTTTAATGGACACATAGTAGACTTTTATCAAATCCACCATATTTTATTTATAAGACTGGACGTGCCACGTTTGGTCACTACAATACTCAGTGCTTCTGAACAATATGAACTAAAGTATAGATCAACAGGCTTTGAAGAAGGGCAACAGCCGAACTCTGACCTGTGTCGTGAACCGTCGCCGGTCCAGTCTCCCCGCCCACCCGTCTATCGACTCACCCTGGTGCTGCCTATGCATGTCGTATCGTATCTCTTCACTATTACATCTCGTCAAGCGATATAAACTTATTATCTTACTAATGTTCCATTATCAGCTAAAGACACAAATTATATTAGGGTATCTCATTATTTATTACTTTCTCATGTGAGATTATTACATACTTAATAAATCTATTACAATTTCGAAATTGAATAATATGTATCAAATACGACCGGCTGTGCACCGACAGAAGCCGAAATCTATGAAGCTATTTATGAAACTACGCGTCGAATGATGTATAACAATTACTTATCGAATGGCAGTTATATTTGTCACAAACTCGAGATGCGAGCCGCAAGCGCGCGTCGCCGAAGCGACGAGACGCGCACGCGCGCCGCTGCGGCCACACACGCGCACACATCTCAGTTATAAGGCAACGTATCGTAGCGTTAGATTTTAATGAATAATGTTCACTCCTATCACCTACGGTTCACAACTGAAACATTTATCAATAGAAAGACCCGCTATGTCACGCATACAAGATCGCACCATGCAGTAATTTATACTTTTATAATGGCAGTGTGTTTGTTATCAATATAGGGGCGCCTATTTCTGTAGAGACACTTAAAGACACTCCAGTGACGTTTGTGCTTCGTTTGCTATTTTAGAAACGCCTAATGCTACAATAAAATTATACAATGTTAATCGAAAAGATCATTTATAAGCGGCCTAGCGCGCGGTCCGCGGTGCAAGCCCGATCGTCACACACTGATTTTATACGTATATTAAGAAATGCATTTCCAAAACTCCAAACACATGTATTATGTAAATATACAACACACTTAATGGCATGTAAAGAAGACACATTCAACACGCACCAAACAGACACTTACGTTACTTATTTATCGATTATAATGTAATGGATGAAGTGTCGCGAGCTGTGACGTGGAGATGAACATGACACACGATACCGGTGTTCTACGTATGAACAAACATTGCGACAGACAGAAGGCTTCGAGACGGACACAGTACAGCATCAAGGGTGTTTTAAATATCGTGCAGATTTCATCACGCATGCGGGATCGCCCCGCACGCGTAACCGCCGCAAATGTCCTTTTACAGTACTTATTGTAAAGCGTGGAATACAAACGCGGGACGCGGGGCGTGATCCTGGGCAGCAGCCCCGCGCGGGGTTTGTCCATTGTACACAACCACAACGCATAGCAGCCCGCAGAAAACTAGATCTTAGGCTAGCGTGTTTCACGCTGCGTGAAATTCTGCATGCATGTGTGATGAAATCCGCACAATAAAAACACCCCAACTATGAAGGGAACGCGCCGTCGAAATGAGCGAATGAACGAACGACGCCCAGAACGAAAATTAACAACGCTTACCGGTAATTGAGATCGATTAATTTTATGTTCTATATACTATGATTTTCCCCTCATCAACAATGTAGGTACACGATACAGGTAACGCGAAATAAGGCATTTCGTATGTGAGTCATAAACCCTTTACGGGCAGTATCTTTCTGTGTCGAATAAGTAGTAATTTTATTGTATTTAATAATGTGTTCATATTGCTACAACGAGTTTCTTACTGTATGTACTGATTGACTTACTGACGGCAGACAGGTTCGGTCCACGTTGCGTGCATGTCATCTATCAACATGTTTACACTTTAGTGTCTACACCAATATTGTTCCCATAGAGTAAGCTCGGCCAAATCGATACTACTTCGCTATTACTTTTATATTGAAGCCATAGAATAGAGGTAATTCAGCTGCCATTTTGTACTTTTTATAATATACATAGAATTAAAGGAATGTTGTATCTAAACAATAAAATAAATACTTACAAAGATTTATGTTTAAATTTTTAGGCTCTACCGTTTATTCCATACCTACGTTACAGCTGCCTTAGAACATGCACGCAATGTCATGTCAACACATAAGTAGAACGATACTATATACACAATGT
Organism: Lithophane semibrunnea; assembly: GCA_947363905.1. Classification (NCBI taxonomy): domain Eukaryota; kingdom Metazoa; phylum Arthropoda; class Insecta; order Lepidoptera; family Noctuidae; genus Lithophane; species Lithophane semibrunnea. Next base: position 6,952,550 of record OX376195.1, on the reverse strand, counting down.
TAAGGTACAATTCTGTAGCCGACCGCTAGCACGGCAATTCCGTAGCACGACTGATTTCTTTGTATTTATGTGAAACCGGCGTGTCGCTGGCTACGGAAGGTATTTCATAGAAATTCATAGAAACCAATCGTCGCCTGCTGATGCCGCCTGCGGTCTGCTACGAAATGATACCTTTAGGACCAGAACAAATAACTGGGATTGAGCCAAACCTGTCTCCGTTTCCCTAAGCGTAATGTGACACAAGTAGTCTATTTCACGTACGTCTAGATATTTTATTGTATGAATAAGAACGTAACCTTAAATTGCACTGACATTTCATTATACTGGCTTCAGTATCTAAGCTTTAAGTGTTAACAGTACGGTGTATTCGTTCAGATACTAAAGTCGTGTGATATTATCCGTATGGTGAATGTACATCGTTTATTATTGCGCGCCGAGTGTCCATGTCAGTTAAAACACTTACTAAACAGAGAGGCTTGCACGAGTGAAAGCTATCGACGACATACAGTTTGTATTGTATTAAGACGCACTTATATCAGCCTACGGTAGATAATCAACATGTTATAAATGTAATCACAGCAATAAATTATAATTACTCATTTAGTCGAGGGACGCGGGCACAGGACGATGGAACATGAATCGGAACTAAATAGACAGGACACGATAACACGCCTCACATAAACTATATATAAACAAACATGTCGTAGATCACCACGAGGACGTGGACACAGCGGACGACTCCTCACAATATCATATAGTCGAAAGGTTAATCAACAAATTATTGTTAATTTTGGTAAATAAACATAACTATCAACTTTTCACCCAATAGAAACATCTCTTCATATATTACTTTGTCTCTAATAACTCTCGTAACGTACTAACGTACGTATGTGTAATTTAGGAGGTGTACTTATCGAACGAAGTCTTATCATACAGTCGTATCCGAGTGACCAACTCAGTATCCAGTCGTAAACGAAATAAATTCGGAGCCGCGGCGGCCGTCGGTCGAACTCGACCGGCGACGGCGCGGGCCCGTAACGATCAACACTAATATATATTCTCCAAACGTTCAACAACACATATATTCACTAATCTCTCGCACACATCGTCGTCGGTCACCGAATACGTACGAAATCGGGTAGGGGTGTACCCTCTTAAGTGTTAAAATTCGTCCTTATAAATAGGTTGATCACGTCCGACGTCAGTGTCCGTGCACTTCACTAAAACTAGCCAGTCTATGAGCGTTCTCTCCTGAGGGCCGGCGGTGCTGGAGGGCCGGGCCGGGCCGCACGGCGGGCCGCCGCACGCGCGGGCGGGCCGCAGCTCGCGCGGGCGGGCCGCAGCTTGCGCGGGCGGGCCGCTACTCGCGCGGGCGGGCCGCTACACGCGCGCGGCCGGCGGGCGGCGCGCGCGCTAGAGCGCCGCGTCGGCGGGCGGCGGCGCGGCCGCGGTGGACACGTCCGCCACGTCCCAGATCTCCTCGAGGAACGGCGGCAGCTTCCTGTTCTTCAGCTTCAGCGAGATGCACATGTTGGAGTTCTGCATGCCGAGCGTCCGCAGCTCCGTCAGTATCCCCAGGATTTTGCCGAAGACCACGGCGCAGCGCGGCGACGCACTGTTCTGGTTCAGGATGTACACCCGCAGCGTGTTCAAGTAATATCGCTGGATCTCCTCCACCAATAAGGGTTGCTCGAGCCCGGGCCGGTCTGGAATCAAACGAGTTCATGTTATTGTATGTAAGTTACTACACAAAGATACGTCCCAATTGGATCTCTATGAACCGGAAGAAGGAAAAAGGAAAAATTGCTTTAATCAAGTGACCATATTAGGATATAATGCACTGTCCATTTAAAAAAAATGCCTAAACCGCGTTCAACAGCTGTCAGTGTCAATATTCCTTGAATTATGACAATGACAGCCCTTGAAGGCGGTTTAGATGTGCTGATCGCGTTCAGTTTCATTTGTGAAACACCTACACTCATGGTTTGACTTTTCATATGTCAATACTATACAGATAATAATTAGACTGCGACCAATAAGAATCATATGTCAAAAAATTTACAGATTATAATTAGACTGAGACCAATAAGAAGCAGCTCACCTGAGAAAATGACGATGGCCGTAAGCAGCGCGTAGTGCACATTGTCCATCATCATGGAGTACATGCACCGACAGAAGTGCAAGAGGTCTTCGATGACGTAGGCCATGCCCGCCTTGCGGTAGTTGTCGCGAGTGTACGCCTGGTTGTTGGCGAATAGCACGCTGTCAGTCGCCGCGTCGTACCGCCGAGCCACTCGGAGCATCATCACCTCACTTGAGCACGCCTGCAAGTTATATAACGTGTGTGTTAGAGAGGGAATAAGAATGAGTAAATCTGTCATTTGGGAGGCTATGTGAGAAGCTTTTGAAGTATGTCTAAAGTCGTACGTACTATAGTTTTGATAGCGTGGCTAGTAGATCTTGATTCTAGTTAATATTATAATACAAAGTCCCCCGCCGTGTCTGTCTGTCTGTCTGAACGCGATAAACTCAAAAACTACCGAACGGATTCTCATACATACGGCTTTCACCAATGGAGGGAGTGATTCATGAGGAAGGTTTAGGTGTATAATTCATTGAGGTTTTGTATAAATTGGCTGAAAGATGGCGATGATTGTTGAAGATGTCGGAAAAAATCATGCCGACTGGGGGAGCCGTACCGGCGTGCGCGTAACGGTAGTACGTTTCTGTGGGATAATTTCCGAGCTCCACGCGGGCAAAGCCGCGGGCAAAAGTACATAAATGGCAAGTTTGTTACCTTTAATAACGTGATCTGATCCGACTGCGAGATCTTGGCGAAGCCTGGTAGGCCTTTTGCGAATTCTACGATGAGCTGCACTGTGAGGATCGTCATCTCGGTGATCTGGCGGAACGGCATATCCGACTCCTCTTCATCTTCGTCCGACTGCCAGGTCTGAAAGTGATAGATATCATTAACGATATAACACAGATTAAAATAAGAATGTTACTGAGGCTGTCTCATCAAAACTTAAGTCATCAACGTCTTTGAAACTTATAAATAAAAATAACTTAGTACTATAATGTTAGTTAGTACTAGTTTTAAAATGACGTTGTTATTACTCATAGCTCATACATAGCTATGGTTATTTAATTGCCAATTTGAACAGTAAAATTCTCATTTTATTATAATTTTGAAAAAGTGATATAAATTAAATCGGTTGTACAGTTAAAAGCTGCTCTCGTTTATCTTCGTATTTTTCGAAACTAAAAATGCTCTTTAAAAGTTTAGCCATAATAAAAAAGTTCGGTTTCATAGCTTTTAATTTTCCAAAACTACTAAACCGACTTTCATTTATGGCTCGAATAAAGGTTTGTACTACGAGAGTCAGCTTTTAGGTGTAAGCATAATCAGCTTGTTATGATCCCACTGCTGGGACGCAGGCCTGCTCTCTATCGGGAGTGGGCTTAAATCCACCATGAATTTTTGGTTCTAGGATTTTTTTATTTTTGGATATTCGCTCTAGGAATTTCCGGTTCAGGGTGTAAGGTATTCATTCACAATCGAAGATAAACCATTAGTAATTCATTGCCATGTCATTCGTATCTCGGTTAGATAAGGTACAAATTAGAGAGTTTTATAAAACTGACGACAATCATTCTAATTTATACTTTATAACTATATAAGATAAGAGTTACATTGCAATGACTTAATTACTAATGGTTTTACGTCATTCAAAGTTGATCGTGAATGCGCTGCTTCAGGGTGTAAAGTAAGAAATCAACAAGAGACAATTACCTGTGTCACCCTCTTGAGGTCCTCTTCTGAAGGTTGCTCGTACCCTTCTTGGTACCACACAAGCCTCGCGATCAGCGACTTCTGGTTGGCAGTGAGGGGGGGCACGTTCTTCAGCCGGTTCTGTTCCATCAGTTTCTCGTTGAGGAACCGCGGGACGACCTCGTGCTGCAAACATTCCAGCTTCACATAGGAAACCGTCGGGTCATTATTTGCTTCGAATATTAAGTGTGTGGGGGACTAGCTCTGAATTTCTTGTTCAAGACAATGTGATGATTTTTAAGACTAGTGATTAACTGTTTTAATGAATGTGAGTATGATTGATGAATGGATTAATTGATGATGAGATACTTTGTAATTTGCAAAATATCTTTATGTAGGATGTGTATGATTTTTGGTTTTCTATTTTGTAAAAATGTATAGTGTATCCTGATAAAGCCCTACATCACAGAGTAAAAAAAAATCTTAACTCATGTGCCTAAACTGCATGCATAAGGAGATTCATGATAATACAAGAAGCAATAGACCGGGGTAAGTGCATCCCGCGAACACAGAAAGTAACATTTTTTATTTACATTTCAAATACAAGTTACTATTAGAAATTCATAAAACCCGACCGACGGTCTCGCACAAACGTGAATAATAAAGCAGAATTCCATTAATTTTGCTTTAACATTCAGGGTGACTTTACAAAGAAAAGTACGACATTATTCTTAATTTCAACTTTCAATTAGCATTGTTGCATGTCGGTCAAAAACTGTATTTTGGAAACTATTGTGATTCGTTTTCCAACTGCTGTACTGCGATTTATAAATCACTTGAGCCATACTTCCAATTACGCTGTAGTAGTCGATTAATGAAGAGCAATAGTCACAATGAACTTACAATTCTTGCGGCCTCTGGGGGCGGGGGATCACATTGCATGATGGGAGGCATGTGATCGTCTACCGTCGTTGTACTGACGGGTAACTTGTCTTTTTCCCTCTGTGCTTTCTTCTCTTTCCGTTTCATCGCACACTGGTTCTCCGGCACCACACACTCGGGCCTCATGCCCACCGCTAGACATTTCTTCAACCGACACTCTTGACATTTTCTTCGCATATACATATCCATCTCGCATGCATGTCCGAATTTGCATATGTACACTGCATTTTTGGTTACACTCCGCCTGAAGAAACCTGGAAATTTTTAAACCGACATGTTGAGTATATTTCGCAACATCTCCCAACATTATCTAAGAGTTGGTAGACTCAAACAATGAACGATGATGCAGCATTTGCGAAACCAGTTTTTAACGATAGCATAATGGAGTCATGAACGTTAAGGTTGCCTGAAAGGCGAGGGTCATTGACAGCAGCACATATGCCGATTTATTACAAAACAAACAAGATAGATAGCTCGCAAATGACTTGAATTGAACGTAATTGGTAATGGACAAGGTATGAGCCTCTATAATATAGTTAGATTACGAGCGCGCTCGGGGTTTATTTAGCGTTCTGAGTTAAGTAGGCATATTTATACTCGGGTCGACAGTGAAGGTTGGCGGAGACACACGGAGATGTCCGATAGGCGTCGGTGAGTCGTGAAGTAGACGCCCTGCAGACAGCTATTGTGACGACTAACAGTCTGTTACATGCACGCGCAGCTCATAACAACCTCGGCACAATGCGCCAATTTAAAGCTGAATTGGCACATTCGTGGGCGAGCCACAACTGCCACAAGGGCTACGTATGTGTGAAATATCTAGGTTAGCAACGCACATGACCTAGTTATGCTAAAAGTGTTCCGAGAATGATTTTGTTGTTGCATTAGCTGTATGATTTGCAATCAAATTTTTTTACGCGATTGCCATTTATCGCATTTCAATTCAATTCTATTAAGTCTCCCCACTTTTGTTTTGCATAAGCTAAAATAATTGTATTTGTTCAGAGCCACTCATTGAGCTGTGGCATGCATACCTTTACACCCTTCACATGTAAGCGCGTTGTAATGATACCCGGAGGCTCTATCGCCGCAGACGAGACACAGCTCCTCCTGCTGCCGTGGTGCTGGGCCTTTTTTCTGCCGCCTCGCCTCGCCATCTGTACTGCAACCGTTTACACTCGAAGCTGGTGACAACTCCTCACGACCTGAGAACAATACAAATCGAAATTTAGCTTCTGGGGTGAAATGCAACTGCGTAGTAATAAAGACACTCGTGGCCGGGCGGCGCCGTGTCGAGAACATCTAAAATCGGACGCTATAAAATTTGCATACATTTCATGAACCATTTGTCGAGTCGGCGAGCGAATGAAGCTCGTTTTATTTTTCGTTTTTACATTCGGGGCGATGTTCCTTCGTCGAAGAGATGTTTTCGTAACGAAATACTCGCAAGTAATTTTCGGCAGTAGCGTGGACATTTCCTGCCCAAACAAAGGTGGCTAGAGCGGGGCCCGCATACAGATGAGGTCCAGTATTCAGTTTTGGTATTCGAGCGGCGCGGGAGCGGGGTGCGATGCGCGTTGGAAATGTAATCGGCAATTGTCAATCAAGCAGTCGGAACTCCATAAATATTAACGATAGAATTGTTAATAATACCTCCTCAGGTTTGTGCAGCAGGTATATGGCTGTCGTCAGTGATAACAATCAGGCGATAAACCTATTCGCTATAGAATCCAGTTAAGTTTTAAAAGTAGGCTGAATGGCATGAAGAGCTTTCGTTTGTAATAAAAATGTAGGGAATTTTCTCGGATCATCATCATCATTTCAGCTGTAAGACCTCCACTGCTGGACATAGGCCTCCCCCTAGCGATTAATAAAATTTCCCGGATAAAAATCCTAATGTAAACATTGTGTACATTGGTGGACATTGTGTATTTTTTCCATTCCTTAAAAGCGTAAACACCGCGCTGTTTTCCATGAGCGGCTAAACAAACGACAATGGTTAAGGCGCTAAGTCCGGTTTAGTACCGTAAAACGGTCACATTAAAAAGCCTACTCCTCATTAACGGCTGGGTTAAAAGATCTGAAAAAAATATATGTTTGTCATAGATTCACGTACAACATTTTTGAAAAGGGGTTTTTGCGTATGACTAATACTTTTGCCTTAAAAAAATATTTACCAAAACGCTATTTTTGGCTAATATTCCCTACTACTTCTAAACGGCTTTGATGTTTGGAAATATTTTTACACTGAAAAATTGATGGTTTGAAGGACTACAAAATTGAAAGAGCGTTTTTAAATCAATCAATATTTGCAAAGATAATGACCCCACTTAGAGATAGAGGTTGAGAGGTGCTCTGCGCGGGCGCGGGCGGCAGTCGCGCGTGAGCATTGAGACGGGATGGCTGTGTCGCTCGCTGCTCCGCCCCGGCTATGGACCGACTACGCGCGTTTGCGTGTATTAGTGCAAATATTTACGTACGAATTGTATCAATGTGCGTTTATAGAATAGCTCGCTGCAGAGAGCCCAATTCAATTGTGCGCGTAGGCGCTATATCGTTGATTTTTTTTTAAAATGTGGAATTACTTATAAAATAGTTTTTTTATTTACATTGACAAAATTTACATACAAATTAACAATTTACAATGTAAGTAAACCAAAAAAAATGTAAATATAAAATCTAACATAACGTCACGCCTGTATTCCCCGAAAGGTTAAGCAGAGATGTATCTTTAGTTAGTACACTCACATTTCGCCAGATAAGTCCCATGTAATAGGGGCGAGCCTATTGCTATCAACCAGGCACAAATCCAGACTCCGGGCTGCTACTGAGCAATTCCAGATGTAAAAACCGGCCAAGTGCGTGTCGGACCACACAAAATGAAGGGTTCCGTAGTTGAGATGAATTTATTGCAAGAACAAACTCAACATTGTAGATGAACAACATTGTTTTTGCAACTGCAAATTTAAGTTGGTAGATTATTACTCGTTAACTTGTAGAGCCTATTTAGCTGTGATAGTTTTCCTTTTAATTTCGTTATAATATATACCTACTACTGCCGTGAATTTTTTCACATATCCAAAACCAACCATTTACCTGGCAGGGGGGCCTCAACATTTGACTCTAATAAAAATTAGCACTTCAAAGTTTAATATTTCGCAAACAGATCCATGAATCCAAAAATAGTGTTCATACACTCGCAATATTTTTGAACGACCTTTCCAACGACACACGGAACCCTAAAAACGCAATAACACTTTGCCCGACCCAGGAATCGAACCCGGGACCTCATGCTCAGCAGTAGCGCTTGCGACCGCTAGACCAACGGGGCAGTCGTGACATAAAATATTGTCTAAATCTATAATAATTATGTACAACCATCCACGTCACTACATACACATGCAATTCAGTAAAAGTAAAACCAATAGATACGAAGTCGCGAACACACATTCATAAATCAGAACGTACTGTACAATCAATTATAAACCTTATCTCATCAGGTACTCACACGAAATCACTGGCTTGTCGCAAGCTTTGTATTACGCGCGCGATGCAACCGCTATAAAGTATCGTTTTGTGATTTTTACATTGCTTGTCCAGTCACTTAGCGACACACTTAGGTAGTGGTGAAGAAGCAATGTATTTCCTGCAAACATAATACAGTCGCTGTGATAATATGAAAGCAAAAATAACGTAGTAAAGGCAAGAAATATTTTCCGATTTGTTGTTTATCATGAATAATGATATTCCAGACAAATATAGGTAATAAAATACCTACGTGTGCTGATAATTATGTAGTAAGTGGTTTCATAATTTATAAACTTTTTAGTTTGGCTTAAATTTCTAGAAGAAACCACTGAACTGCATCTTAGGTTGTCATGTCATGAATTATGCGGACGAAAGCGTAAGTTCGCGGAGACGGCCATTTGCCTACGACATTAGCATCTTGATCATGGCGCGCGGACACAGACACGGAAGAAGTGGGGCATTGACCCTAAAACCAACCCACTCAACCCTCGCACTGAAATTATACCTTTTGGTGAACAAAATAAGTTCGATAATTGTTCAAAAGTGCGCGTTGCTTCACGTCGCGGTCTGAGCTGCCCCTATTATTTCTATGCTTATGACCTTCTATTTTCAAGAGACACTTGAATCATCATTGTGTGGTTCTTCTAGTTCATAATTTCAACGTAATATTGTGACTGAGTCAAGTCAAGATGATTGGCGAGCAGCTACATGACTGTGTGCGTGTATCAGTGAGCCGTGAGTTCAAAATTTCAAATCTCACACAGTACTAAAACTTTTTGTAAGTTTTTACTTGTTTGGAAGTAATGAATACAATTAATTTCATAAAAAAATAAATAATAAGCATGAATTGAATATAAATACCCTATTTATTAACAAGTGTTTGCTTTCAAAGAAACAAAAACAGCGTAGTAATGTAGGATTCGAACCCAGACCTCATAGATTACGAATCCATTGCTTAGTCCATACAGCTACGAGCACATGTTAGTTATACGCGAATTTTAGCAATGGAATGGTAGGAACAGTTCGCCACTATGACGCGTATTCTAAATGCAACAATGTTATATTTTTTTGGGTAGTAGGTAGGTACAAAGACAGTTCATATTTGTGTGTTCTCCGTGGAATGTTGAGACATCATTCATACACGCACACGCACTGGCTGTATCGTGCTCGAGTTTATACGTTACGTTATATTAAAAAAAAAAACATGCAATAAAGTCTAAAATAATCATATTATTAGTTACAATAAAGTCTGCTGAATACCAATACCTATAAATAGTTAAATAATAATACAATAACTAATATTTAACTTCATAAAAAAATAAAAAATAGATAATAAGAATGAATAGATTATAAATAAACATAAATACAACAAAAGACTAAGATTCGAACTCAGACCTCAATGATCGTAAATCCATTACTAAGCCCATACAGCTACTAGTACATGTGAGAAATGCGCGAATTTTAGCAATGCAATGGAAAAAACAGGTGGTCAAACTCGATTTCTAAATGCACCAGAAATAAATGATATGTAGGTAAGTACTGGAGTTTTGAGCGTTTACTCTAAGAACATGTAGGTAGGTAAGTATGTAGCTAGGTATGTAGGTAGGTATATAGGTAGGTATGTAGGTAGGTATGTAGTTAGGTATTTAGTTAGGTGTGTAGGTAGGTATATAGGTAGGTATGTAGTTAGGTATGTCGGTAGAAAATATTAAAAAGGGGTCATTGTACCTACATACGGCTACACATCAAGCTACACATTTCCAGTATAAGCTGACCCCGCGTTGTAGGTACGGAAATTCTATACAATGCGAGATCTTGATGTGTAGTCGTGTTTATTCATCATTATGAACAACTCTCACTCCATAATATAGGGACCAACCCTGAAATCGCGAAAGAAAAATCAGCTGTTCCCTACATTTTGACGAGCTATGCGAACATAAAGTACCTAGGGAATAGCTGATTTTTTTTTCGTGATTTCAGGGTTGGTACCATAGTGAAAGTTGTTCATAATGATGAGTACAATGACCCCTTAAAATATTTCGTGTATGAAAAGATACACCTTATATTTTCTTCCAAACACATGCAAAAAAATAATGTCCAGTAAAAACTTAAAATAGCTATACGTAACTTATGTATCTATCTATACAAATATCAGTCTTGCATCTCCGCCATTCCTTTCTGGAGTCGTAGGCAAAATTGACGTCCTATTCGCGCAAGTCTGCGCCCGTGCATTTTCTTTGATCGTCGTTTTAGTTCAGCGCGCCACCGCGCGCGTTTTACGTATTCGGGGAGTAGGGAGTTTAGCTCCGCCCACATGCGGAAGGTGTCTGAGAGAACTATGGCTCTTAAGTCGGACGAGTACCACCGCTCTAGCGTATTAACCAGGGGTCCATTTGACCCTCTCCTCATTAATTTTATTTATATTTTATGGTGTCCATTAAGCGTCGCGGCCGCGGGTCGCTGGCCGTAGCCGCGTGTACCTGAGTTACGCAACCGGCCGAAGCAGCCGCTGCCAAAAAACTAGTTCCATGTGGGATCGGCGCCAGCGATATGCTTCGCGGAACCATTGCCGCTCTCAATGTACGAAAAACAATCGCAAATGACCCGAAAACCTCGTATCACGGACATCATTAGAACTATTAAAAGCTTCAATAATATTTATAATAAGAAAAACTTTAACAATCTATCACCCGGTTGTAAACAAGGTTCGATTCATTCGCGTTTCGTCCGATGCGTGCCAATTTTTCTATTGCACTCTTTACGTTGATTGCTGAAATTACGTATCGTGCAAGGCGGGCCGTAATAATTCACTCGATAAAAATGTCTCAATAAAGAGGTCAAGTGCGTCGTTTTATCGCGAAGTTATTTACATCGCCGTGAACACCAGCTACTGTTCAATTTAACAACACCAGTATCTTCCACATTCACATTGCACTGACCTATGAACTATGTACACTTATACACTACATGCCAAACATTTGTATTGTTTGTTGTTTTTTTTTCTCAATTCTCTGTAGATTTTTCATCATCACTCTGTTAATTCTAGCGACTAGCTCCTGCTTCTCTCGGTTTTTACGACTTGGCAAAACATCGATATTTCTTCTTAGTTATTATGTAACTTAATATTAACGTATTAAACTAAATAACTTTCGGAAGAAATTCTCTAAACGATGGTGAAAACCTCATCAAAATCGGTTGCGTGGTTAAGAAGAACAACATGGACATACAGACAAGCACGAAAAGCGACTTTAATTTATAAATGTATATAGATTTTATAAATAGAATAGCTAGCTGGTACCGCAGAAGAAATACTAATTTTTTATACCTATTGTAAGTACTTTACTTACTTACGCCTTTAACTTCGCGCAAGTGCAAGCAATACGTTGACAAAAATTCTATAGAGATAAAGATAATTTTATTTGTCTAAATATGCGTATATTTGCCAATTAAGCATGCAGGATGTCACAATAATAATATTTTGTTCGTACATGGTTCCGTATGGGTACGCGTTATGGTTGTAACGCGTACAAAAAAAAAACTTAAAATCCGGCCAAGTGCGAGTCGGACTCGCGCACAAAGGGTTCCGTACCGTTATCTATGAAAACGGCAAAAAAATCACGTTTGTTGTATGGGCCCCTTAAATATTTGTTTTATTTTAATTTAATTATTTATTTAAAGTGAATATGTAACTAAATATTGTTACTGTTGTCGTTTTCAATATCGAGCAAAAACGTTTGTTAATGTTGTCCTTTTCAATATCGAGCACAAACGAGCAAAAAAAATAAATCCCGTTTGTTGTATGGGAGCCCCCTTAAATATTTGTTATTATTTTGTTTTTAGTATTTGTTGTTATAGCGGCAACAGATATACATCATTTGTGAAAATTTCAACTGTTTAGCTATCACGGTTCATGAGGTACAGCCTGGTGACAGACGGACAGATAGATAGACAGACAGACAGTAATAGTGATAGTAATAGGGTCCCGTTTTACCCTTTGGGTATGGAACCCTAAAAATACTTAAAACTAAATTACAAAATAATACTAAATCACTAAAGGCAGAAAAGTAGTGTCATTCAAAAAGTCACTTACTTATCTTAAAATAACGACTTGTCCGTTAATAAATCTCGCATATTATAATAATATCTCGCAAATATAGCAATCGGATAAACGGCATGGCATAACATACTAACACACATTGTTTTTTTTTATTATTTATTAGATTATACTGTCTACACATAGGTTATTTTCTGTCTTTATTAGTAACGCTTACTTAAAATACTTGACCGAATGACCGTTGGCCGTAGTTGCACAAGATCTTGGCACTACTTCACAGGTAGGTGTGTTTCCGATTGAATTGACGACCGCGTTCATTAAGGTTACCCGAATTAAATAACTTTTGTGAGTTGACGCAATGTCGTGCCTGTTAGAGAATTAGACTGGTGAAAGTAAAACGATCGTAAAATTACTAAACTGGTTTTCTAAAGTTGCAATGTTTTTTTAAAGTTGTTTCTGTATCGTCAACGTATACGAACGTAAGTACTAATAGAAGTATCGATTCTTTCAATCGTATGAATTAATAAAGGCGTCATCATATTATTGTAGACACAACTAAACTTAAATAATTAGTAGCACTATCAAATCAGTGTCCGTGAAAAAGAAAGCTAATCAAAAGTTGAATGCACGGATGACCGAGTCAGTGTGTTATGTTATTACGTCTCAGCTGTTCAGTGTGTTGCGCTCGCGCATTGGAAGGTCTAGTTCGTGGCAGTTCGGCGACGATCGGGCGCGGTCGGGCGTGCGAGCGAGAGGCTCTGAGGAGCGACAAGTGGGGCGCGAGCGTCGACCGGGGGCAGCGTGCGGCCTTGACTCTTGCGCCCCCCCTTCCCCACTTCCTCGCCACGCTCGCCGCGCAGCCACATTATTTATGATAGCATCAGAGCTCGAAGCAAGCTCGCGATTCTCTTCAACTAATAATAACTCGTTTTTCCTCTCACGCCATTTCGTTTTTTCAAATCACCGATGACTTTAACAGGCCATGTTGCAAAGTGAGGCTTTGCGGTTTTATAAAATGTGAACATCAATCGTTAAAACTTTTCACTGGTGGAAAGTACAAAACTACAATTTTAAGCTATTGTAAGCTGACGCATGTTGAGGGACGGCGACAGGCATTGATTAAACAATACGCAACTTTCACTGACCTCAGAAAACAGACAACGCAATCATTTCGCAGGCGGGCCGCGTAAGCGACTAGTGAAAGTTACCCAAAAGTAGGTATTGCACAAGCCTACATGGCACACGTAATTGAAATTCGGGTGCGGCGAAAGTAAGCTGCTCTATGTGTTGTGACATCACATAGGGCCTATTTAGCATTCATCAAATGAGTGTGGTGCGCAGAGTAAGTTGTGTCCAAACCAGTCGAGTGGCGCTCAACTAGGCAATAGGCAACGTCTTTTGTAATAAATTGCGTGTGTACATGCTAGTTGATTGTACAATGTATGCCACTTATTAGGATTTATAAGGTTTTTAAGAGAAACGTGATACACGATAAGAATCGAGAAGCATTCCAATAATCGAAGTTGGCTCGCGTGGTCTGATATAAGCGGGCAGTCAGAGTCGACAGAAAAAAAACTGAAGCAGAAAAAGTGGTGTACACGTGATCGATGCATCGGCTGGGCGGAGACAGAGTCGCGATGTTACTTTCTACGATACTTTCTAGCAAGAGATGTGGGCCGGAGCCGGCGCAACTAGAGCGATCGGTTTCTCCGCGCGCCGGGAAAATCGGATTGAAATAGAAATCGCATCGCGGAGAAAATCGCCATTTTCACGTCACTCTGCACGCCAGCGTGGAAACTTTGTAGATGAAATACATTTCAATTAGTTTAGCACTAATATGACTTGAGTAGAAACCCAAAATAATTATTTCATCACGTATATTGTTAGGAAGTGGTGTGTAACATAAAATGTAGGAGTCGTGTTTCCTCGGTTTGAGCCGGTGACGTGATCTATATTTGAGGGGAATCAGGAAACGAGCGGCTGGTGTACTGGGAGTGATCTTCAGCGAGGAGGGCGGACGTGTCGGGCGGACGCACGTGGAAGTGTTTACATCCGTCGAGATCGAACAGAGCCCACTGCCGAGTGCACGCCATCCGGTGTAGTTAGCTGCATGCTCGAAAATTCCTACTGATATTTTTTTGTGAACCTCACATTTCTGAAATACACAAAATATGATTTTGGCAAGTCAATAGAACACTTATAATCAGTGCTGGCACTTCCTTATTACTTTTACACAGACAGTTTCGTTTTAGCCAACCTTGAATGGTGAAATCAAAGACGCAAATTGTTATTTCAGCCTTTTCAAAATAACTTTGTTTTCAAGTAGATTATTCAGAAATTCTTTTTGTCCTCTATTAAGACATTACGACGATTGTATTTCGGTGGCAATGTAGGAATGATAAGTGCTGACAGACGGAAGTCAGTCAGTAAAGCACCTAGAGATTCCTAAAGGTTTCGTCATCATCGCCCAAACCGTAAATTAGAAAGTGGTGGCCGGTTATCACGTACACACGGTACACGAGGAGTACGTAATGGATATACCACAACTCCCCAACAGATTGTTCCATTTATTGACAGTGCTGGTTTATGTCGGGCCCTCTTACTTCCCCATGCCATACTTAATAGATAAAACTATGTTTTTTGTCTCTGTCTACTCCCCAATTTAGTTGAGCGCGCACCCACGCTCCGGCGCGCCTTTTCGAGTAAACATGGGAATGGGTAAATAGAAAAGGGAGGGAGATATAATTAGAATAAATGCTGCATGCTTTCAGAACTGTAGTGAACTTTTAAAACCTATAGCATCCTCTGCTTGGTAGCAGGTATTATAAATCACGAAACAATTGAATGATAGCTGCGCGGAATTAGCGTGTCTATAAAATCCAATTCGTAATTTCTAATGTGAATTTAAGAACGTAATTTAAACTGCATTTGCTGAAGCCGTCATTCAAGTGGAATGGGTCGTCTCGATGCTTAGGGCTAACAAAAAATCAGCCTCTGTTTTTACCGAGTTGTGATTGTGAATACTTGTGAACTATGTTTTGTGACGCATTAGGGCCATCGCGCAACGAACCGTGACTCGTCAGTCGTCGGTATCGCTGCCCTTGCCCTGCTCCCGCGCAGCCGACCTCGTGGTCACAGCGCGCAGCCGTTGACACCAACAGTTAACCATCTGGCATTTACTAACACAGATCAACGATTTACTCCACTTATAACAAAAATATTCATAATTTACCTCAAACATTAACAATTAATTAAATTGTTTGTTGGAAAGTAGGCCAAGGCATGATAAACTCGGTGACGTAAAATAATCGACCACTTAGTAGTCGGCTAAGGGCTAAATTAAAAGGAGCCAGTGAACCAATTGGGTCAACGACTCTTTGTTCTTGATACTGATAACTTATCCGACATAATGACATAACCCGCTCCATATTTGTATGAAAAAACACGGATTTGAATCAATACGACATATAACGTTTACGTGTCAGTATAAAATCCTCCACTAATATTTTTGTTCTATAAATTAAGTTTGTTTATTACTAAATCACCTCAATAACATTCTCTATGTAGGTCATTAACACTGAACTTCTGAGAAAATGGCGAGCGTAAACGAGGAAAATAAAGTGACCGAATCGCAATGTAGGTCGAGTAGAGCATCGAGGAATATCGAGGCTGAAATAACAAAATGTTTGTCCCAGTTAAGTAACCAATGCTAGTAGTAGTAGCACATTCACGTTTCCTTGCTACGTTTATTTTGGGCAATGTTTTGGCCGCTAAAAATATAATATTGGTGGCGCTCGCAGTCACAGACAGTGGCTAATGATAAGGCTCTTTCACACTGCATTCAAGCTGCGAAAATGGGCACCTTCATTCTCGAATTTGTATTTAAAGAGTGCCTTAATATTCGTCCGGGTTCTGTCGAGGTCACTGACCGGGTATCAGTGGAGATAAGCCAACGCCACGGCGCTTATCACCGACAAAGAACGTCTTTGTTTTCGTCGTATTTGACGCCACACGGCCGCACTGATTAGATCAATCACGTTACATTACCATTTCTCATTTCCAACCGTTTTATCTATCTAAATGTCATTAGAGGGCAAGTGCGCCCATTACCCACAAAAACCTGTTTTTTGGTGCAGTGATAACAATTTAAAGTGAGTTTTGACCAGATTCAGGGAAAATAATAGGAATTGTAACAAAATCGATTACTTTTCGAAATAAGATTACAGGTAAAAAGGCAAATAAAATAATCGTTAAGGGCAGGTTGAACACGTGAGTGAATTACTTATAAAATCCAGCAGCTGAGTTCGAAAACGGGTGCACGAAAATGTATTTATTTCTAGCCTTTGCCCGCGGCTTCACCCGCGTTGATGTCGGACAAAAAATCTCACGGGAACGTACTACCAGAATTAAAAGTATGTTCCAAATTTCATCCCAACCCATACAGTCGTTTTTGCGCCAATCCGGAACATACAAAAATTCTCCGTTACTATTTTATTATTATAGATCACAATCACAATTCACAACACATCTAAATGATAGTGTTAGACGATATAATTTCAGAATAAAGTGGTCACACCAGCAGGGCCTCAGCCGCGTGACCAGATCTCGGTAAAGAGCAAAAACGGTGATACTACTTACAGTACTTACTAGTACATACAACATCACTGAGGCCGACATGGAAAAAATCTTCTGACAAGAATCAGCAACAAAACTCTATAGTACATAGACATACATTACGTACTTCAACTGTGAGAATCGTCATTTAGTACGCTAAATAGGTAAGTATTACACGGAATGACTGAAAATATGGTATTTCTAGGAAATATGTATTGTAGTCAAAATTGTTATCAAGTTTCAATATGGGACCAAACCAATAGGGAATATGCATGTGATTCAAATATGGGTCAAATATTTATTTTTATAAACTATGTTACTTCAGAATTATGCCTCCATCAATATTTTTGAATAAAATTTATTTTTGAGCGAGAAAATAATTTTTAAAAAGTCCCAAATAACTGTGGGTAATTCAAATACTTGAAAAGGCTAAGAGCGGATGTGACGTAACAATCCGGGATAACAATCAAAATGTCAATGTCAAGTCAATCAACAAGTGTCAAGTCAATGTCAAACGCTCATATAAAAAGGAGTGTTTGACGTTGACTTGACAGTTACTTGTCTGTTTTCACGGACTGTGACGTCACCACACCAAGCGCGCCAAATGGAGGGCGTTTAAATAGCCCGGATCGGTTGGATATTTTTAAACATTTTTTAACTACTTTAAATTGCTTTTTTGCCTTCGATTTTTTTTTACTATCATTTGACGATGTAAACTATCGAATAAAAATATTAAAAAAATACATGGGATCAACCCTGAAATTGCGAAATAGAATCTGCTGTTCCCTACATTTTGACGAGCTATGCGAAGATAAATGTAGGGTACAACTGATTTTTTTTCGCGATATACACAAAAGATAATTGTGAAAAAAAAAATGCAGTTGCGATGAAAGAGTTGATGTACGTAACGTACAGCGATTGTGGGACATCAGTTCACAACAGAAGGTGTACTCTACTACATAAATTTCAGCAGATTTACACTGAACATAAATGTACGAAAAAATTAGCAATTTTCGTAAATTAAGACAGATGAAAGTGGCTCGCTACAATGTCGCGAGGTATTCGCATGTAAAAGTGATGAGACAGAAATAATCGTTTGTGGTGGCACATCTCGTTAACTGTGTCATGGGCTCGGCCCACGCTCGACGGAAGGTCACCCGCCCTCCAAGACGGACTCATTACTCAATAGTCTGCCGTTTCGGACCGAAGTCAACACAGAAAATTTCTATGAGTCACCATCACCACCGGACGTGGGCCATTTTTAACCGACTTCAAAAAAGGAAGAGGTTTGTAATCGATTACTTTTCCTTAAGTAAGTACTAAGTCTTTAGTATACGTGTAAGTCTACTAAGTCTTTAGTATACGTGTGATTTTTTGCACGGTAACTACGTGAATACTACGCCACGCATCAAAGTAAATATGAAAATGAATTATGAGCTTCAACAAAACCCTTTTCTAACCCCCATACGATTTTTTGTGAAAGGTACGCGCAAGTACGCGTTCGTAGCAGAGTAATAATAATCGGTGCCGTCAGTATGATGGATGGAGCCGCGATGACGAGGCGTGGTGGATACCCTACCACCCCGGCCCACCACCCTCGCCCCCTTCGTCCATTCAACGCCGTTACCGCTGACGGCATGGACGGAACTGCTAATCACCTCTCTTATAAGATTCATTTACTAAACTAAACTAAGCGTATTCCCTGTAAAGAGGTTTCACGTTAACGGTACCTCTCTTTGTCTTGGTTCAAAAATTTGTACTTAACGTTCTAACAGTTTCCACACAGAACATACACGTCCGAACAACTTCATTTTCTCTAGAAAATCATTTTGACTCAGAAAATAAGATTGTAGGGAGACAAATTGGATTTATTTGAGCTCTTGTTCAGCTCCTAGGTAAGTACGATTTCTAATCTTATCAATACGAATTTCAACTACTTTTGTTTATCCGGTTTGAAGTGCAGTTCGAAGGAGACATTTCCGATTAACAATGATAAAATCATTAAAGCTTTAACAACACGTCTTCCCGACAACACTAACGGAACCTCCCATCAACGCGCACCTACGCCTCTGAAACCATGTGAGAAACACGGAAAATATTTATCTAACGTCATACTCGTAAAGTATTACCGAGGACATCTCATTATATTATGTATCGCCGTGGAATTCATCATGTCGAACTAAAATAGCACTTGTCTAGGCGGCATTGTTAAAATTCGGCAAACAGCCAGGTAGGAAGGTCGACGACATTACGAACATCAAGTAATATTCGCAACCTATAAGTAGGTGTCAACAAACACTGCTGAAGGCTAGCTCCAAGTATTTATATTTGCTCGAACGCAACGAATAATTTGTTCTCGAAACTTTAATTATATCATTTAGCTTAGCACATGATTCTTCGACTGATAACGTCCAAGTGTTCCTTTAATGAATAGAAAAAGAATAAATTATCATTTCTACAAGCACGTTCCCACGTTCGAACATCGTTCAAAAACACTTGGTTATTTATTAATACTATTAGAGGCACTACAATGCAACTGGCGAGGTAACGAGCACCAATTGGAACTCCTTACGGAGAGAAGTTTTATTATAGCAGCTACTGAAGCAAAATACATTGTTAGCGCATTTGCAATCGCTGTCGGGTAGTGATAGCCAGTGTAGTTAGCGAGAGCAAGAACATTCCTGTGGGCCGGCCCGACCGGTTCCACTCTGCCTGTTTATGGTTGGACCAGATATAAATAGATGCGCTGCAAACCATCCATCTTAATGCTACCATTTTTAAATGTTTAACACGAATAATAGTCTACCCCATAGCTCAGTTACCAATACCAAGTTATAATCTTTGGCTTCAATCTCTCCGACTCTATGCACCCAAGCGACGCGACGAGGCGAGGGATCAAGTACCAAACCTTGCAGATTTAAATTGGTCGATAGTTTGAACACAGGATACGTTCGTGATTTATCATTTGAACGGGGCTTGTTCTCTCTGACATATTGTGTTGTTAGAGCAATTTATTCGTCTATAGACAACTACATATTATCAAGACAATAGGCCTTGTTAAGAGTTGACACGTTGACAGAGCCATAAAGCAATCTAATCAATGCAGCAAGTAGTCAGATATGGAATGACGGATTGCCTCTGGCTGGACAAATGCAAGAAAGCCGCGGCGGTTAGTTACAGATCTGTATCTGTAGACATTATTACTGGCATACGGGTAGTTCATTGCCGACACTGCTTAGAAACATTGTCGATAAAATCTGCTAAGTAGTTAAACGGACGGGCAGTTGCTCTCACGAGCGTTCTCGCGGTATTCACTTTCACTACAAATAACAATCTACCCTCTTCCACAAATGTTTCGCGAACGCGTTACATTCCTGGCGCTTGCGCTGCAGGTGACCCAATAACAGGCTCATGAGCTAGTCGACTCTGAGGACACGACCGTTGCATAACGAACCACGTGGAGTGGGGAGCGTTGACCCCGGAAAACGTGGTTGATAGACAAGCACTATCACACAGACCAACGCACCTGTAGTGGAGATAAGCGCGATATTTGGGCGCACGATAACGTCGTTCGACAACGAAGAACAAAGCCTACGAAAACACTTGAGCAATCAAACCAAAACTCGAAAGTAATCGTTCGTTTAATCATTATCGGGCCGTAGATGCGAGATGGCCTTACTCAACCATCTCTACATTCCGTCCGCGCTGGAGTTACCCACTTTAGCCGTCGTTTGCCAATTCGTTGCATAAACGACCCACTAATGTCAAAGGAGGTCATTGTCGCATTACACGAACGTTCGCTCGCCTCGCAGGCGCAGGTTGAGCGCTAGTTGCAGGTTAGATAATTATATCGATTGAACTTCAGTCTCCTTCGGTGTGTCTGTGACCCCGATGTAAATAACTTGAGGCGGTTGTACTGTAAACAACTGACGCTGCTTGCGTCAATCGCTTGCGCAGTGTAGCGACGCCCGTCTCGGTTCTCATTCCCATTGATGTAGGTACGCGTTTAACTTACTGCAGTACTATTTAAAGCCATCAGAATAAAAACCATCTAGGGAATGGAAAACTTACGAATGCAAATGTTTGTGACGCAAGGAATTATTTTCGGTATTGTTGTGAATCCGAACCGCCTTAAAGTCCTGTAAAAAAAATGATATGAGTAGGTAATGAATAACGTTCTACATTGACGTAGCAAACTGTTATTTACCTTTTTTAGGGTTCCGCATCCGTACCCGAAGGGTGCCAAACGGAACCCTATTACTAAGCCTCCGCTGTTCGTCCATCTGTCTGTCAGCGGGCTGTATCTCATGAACCGTAACGTAATTGGTAGACGGTTGAAATTACACAGATTTTTTAAGTATTTCTATTGTCGCTTAAAACAATACAAAGAAAAATAATACAAATTAAATAAAGTCAAATATTAAGGGGGTCCCTCCCTATACAAAAGAAACGTGTTCTTTTCGGCGTTTTTCGCTAAATATTGTACGGTGATACGGAACCCTTCAAGTGCGAGTCTGATTTGCACTAGGCCGGTTTTTTAAACTAAATTCTGGCAAAGATGGCGTATTATAAATAAAAGCGATTTCTAAAGATAAGCTGCCTCTCTAATTAGCGACGTTACTGAGAATCTACTTTGATATTTATATTTATCTCAGTCTTCCGTGTTTGAAAGACTGAAGAATTCTCTATCATTTGTTTCAGATTCAAAGATGGCAGACATGAAGGATATTTTATTATTAAAACAAAGCAATGTTCTTGGTTATCTTTAACATTTTAAAGTGACATCGCACCGTTCTTGTTGGTTGAGTCGCGTTCAAGGTATAATTACTTACCTACTCGAATTTGTTCTGCGACCATGAGTATTCATTATTGAACGCATGTACTAACTTATTATACTCTTTTCAATTGAATAGCACAAGTGGAAATCTTGTAGGCGACTCGCAACAAGGCGCTATCTATTTTTCTTCTTTTAAATCAGGACCTTGAATACAGGCTGAATATAAAATAAAAAAATAAATTGCTGAGTTATATTCCACGTTATACATATTTCTACTCGTGCAACGCTTGAGCACAGCTAGTGTAACGACTATCTACAAAGTAAGGTGACCTAAATGATAAGATTATTTCAATACTCGCTACATAAGCACACATGTGCGAAGCGTGAGTGTGTGTGAATTTGCATCGGGTTCGCTCGTACAATGACATTGTCGACCTTGACTACTGCCTCGTATATCAGACACGCACACAGCGGTGCAAAGAATGAGTGCCCCACAAATGTTATTAGTCTGAATAAAACATAAGAGCGTTTACACTCGACTAAAAACACTCGAGCTGCAGGAAACGAAAGATTTTCAGACAAATCTAGGTCTTATAAACTTGGTAACATAGATTATTGATGGGTCATATAACTAACACAGAACACCTTTACCTTGTCGCGCATTTATACAATACAACTTCAGAACATTGGACGATAAGAGCTAAGATGCATCTGGTGCAATGTTAAAAAACAAATTGGTCATTTATAAACTGCAATAGGTCCGCGTCTGGTCGAGTAGATACAGAACAGTTCAACACACGATAAGGCGCTCAGCGACCAAGGCCAGGCGAGCTGAATTATCACAAGTGCGATATAAACGAATACTTATAAATACATGTGAAATCATAATAAATACTTGCACGTACATTTTTATACTTTCATATAATAATGCACTATTGATTGGCTTTTGATTCATGAAATATCTATCGTCATCGAACATACTGTATAAAAATAAAATGGATGCCGTTTCGTTCTTAAGTTAAAATTTTAAATGCTCTAGTGATGCGCTCTACGTTGAGGTGGTTACAATATCGATATAATAATATGTATAAGTAATTATGACAATTTTTTTAATATTTGAAAATAATAAATAAATCCTAATTTTCAAGCATTTGAGTTAAAAATAAATTAAATAAATACCTACATTTCTTATTATATAATGTGTTATTTGCCTCATTAGAGTGCGCGGGATACAGGAGGATGTTTTCATCCAACACGATATCATCGTAAGACAGATGTCAATTAATTACTGAAAGCAATGCGATGATTGCGATGTAATTAATAAACTATAATATTTATATTATTAACGACGATGCGACGCTTCGTTATAATTAGTGAGGTTGTTATCCTAGTCCATTACTTAATAAGTTGTATTTATTGGTAGAAAAAAAAAATTAAAAGGATGTAAAAAATATAATTTTACTTGGTTTGTGTTGACAAAAACAATGATTGTATGTAACGCACAGGTCAAGAAAACATATTAATCACAAACAATGTAAGATTCAAATTTAAAAATACCTACTCGGTTCAGGCATCAAACCTGATATGTCATTTTATTATGTTAATTAGACGTGATCAAATTACCATAACACATTATTCAACGTCAAACAATATTTTGTGTAATTCCATTTATTTCCGTATTGTTATAACAACTCATATGTCAACGTACTGGTCATAAACAGGTTCTGACTTTTAATAGACATTAGCTACGTGTTTGAAACAATTACCCAAGTTTTACTGTGAGAACAAAGTTCGTTCGTCATCATAACAGGCCGTCGCCCTCCACATAACGTAACACTTTTTTGAGTACTCATACGTAAAAAAGAAAATTAAATAATAAAATGTATGTTTAGATAAGACTGATAAAGATACCTACTGTATAGGTACCTAACCTATGTATCATGTGAGATTTGGGTATCACCTCACTAGATACGTCATTTCTTTTTCTGTGACTATACGATTGTCAATTTTTATGTTTGGATTTGGAATTCGAAATCGTATCGCCAAACATGACAAGAACTTATACTGTAACTACTCGCATGAAGAAAAGTCACTCACCGCCTCATACACTTGAATTGGAGTATGGTTAGTCTAAAATAACATAATTTTTATTTAAGTGTGAAGCGTTGGCGTATATCGTGATTTCGTCGTGAATGTCGTCTACAACGAGTCTTGAGATTTAACCTCTACGATACAACACATCTTCATGTAAGCACAATTTATATGCCTTATTTGAAGCTACGCGTGCACTGAAACCAACGTCTGGTGTAAACGGGCAAGTACGTAAAGAAAGAATGGAGTGTGCAGACTTCGGCAATTTAAAAGCAGCGCGAACTAGGTAGAGATTATCAACATTCTCACTCGGTAGTCACCCTCTTTCAAGCCAAATCCCCTTTCAGCCAGTCCATCCATTTGTTACTTTGGTCTTCTCCTACTGACTGTTATAGCCATTTTAAATTAGATGATCTAAAACTAAATAATAGTTTACGTTCTCCTACTTTTTTTTCCCAAGTATACCTAAATGTTTTTTTGCTACTTATGTTTTCTGGTGTTCAATTAAGCATAATATGAATAAATAAATATAACCTATTGATAGGTGATGTGATATGTTATTAGCTTTTTCCCTATAATGTTTAGGTAGGTATGTACGTATGACTATGATGATGCGAACATTATCGATACCAACTAATGAAAGACGTTTCGCCTTATCGAATAAAAGAAATGTTTGATTATTGGGACTGATTGCGTACCTCGCACGTAAAATGTGATAGTAGATAGAGTAGTCTTGATTTGAGGCGCCGCGTATTGTTCTAGTAGCTCATGATTTCTAGATCATATTATGGCGCTTCAATTGTTTTTCAAATAAAACTACTTTATGTGCACTTTGCGCTCTTTCTGAACAGTGAACGAAACTGAACCGTCACTCTCGGGTCGATACTTACTCCATGACTCTTAATTAGCGGGGTACGGTGCGATCATTATAACTTGTCCCGTGACGAAATTGATTGGTAGCAGTGTTCACCATTTTGAACTCTATTTTATTAGAACTAAGCTTGACAAGCAATGGTGCCACTGCCAACATGACGGCAAGGGACAACTTATAGTGAGCTTTCATTTTGACAGTGAAACGCGATCATTGTGTTATTTAAGTTGTTGACAGACAAATTTTTCGAACATATGAAGCAATGGATTAGCAATATCGTTCAAAATCATTCAGATTGGGGTTGAAAGTGTGATACGCAATAAAAGGGTGCTATAGGCTATACCCGTCTCCAGTCGGTCGGTGACGCTGAATCGCGTATACTCAGCGCTGAATTTAACTCTAGTTTTTTTAAATTAATTTTCTTTAACTGACCCCAATAATTATAGTAAACCTACAAGTATAATGGGCCCTTTGTTACTTGGTGGGCGCGTAAACGAGCATTAATATTCGAGCTTTTTATATTTCGCTATAACAAGAACAACACCGAAATATTTGCGTTATCGAGGCTAGAAATCAGTGGTATAGAATTAGTATGGTATCATAAATCCAGTTAAATTTAGTAAGGTAAATTGCACGGCTGGTATGTGCTAATAAATTCAAATAACAGGTTTAACTTGTATGGAGCTGCAACAATACAAAGATCATCGCCCTACGTGTGCGTGTTTGATTGACAATGCTTAAGATACGCATTTTAACTACACAATGATATAGCTATACTGCTTGGCCTGCTTGGTATAGATAGTGTACACAATGACATGCAGAGATTTACCGGGACCGTTATGATCACTCGATTTAGATCGATATTCGTGAGATCCGGGATGTGTTCACAGTTAAACAGTCACTTTACAACAATGCCAACTTTGTTAAGAGTAAAATCAATGGACATAACAGATGTTATCGATTAGAGAAATTTTAAATTGATTACATAGGAATGCTCACCGTTCAATTCGAGCAATGATCTATCGATCTTCGATTTATGACGCAGTGAAATAAAAATAATCATCGAAAATCGAAAACTGTTCCCACATGGATCTTGACTATTCCGCAAAATATTGCCGGGAACTAAATATCTAACAATATTACAGGCTGGCAGCGAAACTTCACAGTGATGGGCATCGTTATTTAATGATGATAAAATAAAAAAGATTTTCTAAACTCTTAATTTTGAGTAGCTACAGCTGAGTAGGTAGAGGTACGGGGTCAACGGGGATTTTAGTCTCGAAAATGCTTTTTATTTTATCGTCATTGGATATCGATCGATACCCATCCCAACCCGTCTGTGAAGTTCCGTCAGCTAATTCAATTTGATCTTGTATAACTAATATTTAATTGCCTAAAGTTTATTGAAATAGAAAAGAAAATAATAAATATAAACGTGGTAGTGAGACGAACTGCCAGTTTTTGTACCCATATAACGATGACATTAAAGAATGATACGAACTCAACCATCCACAACTAATCTATGGTCATAAAAGTTCAACATAAAACACGAACTGAAACACAACTCACTATCTTTTGAATCGCGGCCTTAAACATATCAGAATACAAAGGTATAATATAATATAATAAAACGTTGGTTTACCAAGAAATTCAAACTCCAGTGATTTGTCTCAAGATACTCGATCTCAAAGATGGTTACAGCGGCCGCTTCGAGTTGAGATAATAGAAGTAACAAGCGACGCGATGGCAGCGCTTGCGCAGCCGAGCGAGACGCGCGCTCGACCGCATATCCGCCGCTATGCCTCTTCCTAGATTCACTACATCGTCATTAAAAAAAAAACCCTCTTTCTCTGCCTTTGTAATTCACTTTTCAACATAGATAGATGGTCCCTTGGAAACCTAATTAGCTTCGTTAAATACCTGTTAAAATTCAACCAATAAAAACGTATCGTTCTTTACTAATATAATAAAGTTGAAGAGTTCGTTTATGTGTTTTTTTTGTTTAAATGCTCTAATATCTGGACGTACCAGTCGGATTTGAAAAAATCTTTTTGAATTCGATAACCCAATTCTTAATTGATGATGGTTATAGGCTTAGGAGGCGGGTAAAACCACCTCGCTTATGACTTTCGACAAACCGGACTATTAAAGCGAAAGCTTCAGGGTACCCCGCGAAATTCAAATTTTCTTACGTTTTTTTGCAATTTGCAGGTCAGTATCAGGTTGTATGTTGATTAAAATACATATAATTCGCGACCGTAAAAAATATGGATTTACAGAATTATAAACATTTAATCAGCAATACAACTCTGTATTGAATGACTATTTCATGAAATCATGACATTTGGCACATAAATGAAAATGAATTTCGCGTCTATCGAACTAGCAACGTGGTGCGTCGCTAGTCGCTAGTAGGAAATACGTCCTTAGAGCTTGAACACTAAATTACGTGCTTGAGTTGAGGAAACGACTATCAGAACGGTCATTAGTACTCTTTAGTATTTACGTAATTATGGAGCACTTATCAACTCATGACATCAGAATGTTGAGTAATCGTGATAATAAAACCTTAAATTCTACATCTAAGTAAACTATTAAGTAACTACACATTAATATTTATACCAAAATCACGAACTCTTTGGTATTATACTATCAAATTGAGAAAACTCATGTGACTTGATGTGACGCAGTCCTTTTTTTAGGCATAAATATTAACTAGGTGTCAATGAACTTCAGACAGATTGAAAACTAAGTAGGTATTTTACCTAAAACTGACATATAAAAAAACACTTTTATTATTAAAACAGCGACCAGTTCTCAGAATTTTGGCTATCGATGAAAAACGACATTATGTCACGTAATTACATTTAACCCACTCCTAATTCGAGGGGTCCCTAACAATAAAATAGTCACGACTCTTATAAAAGCCGCGTGCTTAGAAAATAGGGGGTCAGACAGACCATTAGATTATACAGTCAAAGGGTTGCCAAAAACGTTTTATTATTGAAAAATATATGACCCTCGCTAATGTTAGAAGCAGCTGCCGAGTTTCACTAAAGATTAATATTATTCTAACACTAAGCCGCCTTAGTAGTTAATAGCGACTGAGTTGATCGGATTTGTATATGCTAATTCAAAGACCAATTATAAATGGACGGAAACCTACATCATGGTATACATAAAATAAAAGCGTATATTGAAAGTATAAGAACATCGTGTTACGTGACTGCTAATCGTTACATAACACGTTTTATTTAAATCAGATGAAGTCATAAGCTATCACTGTGCTCCTCCAGCGGGTCGTTGACCCCTTTGATTAAGGAATCATCAATCATGCATAGCTGACAACTGAGAGGGTATCGCATTTCACACATTGAAAACGTTACTCGCATACAAGCAATCGTTATAAATGGGATTTCGGTGTCATGTTCTGCAATAGCTACACTAATATTCTAGTGCTATTATTGAAACCATTACACGTCATACAGTGGAGTGCCTACAAGTATCTGCTCTGCCATCTAACATTGGTACTTGACTGAATAATAATTTCTGTGCAACAAAAAGTATTAACCACATAGGTACCACTTCATACCAGTCAACAAAGGTTGTTCAAAATTAATCAGTTAAAGATCTGTCGCGCGTTCTTTTATAAAGATTATTTTTTTAGCTCCAGCTGTCAAATCAGCAAGGTCCCGCCGAGGTCCGTAACCCTTTCGCTGCGATCAAACAAACGATTATTCAAATTGGGAAACAAATAATTTCCGGCTAAGTGAACTGGGTATATTTAGTGGCATGAAATAATTAGTGTCGTGTACACTACACTGGCTGACTTCTCGACTATTTATATGCGAGGTGTCAAAAAACGGCTGTGACCTTGGCGCCCCCACGCGGACGCCGCGATACATTCACCTCAGGTGAGGCCCGTGGGGTTCTACTGTACCCTACGTTTATTTTGCAATTTATTTCGTCACTATCGATGATATAAATCATTCGTTAGCTGGTAATCTGAGACAGGACAGGACATTCCTCAACTGTTTCTTTACCACATCTTTTGAACGATTCCACACTAAACTTTTCATAAAGTTTAACACAATCATGCTATGTTTAATAATAACACCTAAGTATGATTCCAGTATCTAGTGTACCAGATAAACTATATAATATTCGTCGACTTCCAAGGTGATCTGAGGGCCTAGACAAGTGACAATCGCTTCGAAAGCGTTTCGGTTTTCTACGACTTTCAACAGAATTGACATAAGCTTTTCGATAGCATGTCATTCCTATACATTTTTGCCTTTTCCATCATCGTTGACGCTGATAGAATGTCACTTTGTCTAGAGCCTCTGAATGGGATTCGTTTGGCTTTTCAAAACAGACAAAACACCAAATGATTCGGATCGCTTACTACAGAATTTCAAGAGCGTTGATTGACCCAGTTCATTTCTTACAGATGAATAGGCATCAAGGTGTTAATGGAAACATTTACGCCATCTTGTTTTTCGACTAAGTATTTAACATAAAGCGGGAAGATTTAAACATAAAAACTCCTTTGAAGTCAAATCTTTGCAAATATTTCAACAAAGGAATTTTTCAATAAGTGAGTGGTTACTATGGATGGATGTAAACAATAAATTATTATTTTACTTACCTACTGAGATAAAAATGATTGTATTATTACTTAATGGATTTATTACAATACAAGTTACTTAAGTAGGTACGCTAAAAGCTAATAAAATTGATAATGAAGTCTTTTCAATGGATTCAACCAATTTCTACGGGATCTTTTCAATTTAGTAGAATTTTACAGAAAAATAGAGATATTACGCCTAACTTTCACAGGTTTCAAATTAGAATTAAACTGGTATATTTTTGTACTTACTTATTTTAAACTGGTATATTTTTGTACTTACTTATTTTAAACTGGTATATTTTTGTACTTACTTATTTTAAACTGGTATATTTTTGTACTTACTTATTTTGTAATTTTGAAACATTACATAAAATAATAATGAAGATCTTTGAATGATCTTTTATGAAGTTTAGGCGATCGTACTTGGTAATACCTAGACTTCTTGAAAATTCTATTAATTACATATTCAGTAAATTACACATAAGTAAGTGCTTAGAAATTATTCTTACTTACAAATTTTATAATATGGCATTGACCTGATATTAGATTATTCTGAAAGAAAAACGAGGTAGGTACTTACTTACTCTTAGTGTAACCAAGCTCAATTTTTCTGAGCATGTAAAACTTGATGGATTGGCCGGCTAACGCTATAATGACGAGGTATAGCGTTATTATTCACTGAAATCTAATTTAGTAACAACAGTATTATTATGAGCTTAAGGAATAAATCTTTTCTCATGAAAAATATTACAGAAACATTTCGAATGTTGTAAGTAATATGTATTTTACAAGTAGGGTTTGATTAAGTGACATGAAAATAAGAACAAAATGGAGTTAATAGGACGGGGAAAGATTTAAAAACAGTCATCCCCAATAAAATGGCCCGCATACACATCATTCGAAGTAAATGCGTCAATAAAACTCACTGTGAAGCCTCGGCTAATAGTAACATCACAGATAACTGTAGTATGCGGGCTGTTACCATATAAAATATCAAGGGAAAGAAGATATCTGGGACCGCAATGCTCCTTAAATAATTATTTAATTTTAATTAAAAGGATATGGATTCCCGACACACGAGGGTTACCATCTCGGTACAGGCAACAGAAGTATTGCTACCTCGAAAATGTTTCAACATAAGAAAAAAACGGACCATCAGAATAATCTATCCGACAACGAACCATTTTTAAAAATGTATCCATGCTTTGGAAATGCATGATGACATCAATGTGTACCAATTAACACGGACATGTACAAATAAGCAATATTTTCGAGGAAGGACATTGAGCAACTTTGCCAAACTAGGAAGAGACCCTGGCGAGCTCGAAATAACAAAGCACACATTCTAATCTAACCACAAGTACCTTGCAATAAACCTCTGAGCAATGACTAATGTGCCACAAACATCATTCAGAGTTTTAAGACATTTCAAACCAACTCAAGAAAACCTTTTTACGTTTTTTTAATAGCTGTATGACAGAACCCGACAGTGACCACACCGCCGGAGTTAAAACAGTTTTGTCTGAGTATGAGCCTGTTTTGACGCGAGAGTGTACGCCATCATTGTTTTCATAGTGTTATTATGTCGAAGGCATGGAATTAGTATGTACTATGTCTATAGTCTACTATAGTATTTGTCTCAAGTCTGCGCACAGCCTAAATTACCTCAAAATTATTGTCACTAAATTCACATTACTTGATTTTCTAGAGAGCTGATTCTGAATAGTTAATTATGAAACATTAGCAATTATCGAGATATGTACCACGTACGTGAAACTTGAATTTATCGCATGGCCGCGCATTGAAGAAAGTGGAAATCTGCAAGGGGTGACGATTTTACACTATCGCTAGTGTTTCACCAGGTAAATGTGAGTAATAAAGATTTTTTTTTTCAGTGAACATTAAATTAATTTTAATTTCTTCAGAGAATGAGAAACTGAGAAATTACATATACATAGCTTTCCTTTTAAATATCCAGAAGAAAATTCGAGTTATTGATCAAACATAGAGAAGAAAGGATCTATCAATATGATGGTGGTTTATGATTTACACTCTATCTACTCCATCTATACCACCCAGACCAACAACCAAACAGACTTCATAAAGTCGTCTACACCTACAGCGTATAAATGCGACTGCGAAGTGCAATCGATTGACTTCACATTCAGAGATCACAATTTGGATTTCCTTACCTTTTATTTGTAACATCTTCACATATAGTTAGTTAAAGTATATCATGTGCATACGTGGCTTGTCAGGCGATGCGATTTACCATCAGAAGTGGTCTTGAAACCGGTTGGACCGGCGCGACCGTGGTCGCTTCGACGAACCTCCGCTGCAACCAGCTCTCTTAAATTGTTTAATACAGTATTTCTTACATTTCTTAGCAAATTGAAATAATTTCAACACTCTGCTGAGGTTCGCTCTTTATTAAGATATTTTCCGTGTAACCTGGGCGTAAGATGAACAAACTAAGTTGCTCTATGGTCGCAAGGTTTAAAGCTTAAATTAAAAGTAGGTATCTCAAGGTTTTTTTAGAATATAAACTTGTGTCGAGATAATTATATGGACAACCAAATTCGTGTTTTCAATGGCTGCATTTGCAGAATATTAAGTAGTTGTTTATTTAGTAAATTCTTAAAAGAACGTGGACTTAGTTTTGTTTTGGAGCATTCTTTTGTCTTGTTATTTTTGTGAATAGCTTCGTTACAAGAATAGATTATTTTACTTGTTGGTTGAGAGGGTGCGGCCCTCTTTTGGTCCCTCCGCCTTCCTATTTGCCTCCCTCCGCGATTGATGATAGATTAAGCATACTTATATAGCTCTAGCAATAATTATATTATGTATGTTCGTGAATCCTTGAAGGAGATTTAGTGTATTGTAAATTCATACAATTGTCGCTTTATTAGTCATCTTTAGATGCATCTCAGCACGATGACGCAAGATCCGTGCAATGTTATGATTTAGAAACACGTGACTAATACAATTTGAGTTACGAGGTCAATTTTTGTAAATTATAGCCATCAAATTAGAGCAATGCGAAATCAGCAAAGATTGTGAATCATATTTTTGTGTAACTAGGTACTTACTTAATATTGCAAAACTTACATACTTAAATTAAATTAAGGATGTTCTACCTACCTAATTTTATTTAGTCAGAGGAATGGATTTTCTCGGCTCGATGCGCATGGATTTAATTTATTTGTAGGGAATCGATTTCTGGTCTTCAGGAGTTTCGATTCGTCTACAAATAAATATACTTCGTGCGAATCGCCTCAAGAAAAAATAATATTATTATTATTTAAAATTGACCATTCGCCTGTTTCCTGCGAGTAAATTCGTGCGAATCAACCATTATGCCAAAGTGTCAAACATTACAGAGATGCAACGCTATAAGAAAATAGGTAAATGTAATTATTTAATTTAGTTATGATAAGAAATGTTGTTGATATGCCACATTAGATGTAGTATTATAAAGTTACTATTAATAAGTGATACTTACTAAGTACTTATTACCATAATATATCTAGTAGGTATGCTATTTAAACTTCAATCAATTGAAATCTATTAGTAATGTCGCAAAAAATCCTATTTCACAGGCGACATAGTAAATTTTCCATGGCAACCTTGAATTTGTAGGTACCTAGTCGCGATAAGAATTACTCATAGGTACTAGTGCTGATCCTCCTACACTAACCGTAGACGCTAATCAAATGGCAAGACGTAAACTATTGTTTACTAAGAAACTACACTAATTAACGCATAATTAGAAACCATATGTCAAACAACAGAAGAGTTTATAAATGAAGTTAACTTACAACTCTTGAGTCGTATTTTTGAATTCGTTAGTTTATAATGACTTCCTCATAAAATTAGCACTTATTACAGTGTACCTGGATGTCACTGTTGCTAATTCAATACTTACGCGTACGTAGTAGGTACTGGCACAAATAGATACTCAAGTATTTTTAACCGCGCGCCCACAGTCGATCATTCCTAGATTAGTCAGACGAACACTCGCACATTCAAATGTATTGTTATGGCGGTGTAATAAAATGCAATCAACATCGGTTACGAAACCTATTTACTAGATTATTCATTGAAATACCTACTCTTTAATACGCATCACCACGTATTTTAAAATAAAGCGAGTCTAATTTGTTTCTTTCAACTTCGACTCGGTAAAACGTATAAAATGCTCAGACGTGTAATCTAAATGCTACACTGCTAAACAATACTACAAAAACATGATAACCCTTCCATTCGTCGAACTGAATGTAGGTAAACAAAACGATTGTGATTGTTGTAAGGGCAAGGAGACATCGGCTCGTAGCGGCCGGTCAAGGTATCCGGGCCAAAGGTCGATGACAGTCGCGGCGCGCTCGCGGCCGGCCGAGTCGAGCGCTACGCTTGCCGCCAAAAATTACGCTAACTTTTTGCATACTAAGTAATCACAATTATTCAAAACAAAAATATCTACTTAGTCCCTAAATTTTTTTTTTTCACACTAACCTGATGACATTGACTCATTTTCTGATTTCGGTGTTGTCGGGGGCATTGGTAAGGGCATCGACGGTAGGGGTTGTGTTTGCTGTGGCTGCTGCTGCTGTGGCGGCTGCTGCTGCTGCTCCATGGTGCAGGTGCCCAGCGACTGCGCCATGCTGTACGTAATGCCATCATCGTAGCCCCACAGCTCCAGGCCGCCGTACTCGGGCGACGCGAGCGACTCCGGGGACATCACCATAGCCGGCGGCAGGCCGAGAGCTGAAGACGACGTCACCTCAGACGAGCTCTCCTCGAGCATTCGCAGCGTCTGGAATCCTCCGTTGTTATACCAGCGGCGTCTCATGTCTGCGAGCGTGTCACACGCTCCAGTATCCACGAGCGCCGAAGGACATCCTCCGACGAAGGCTTTCACTTCACTTTTTCCTCGCACTAAACTATCTAAACGCGACTCTATGGACATGCACCACTCGTCTACGCAACGTTCAAACCGAAACGAATCGCTATCCACTGTCTCGACTTTCGTGCAATCCAATAGGACTCGGAAGTCTTGTTCGAGCGGCGACAACTTTTTCTAGTCACAACACAATCCGAGCAACAGGTGAGAAGAGCACGCGAGTCCCACGAGTTCGTGCGGTGATGTGGAGACGGGGTTCACGCGTTGTTCGAGCAGTAAAAACGAGTACGTTGCGCGCGCGCGACCGTCGTCAGCGGAGTACGTAGAGCGAGCGAACGAGCGACGCGGCCGCTCTCACTACTCACTGCCACGGTCGGCGTGACGTCACGTCCCCCGCGCCCCGCGCCGCACGCCGCCGGCCCCCGCGCGCAACCGTGGCACAGAAAGTCAAGCCACCGGCGACAGAATGTAGCGCGCCGATAAAACACCCTCAATTTATGAAGACTCGTTCTATCAAAACAACTTCGCTGTTTGTTACGCAACTTTTGAACTTGAGAAAGTTATTTGCGAAATTATCTAATGGTAAACATTCCTGATTTCCTGTTTATCCGTTAGTATCGCTAGTTGGTTTGTTTATTTGGCCAAGTAGTAGGAACCGAGTACCTGCTATGTCGCGGCTATTACCCTGCATATAATATAAGCACATAATAATCATTTCTACTGTACGATATAATAAAAGTGGCAGAGTTATTTAAAACATAAAATACTAAAGTACTTAATTAAAGCAGATCTTATACAATATTATAATGTCATGCTAATGTAGCTAGCTATGTAACCTCAAAGTCACTAGTGCATTTTAAATGCTAGCACGTAGATGCTTCGTTCATTATCCATTTAGTTGTGTGATTATGACTATGAACTACACTGTATCCACCACGGAATGGTATCCACGGTAGGTAGGTATTATGTACGATTACATACAGACAGCCGACAGGTAGGTATGTTATTAATCATACTTATAAACCTAGACCCATTTAGCAGATGCCCTTAATAGAGAGATAAACAGCATGGGTAGGTACCTAAACCGTTGTTTTGCTACACGTATGTGACACATTGACACGAATCTCTCTGATGTCCTCCACCGAAAAATGGAACGACGACCTAAATTGCCGCATTCAGGTTATCAGACTCTTGGGCTGTACGAAGGTGTGGGGATCACTTTATCTGCACAACCGCGGCGATAGCATTGGTTTGTTTAGATTACATTTCGTTGCGTGCTCCGCGTGAACTGTGGCGTGTTTCCGTGCGAGCAACGATGTATAACGATTTGTTTGGGTATCGTCACCGGCTAGATTAGATTAGAAGTAAGAATGACGAGTGAGCCATGATTGTAGCGAGCGCTGTTTAGCGTCACAGCATCACGTGGCGCGGAGCGTTGACCCGTGCCATGTTTTGGAAATACACCGCCATTGCCGTGCCCAACGTATCCGTCATGCAATAAAAAAAAACTATTTATCTGCATACACTATGTTGAAATTATTAATTTATTATTTATGTTTAGCACCCATTTTGTACGCGAATACGTAGGTGTGAGACGATTTGTCTATCTCCCTCGCTGATTTATTTTTAAAAAGAAAGACGACTATGCTGTCTTAAATATCTGAAATAGCTATTAGCTACCGCATTTTTGCTATGATTCAACAATCTGGTAAGTAATTTGGTTCATAATGGAGATGGAAATATTATTCTACCATTCTCCCTGCCTCGGGCACTTCTACCAAATCGCATCTATTAAAATGAGGCAGTTTTTAAACTACATTTTTATTTAATCGATTTATCACGTCCAATCGGAGTGATCGATCTATGGCGTAACACCTATTCACATACCTACGTCATTCTATTGCTTACATTTTATTTCTTCTCCATAATAAATTATCTAAACTTTTATAAAAGATCATCTTCACTAAATACGACAAGTAACAACAATAGTTGCCATCTACTATTTTATCTTCTTACATCCGATTACTAAAACACTGTGGATTGCTAAATGACAAGCGATTTTGTTTGTAGCTATCCGATTTGAAACATTTCGTCATGATTTTGTACAATTGGGTACAACGATATAAATGAAATTATAAAGAAGTTCTTTAATTTTTATTGAGCAAGAAAACCTAAAAAAATACTAAGTACCTGTAGAATGAATTTAAATGTAACTACTATTATTAGAGTATAAACTATAACTGTATAAAGCAACCAAGATAAGAATTGAATGAAGATTGTGTATTTTTTAGCAAGCGCTCCTGCAGGCGTAGCATGGCGCTTTCTATCTCTACGAAGAATAGACATAGCTTTTTCTATACAAAGTGACAGTTCGTTTCTTAATTTTTGACATCCACCTTAGAAATCTTTCTACAATCTGTCATTTTGTCTTTCATTTCTAACGATCTTTGTCTAGGTCTTTTTGTAGGTAGACTATTTCGGAAGAAAGTTTTCTATCCTTACTGTCAAAATCACACTGACAACCGATAAATCCTATGATAAAACAAAGAATTCTGAGTCGAATTATGTAAAAGAGTGAATTTCGTAAAAAGTGCAGTTAACTCTTTCTACTTTGCTGCCGTCTCGTACTGTCTACTGTCTACAGGAAACGTCATTTTTGTCTACTCTTCCGTCGACAAAACGGTGCTCATGCTACGCCTGCTGTTCACAATTTTATCAGTATCTTGTTATGATATAGCGACCGAAAAAAAACCAGATCGGAAACCTGCGTTCCTTCTTCGAGGCATCGCTTTACCAAAACGAAAAACGGATGCACTCACTTACTCTAGGTAGCCGGCAGCTTCATTTGGAAAACAAACAAAAATCACGAACGGCCGAAGTCTTTTTTCCTCGTTTGTACCGTGCAAAGTGTTTGTACAGTGGACTGTGGAGTCGAGTCGTGAGCTCCAATCGTGCGTGCAGTAAAAGGCTCGAATGCTCGATTGGTTCCCCCCTCCCTCCATCAAGTCGTCCTCTTTGCCGAATTGTAGTAACCTTGCCGACCAATTGGTACAGAACATGGGCCTATTTAAAAATAATTTAGATAGCACTGCTCTACGTGTAAAAATCGCGATATTACACCAAGGAGGAAAATAAAAGTTTCGAAAAGTTGGAACGGAGCAGCTAATTCCGTTACTATTGAACATACTTCAAATTCTGGGCTCGGCACAACCTAAAGTAGTGGACACGAAATTAATACTTGGTACTCAGTAGAGCAAACTGTGAAACTGCCTCAAAAATCTACATACAATGTAAAACTTTATAAACTTTTGAGCCGCAACATGTATGCCAAACGTTTTCTAAGCAGTGCTTTGGCACTCATTGTGGCATTCCTGATCTGGCAGGGATTACTAGCCTCATTCCATGCACCTATTAAAATTGTGGGTATAGTCTCTGCGACGTTGTAGGTTCCTAGGAAATCGGGTTAAAGGCGCGACAGGCAGCGTAACCCTTGTCGCGCCCGCGATATCGCGCCTGTTTGTGAGAGCCTTAACGTGGTGTTCATGGAATTTTTGGTACTTACTTTCTTATTCGGATAAGAAGAAAAATGATGACCACTGAACGAGCAATTCATATTTTTCGCCATAAGTTCGTATATACATTCACTCCAATAATTTCAATTCATTTAATCATAGGTATATTTTTGGATATTCCCCATTAATCATGGTGTTCCATTGTTTAAAGTCCGAGTCAGAAAGCTTGGTACAACCACTTCAATACGAATCCAATCGAGATATAAGATAAAGGAGTCAATTTTATACTTCGCTAATTACATATACAGGTACCAAAAGGTGCCGATATTTTTTATGATTTTGTCATCAATAGCGTCGATTGTCAAGAATTGCAAAACCAAAGGGGTATACATTACGATACCTCTTTAGTTCCATCAGCAGAAAAACATGTATGGTCTGAAACGTATTCCAGCCGCGATTCGATTCAGCCTTGTCTGTATTCCGGTACGCAGCTAGCTCTGCTGAGTGTTGCCATTTTTTGCTCTTAGCTTTTCCATTAAATGTAAATTAGAGATGAAATTGATCGATCTCAATGCTGGCGTCAAGGTTACCAGGGGCAACTACTTGTCACTGTGCGGTGACGTCATTATAGCAAGTTTTTTCGTAAAAATTACCTGCTCTGTCGTTTAGTTTGTTTTCTTCAACGCCTTTTACATCTTATTGGAATTCATTTTTAAATCTGTTATAATCAAAAACTTTTTAGTTATCTCATAAATTGATCGCTAATGGCTAATACCTTTCTGGTAATCTTGTTGGCCCATTCAAGTTTTTAATGATATTCATCGAAATAAATAAAACTTTTGTTTTCTTTTATGTTCGGCTATCATTAGTTGGTATGTACGGATTTATAAATGGCGAGTTTTACGTACCGAGGAATGATTAATATAGCCGAAAGTTGGCTGTATGCCATCAAGCCTTTGTTGTGGCTTTCGCGAGAAAGATGGAAAACATCGAATGTAAATTAAATATTTTTACTTACAGCCTTCCCTTTCAGGACCTTGTGTTAAGTATTCACAATACCTTTGTTACTAATTTATCACCATCTGTTCTTACCTGAAACAAAAATAAAATAAATAAGTTAAAAGTCAACATTTTGTTTTTGAAATTTAAAAAAGTCATTGTATTTATGGTTACTCGCTTTGCCCTGTCCGAGTCTACTTGAAACATATGCCATTTCGTGATCATAATAACAAGAAAGCTGATTTATCGAGTAAGATCTGCAAAGGATTCAGAATGTCTAAGTGTGGCTTTCTCGGTAGAGCGCACTTGAGGTAAACCAACGAGTTAGAGGAGCTGGCGACTGGTTGAGTTTTGTTCGAGTTATTGCACCATTTAGAGCCGGCTGGGTAAGCGTCGTTGTCGTGTTTTTACTAGCGATGTGCAGGCGCATAAAAAGTGGCCGCGGCGGAATGGTCCGAGCAAGCGCAATTAAGACCAAGGTCTCCGGGTTATCAAACCCGTGTCGGCGACTCGCGATGCTGGCCGCACCTCGCTGCGGTCGCAAAAAAAATGTAGCGAATAATGAAGTCGATGGTATTAAAAGATAATAGCAGGGTTAACACGCCGGCTGCATAGCTTTAACTGCCCACGTCGCACACACCGGCCATTCGTTCAGCATTACCGCGACATACTCGCGCCTAGACATCTCATTCCTCTTCGGCCGCGTTTATTACCTTTAATGTGGCCGGAATTGGGTATGCGGGCGCCGGCAATGCTAATGCAGAGCCATTCTGGTACAAGCTTCAATTTATAGCTGTTTATAAAGCAAAATAATACAGGAGTTTCCGAAGACGCGTAGTGGGTCAGTGAATGGTTCTGGCTGCGAGCCATGCCAGCTACTGGAGGAAGTCAAGGCTACGGTGCGTCTATTGCATACGCAATGCTAAATCCTGTTCGTTGACTCCTATGCACTTGACAGCGACTGATGTCATTCGCACCAATGTGACCTGCTAAGGAACCATGTTACCGTTCCTCGCAGTCACACGAACACTTACATAATGCAACCTAGACAATGTTAACCGGCGTTAAGTAAACTTGGACTGTTTGTGAAAAGCCTTGGCTTTACTTTCGCTTGCATGCATTTCGCAGTGCGCTGCTCAAGTATTCGCATTCGAATGAGTCTAGAAACGTGTGGGTCAGGAAAACAGAACCTTAAACGTGTTGGCAGAAGCTCTTTCTTTCAGTGTCAAGTGATTTAGTGTAAGTCGTTCTTGGTATACTGCGTTCATACTATCATTTACGTGATGTAACTATTGAGTCCGGCTATAGTGATATGAAATTGCGAGTTGGATCGAGACCTGCCGGTTTCCGACGCATTGTAGTCCCTGGGAATGGCCTACGAGGTATCGATGCGTGCATTGTGCCAATTACTGCTGGGGTGCTTAAACACAGAAATAGCTAACTGTTTTCTGATTACTCAGTACCTTTAACTATTTACGATCACGATTGTACTAATATCCGAAGATATATCAGATTGCTCTCCAGCTCGACTTCTGCCAACGCCAACGGTTGGTTTGTAATGGCAGCCAGTTAGCGTGAAAACGTTATTTCTAATTTGGAAATTCGTAAAATATCCTGTTTTGACACCGCAGCATGCCTAAACGGATATTAATCATGATTAAAGTCAGCAAAATGTAATAATTGGGTCCGGCAGAGGTTTACGAGCTTATTTATGAGTTTTGTGCGAAAACGTTTTTTTTTTTCGTGAAAATAAACTTATTGCGAAATATCGATGTTTGTTTTAGGTGTTTTTGCAGGCTTTATTAAGAGTTTACGTAAACACCCGCTGTCAGGATATTACCTAGCGGTATTAGACGGGCTACCGAAATTAAGGCTTTAAATTATAGAACGGTTTGTAAAGACGAAAGAAACCTTGAATTTCAATGTAGCCACCTTATTTATGTTGTTAGCAAAACACGAAGTTTATTTTTAGCGCTTTCGTTACTTGCAAAAAGTTGCTAACACTTTAGACCACACTGTAGACCTAGTTACTTCGTTGAATATGCTTCGTCATAGTACTTTGACCCATTCTCTCCATTTCTGATAAAAGAACACCAAATAAAGTACAATAGCGTTTACTGGAATCAAACAGCAATTGGGTCACAGAAGCTACGATGCACCGGCGCGGCTGACCGTTGCTCGGTGCGCGTGCGTCGACTGCCGATGCAGGCGCACTCGTTGCGTAATGCATTGTCTTCGCTACTCTGGTAATAATATTAGGTGCGATGACACAACGATAACATGCATTTGGGTCGCTTTTGTTACCAAGGGGGCTTATTTCGCAATTTTATAAAAATAAAACAGAAATTCCAGCTGGGTCGCAAAAGTTTAAATTAAATCGCTCTGAAAATATTCCCATTAGAATTATCGTAGACAGCAATTATTCACGATCATAGCGGAACAATGAGATTGCAAGACTTTTTTCTTTATTTTAAATTCTAGAAAAACTACCTATTTATTTCACTGACACGAGCCGTGTCGGCTGTCAGAGAAAACGTTGACTCCGTGTAGAGGAGGGGCTTATGCCAAAAAGCACAAACTTGCGGGTTATAATAGTACCGGATTGACAGCCTGTGTCGTCTACCACTTCCTTGCCAACTTTGTAATTAGAAAAAAAAAAACTCGCCACCACATTTAAATATTATATGACATGTGGGAAGTCTGATAATTTGTACGTTTGTTTTAATTACTTTGAGATCGAATTTAGACCATACCGCCAGATGTCATACAACTGTTCAACTGTAGCTCGGCCTCTTAAAGCCCGAGGATTTTTTAATATAACTTTGTTACAGTCCGTTACATGTTTTATTATAGGAAAGGGTGAGTTACGCAATGAAAATGTAATTCCGAGCAAATAAACTTCCGCGGTAATCTAACGAGGTTTAATTTGCGAAGGCAAAATAATTGCAGAGAGCTAGTCAGACATCAGTCCAGACCACCGCGAATAACATTGGTAGCAGCACAAATTGAAGGTAATTATATCTAATTGCGAGTCACGGTCATGGCCAATAAGCACCAATAAGCAATAACATGGGAAGGTAGAGCGAAGGTCTGTCGTTACCTCAACTAAGTTATTATATCGTGTGCACATCTCGTATCGAACACGAGTTGTTCTACTTTGTTCTCCACTCAGATGGATAGGTCGCCTTCCTCATAAATCCACGAAAAGCGATGACGACAATGTGCAAACAAGTATGAAATAAGATCTATATCTTTGATGTGCACTTCAAACAGATTCCTATGAGGTAGTATGCATTCACGGAATAGCCGCGCATTTGTTTTCAAGGAGCAACAGCATTTCATTCACCCGTGCAAGTAACTCTTGAGTAATTTATGTAGCCAGCGTTGAGAATTCTATATAACCTATTAAGGCGATCGCCAACAAACGGTCTACCGATAGTCACCTATGAGAGCTTGCCCCAGTTGTGCTGGAACAACGCCAAGGCCTTGTCTAGTCATGGCTTTGGCTATTCGCAGATATCTCAATTCGAACGAGCTTCATATCTTAATTCCATAAATACAAACTGCAGAGAGGCGCCTCTAAGTGAGCTTCATAAATTATGTAATTTAAATATGGCCAGCGCCAGCGCCAGTACAATTTGAATAGCAGAACCAGTCGGGCTCGTTCTTGTTTACACAAACTTGGAACGAGAAAGTTGTAGATGTAAAAAGAAAATTACAATAACATTATTTTCAGTCACGTATGAAGCCAAAGTAACGTTTATAGTTCTCAATAACTCAATCAGAACGTTGCGAACAACGCGAAAAATATCAAAATAGTGCATTTAGTTAGAGTGGTGTGTTGTGGCGTGAGTGCGCGCGGTGCCCGGGTCACGGGCACGTCCTGCCGTATTTATAGCATCGTAACTTGCACCAATGATCGGTGGACGGCAACAAAACCGGCTATATTACCGGCAAGCCTATTGTTCGTGCTAGGAATAAAAGTGGAATAGGCGCAAAGCCTCGCGTCGCCAATAAGTGCACTTGTTTTAACTTCTCTTCTCATTCGTATTGGTAAAGCAATAATACGTGAGCTTTACTGCCGCATTGCGTTGCATACAACTATGTTCTTGATATTTCCTATATCGCAGATGTTTTGTGTCATAACAGGGCCGTTTGTTCGCGACTGTGCGCGAAAATCTTGAGTAACGTTTTAATTGTAAGATTTATTAGTTCAGAAATTGCGAGATGTCGTCGAACTGCAATTTATTGGTTGTGAGCGTACAAGAGAGACTTGTAATTACGGACGACCATAAACAAGGCGCGTTGGCGAAACCTTTTGACTTTTAATTATTGAACAGAACCGACAATAGCTCAGCTCGAGAGCTGCCTGGCTGGCTGCTCGGGGTTCTGCCCTTTAATAAAGTCTTGTAAATCATTTTGCCAGACGCTTCATTCACCCAATACGAAATCAAGATAAAATTGTTGCCGTTCTTAAACATTCAGCTGACGCAGAGAATTGTTGCATTTATTTACGCTCGTGTATCTTTGTATTTTGTCTCTGAAAATACTGTCGTTAATATTTTCCCTTTATAACATATTCTACTATAATATTAACGATATTACAATGTTGTCGAGAGACGGCCCTAAAGGAATAAGTAAGTAAGTAGTAGATTTATCAACAACCGTTGGTTATTGTTGTGTTGTGAATGAAATGGCATTTACTGCATGCACATGTTTGTAGTGGCCAATCAGCAAAGTTTATGTTACATTTAATAGGTCTTTATTATCATACAACAAAATAATAAATTGTTTCCCTCCGAGCAAGTTGTAGTCACACTCGCAGATCGCATCCAGGCCGTTGTGGACTTTTTATAGAAGCTTTTATACTTCACATTAACTCTGACATTTTCAACGGCCACCTATCGCCATAATTACTTGCCATAATATCTCCTGTCTTTGTCTGGCCCTTGGTCTAAAGTCTTCTGTCTTTTTCCAACGTCTAGCATCTAAATAATTAGTCTGTGTTGTTAACTACTAACTCAGGTAACTCAGGTATTGCATTATAACTTTGATCGTTATAGTAGTCGTAATGCACCTGGGCCTAATGCATCCGTAATGCAGCAAACGTCATTTCATTCTTGGTAGTATAAATTATGTGTAATAACTTTTAAATGTTAGGGTGTTTAACTTACGGCAAATTAAATTA
Organism: Lithophane semibrunnea; assembly: GCA_947363905.1. Taxonomy (NCBI): domain Eukaryota; kingdom Metazoa; phylum Arthropoda; class Insecta; order Lepidoptera; family Noctuidae; genus Lithophane; species Lithophane semibrunnea. The sequence continues at coordinate 6,908,669 of OX376195.1, read as the reverse complement.
TAGCTTGTCCACTTAATGACGCGCCCCACTACCGCATTTTTCGTACACGGCGCCGCAGTTTGTACGTGAACTGCGGTAATGGGGCGCGTCATTTCAGAATGGGCATGATATACATTACGGCTTTTGCAGTGAAATTGAAAATGTTTCTTGGTTTCCAAGACATGTGTGAGTTATAGTCTTGTCTGTAGACGTTTTTAACTGTTGTGGTTAAATGTGAAGGCGTATCAGGAACATATGTCATCATGACATCAAAAGAAGCTATTTTTAACCCAATATTGTAAAATGGAGGCGAGGGTGGGACAGGGACACCCCTCGACGGTATATTTTCATACTATTTGTATCAATATCAAGTCATGTTTTTTAACAGGCATAAAAGTCAGAAACTATAATCCCCAAATCGTCTCAAGTTTGAATTGAACTGATAAAAATACACAGACTTTCCTTTCTAAGAGATATAGACAAGTGTGCCAAATTATATTACAATACCCAATTGATGATCAATTGGAAGAACATATTCGCTCGTTTTGGCGAGAGTAAATCGTGAAATTATTTATCCGAGAATAGATTGAGTAACGTTGGCAAGGCGCAGAAATACATCAGATTCCATCAGTTTGTCGGAAGAGCGCGGTCATCTATCTCCAACTATAGCACGACTACTGAAGAATAGCTACTTAAAATCATCCGTAAATAACGAACTATGTTTCCGAGTTTGTAAATCATTATCTTTACGTCCTTGTTGTTACTGAACGTGTCATTAATTCTGTAACAGGAGTTAAGATTGTTATATTGTATCTAGCATCTTATCCGCAAAAAGAACCATTAAAAACTCGTTTTTGATTCTTTACAAATGATGTACCTATAGGTTAACGAATCGTGGGCGGAACGCGACATAAGTATAATAAATCACTACAAGTAGGTATCCTTATTAGAGACACTGACTGTGTATTTTTGCACTCAAGTGTATGCATAAATCTGTTGTTGAGCTGCAAACAAGCAGCGTTTCTTTTCTGTTTGGGAGTTAATTTGTGAATTAATGTCTCTGGTTATTTCTTTTTTTAGATTTAGTACTTGTCGATGGGTTTAGTGTCCAGAATGGTTTATCTCAATTATAAAGCAGTCTTTGAACCTCGAATATCATCATTGCCAGACACAAGAAGTTTCCAAAGTCAGCTTAATCGTGAACAAAGTCAACATTAACACTATCTATGGAATGTAGCATAGACTACAGATGCTCGTGATGACGACACACTCATGTTCATGTCATTAACAAGTTGCTGTCCTGCGCCGGCGCAGGCCCGGCCTTGAGTGCGATAACCAAGCGTTTGTCGATAGGCGAGACTCGGTTATGTAATGTTGCAAGTTGCAATATAAAATATATATACAAGTATTTTAATTCAATCACGTTGAAACGAGGGTACTGCGAGTCTGCGACTGATTGATGGCTAAGTGGCTCAGTTATGAACATAAATTAATAAAAACTGCAAGCATTAATTGGAAGTAGAGCTACTTGCATTGCATATCTGAATGAATATAATTTGTGATTTAAATGTAATTTATGTGATTTTATAACGTGCGGGTGCATTACTTAGTGATGATAAATTCAATGTTTGGCGTGAAGGTCTCCGTCACTATTTTTTCAGTGTGTTTTTCACGACACAGCTGTCTTAAAATTTAAAAGCGCTTGTTTATTTATTGGACTATAATTGGTTTTTCTTCCATAGTGAAATAAATATGTAACGAGCAATAAACTTCTCGGATACTTCTGCTGTTTTTGTTTTAACTGCTTCTCAACCATGTTGCTCTTGGTGCGTAATCGCATGAACTCTTTAGATTATTGCAGTCGTTATGGTAACAATACAATGCAACTATTCTGATAATCTTGAGTGCCGTTATACTATCTATTTCTAGCCTATAAATGACGGGAATAAATATAATAAAATAATCTTTATAGTGAGGTACAGTGTTACAGAAATACATTGAAGGACTGAAATGAGTATACAGATAGAAGAAATCTTTATACAATGTACTGTATACTTGCTTATGCCTTAAACAATATTCCTACAAAAATAAAATAAAAAAGGAGCTATGATATATTATTAAAAGTAGTGTTTCTAAAATAACAAATGGAAATTATACATTATTACTGTCGCAAGACAGCCATTTGTGTTGGATATCTTCAATATGAAATGTGAATAATTTTGTATTTTTAGAAGAATCGAATAGAAGACCATTGCACTTTGTGCAAAGTACGTGAATTTATTAATACAGAGGTATACCTAAAGGTCACATGATGCAAAACGGATTATTTGAAGTCATAAAAGGTTGTGGAAAAAGAACACTAAGAGCGATATTTCACCAATGAAATCCGCCCTTAGTGTTCGCGATCAGCACATCTAAAACGCGTTCAAGAGCTGTCAATATCAATATTACATAGAAAATAATGACACTGACATTCTTTAACGTAGTTTATGTGCTGATCGCGTTCAGTTTCATTGGTGAAATCAGCCCTAAGAACTAAATAACTCATTTTCCTAATGTCAGATGTCATGACAAATCTTTAACACAAAATAGGTCAATCGCAGCAAATCGGATACCTAAACAAATCTAGACAATTGCCCCACTTCGGAGGAGGCACTTGGTACCGCGAGGGGATGAAACTGGGTCACGGGTATCATAAATTGCCTGCCAATGACAAGCCAGGTCAGATTCAAAACATAGTAAATGACGCTAGCATAAGTATATGTATGTTCCTATATATGATATATTACACAAGGAAAATAAACATAGCACATTTAGATGTAGTCAAACTAGGCGACCATTTTATGGTCTTTTGTTTCAAAGGCGTTTGTATAAAATATGGTCATAACTTAGAATATTACCACGGAAGTCGTTTTGAGGGTAAACAAATAGGTATTTATTGTTCGTCTCTAACAACGGAATATAGAAGTATTATGTTTGATAAGACGTGGTCAGGGGACCCAGGAGCAGTGGTGGCCCAGTGGTAACGGGGCCCCAACTTACGAGTTGTTGGTTCGAACGCTTTACTTTATTTTCATAATTTTATCACCACTGCTCTCAAAACGGTGAAGGAAAACATTGTGAGGAAACCGGCATGTCCTAGAACCAAAAATTCGAAGACATGTGACATCTACCAACCTGCACTGGGTCCGCGTGGTGGATTACAGCCCACTCCCTCTCGAAGAGAGGAGGCCGTGTCCCAGCAGTGGGAACATTATAGGCTGACTAATTATGAATAAGACGTGGTGTAAGATTTCCATCGCTGCTTATCTCTAGGTTAAGTCGATACGTCAGAACGACCTACACAGGTTCAAAGTCTCATGAAACAGAGCTTAGCGTGAATAATTTAAACGCAAAACGAGATATTTAGGCGACGGCGACGATATTGAACTTCAGTGAAACCGGGCCAGAATTGTCGGGGCGACGTGCGACTCTTGCGCAGCCTTGACCCCGCGCATGCGCTATGAGTCAGCGGTGTCGCGCCTGCGCCGTGCACTTCTCGTGCAGTGCCGTCACCGGGGGACAGTGGCCGACTTCCACTGTCCTGCCTGATAAGCGCCCACGCAGTGACGTCACCAATAGAACTCGTAATCAACCGGACAAATGACCTGTTGTACGGCAGTTGTACTATTACTCTGCTTTTCCTTGAATTAGCTCCGTTTTCCTATATATATAGCTCATCGTCACCTATTCAGCGGTTATTATAAATATTCCGACGACACTTATTAGGTCACCAGACAGTCCACTGGCTTATCATCTTGTTAATGTGACTGGACATCCATCATAATAATTTATTTATCCTAATCATATTGAAATCTCAATTAGTCTGCCTAGCTTTTTCCCAACTATGTTGGGGTCGGCTTCCAGTCTAACGGGTGTAGCTGAATACCCAGTATCTTACATGGAGCGACTGCCTATCAGACCTCCACAACCCAGTAACTGGGTAATACGAGCCGACTTCAAACAACTAATGATATAACCAAAACTGTTGAAATCACAAGGTACACAGTTTCATGAGGTGTAAATTTAATGCTACTGAAGCTTCAATCAGGCCAACAAGCCGCTAAAAAGCGCATCCTGCTCGGGCCAGCAGCCGTAACTAGGTCGCGGATCGGGGCCAAGGCTGGCCAGGACACATTATTCTATCAAGCGCACTCCAGCGCAGCTATTTCTGGGCCTGCAGCGGCCTCCACTCTTATTTGTGATCCTCCACCCAACCTGACGTATTGCTCCATAGGAAATAAATATAAATCTCTTCCAACATTTATCGCCACTTACACTTTAGTTCAAAAACCTTTCACAAATAAACTACTTTAGACGTCTGACTGCGTAACGTTTAAAATATCCTTAAATGCACACACTCAAGTAATGTCCCAAATTATCGTGCCTTATCTACGAGGTCAACCTTGGAGTTCTTTAGGCGACTTGTTTACCGAATGTTAAACTGATAAAAAAGGTGACCATACATGTTGTATTGATGCTCCACTGATAAACGCCTCTATAATTCGGCAGAGCTATAATGGATCGATTTCTTCCGCGTCCACTTAAGGCCGAGATAATTCTTATCAAGCGCGACCTCAATATCAAGGAATAAAAACAAATGCATTTCATGATATCGGTGAGACCTTCCTCATTTAGGCAGTGTAGATTGTGTTGTTGCCTTTTTAATCTGATAAGGAGGTTTGTCTACTATTTATATTTTCATGAAACTGAACTATTATTAAAATACCATTTATAATATTTATAAACTTAAAGTTCGAGCACCTTTAACCTATTTTTATATGTTGGGTGAACTGTGACATTTGGAGCCGATGATTAAATAATATACATCTATATTATAGAGCTGGAGATTTCCACAATTATTACGATAAAAATCTACTTAGGTACATCGGACAAAAATGTACAATTATAAAATAAAACTTTGGACGAACAGTTTGCTATGTCCTTACCTGTCAAATATAACCTTACTGAGATTACTGTTTATTTATGTATTATAATAACGTGATCAGTCATGCATGTTTTAAAATATATTTTAAATCATAAAAAAAAATATTGGTTTAAAGCTGTTTACATAACCGGATTTAAATGAATTAAAATATTAATATATGGTTATAAATAATGACTAGACCTTCTCAGTGATTCAGTTAATTAAAACCTTATTTTTTAGCTGCGACCCGCGGTTTCACCCGCGTAAGTCTCGATCCCGTGGGAATATCGGGATAAAACGTATCCTATGTGTTAATCCAGGTTATAAACTATCTGTTTGCCAAATTACAGCCAAATCCATTCAGCCGTTTTTACGGGAAAGAGTAACAAACATACATCCATCCATCCATACTTACAAACTTTCACATTATTTTATAATATAAGTAGGATTCGTAAATCCAAAATTCGAACAAAAGAGGCGGAGAATAGAGCTTCTACCGATAAATGGTAATCCTACCAATATAGCAATGTAGCAATATAATCCTGCAGTATCCTATCGCTGGGAATATAAATATCCTGAGAAACAGACCGTCTTTACCGACCGATTATTAAATAAAGTAGATTAGCAATATCATGTATGTATAATTCAGTAGATAGGTTCGTAGCGGGGTCAGGGGTTCGCGCTATCGACAGCTCACACGGAATTTATATTTAACATTCGTAAAATGTCGGCTTCCATGTAAAAGTTTAACATGTAAATTCGTTATATAATTCAGAATTGTCATGAATGAAATGTCATTGAATTCAGGCGTGATGATTATTCTTTGTCGCAATGATGGGATTCTTATTATCATTATCAACGAACTTCAACTTTACCGTTACTTGCGTAATTCCGTTGTACTGTTTAACATAACAAGTCTAAATCGAGATAGTTGGGCAGTAGGCACACTAGGTACAGTGAAGTGCACACTGCGACAACCTTGCGTTATCTGAGTCCAGTGCCCTTGGTCCACTTACCGCGCTATCTCGGGCACATCGTCGCCATCTGATAAACATGCTTGTTTGTTCGCCTGCTGTGCAGATCGTAATTCATATTTGCAGTCATGTTGTGATAATATTAAATGTATTCATGTATCTGGTGCGGAATGCAAAATAGATATGCGCATGGATGCAATGTTGCAATGTGTTGACTGTTGGAATACAAAATCCGGAGCATATAATGCAATTATATAATAAATATACTTATATATTTTTTATTTATTCAAAATCTGAACAATAAATAAATATTCAAAGTCTGCCAAACTGCATAACAGTTTGTCGGCAGTTATTATATAAGTATAATATCATGTGTATTATATCATCTGTTGGACGATCAAGTTGTTATTGAATAGAATTCCTGAAAGACTTTAATAATGACTGTATAAGGAAATGCGCGAACATATAATTCAATAGGTAGGCACAAACATTTTGTTTAAACACAAAAACCAATCAACTCTACGTGATTCGATTTAGATTCCTAATGCGGTTTTTTGGTCGAGTCTGTCGATTCGACATAAGATATGACTGCCGAAATTTGCGACTTACAAAAAACGTACAATGACTATCTAGCCGCAGATCAAATTATGTACTATTAGGGTTTTTTAGCATAATGACGGGGCGGCGCGTAGCGGTAACATAGAATGGTAGCCAGCGGTTATTGTGCGCATTTCCTTAGCACATAAAGTCTAATTCCCCAAAAACAATTACGGCACGATTCAACGTTAGAACAATGAAGTTTGAACATCAAAAGATTATCTGACAATGAGAACTAACAATTAACGCGAAGGTTGATCAAGTGTAGGCGACGGAGCCGACAGAGGAAGCGAAGTACCGTTTGATAATTTCAATCTGTCGTACCAACGTATCAAACCAATAGAACCTTGAGCGTGTTATGACAAATTCGTTAGTGAGCTCCTACTAAGGCTGCATCTAAACGATCCTAACGAACATTGCATTTGTAAGAATGATAATTCGCATAAGGAAATATAAGTGTTTCCTGTTGCGAATATGAATAATGTCATCGATAGAGAAACGGCGGCAGTGGACGATAAATTAGGTCTAATAATTGAATGCAGGTTGATTGATTGAACTAGTGATTGCATAATCTAAACTGCTTAGTCGAAAAAGTAACAGTTGGTCTTGCGAAATGTGTTGTAGAAAAACGCTCTAACTATAAACAGAATTCAGCAAATAATAATATATTTACAAATACATTGTACAAAAATAATCCATCCGCATTTTCTAAATCCATCCACAGGATTAAAATTCATAGACTTGTAATCCCAACAGCAATTGGCCAGTATTGTGTGGAAACTCCATCTAACTTGTATGATTAATCGGCGAGTTGTGTCGTAAACAAGTGATAAAAATACACAGAGCCTGCAGAAGCTAGCAGAAACTGTGTTTTTATGCAAAGTTCATACGTTGCAGTGGACAATGTGACACCTGCGCCGCCGCCGCACCTGGATGGAATTTATAAATAGTTTCAGTTAGATCGCCCGTGACATGGACTCGGTTTTAGTTATGTTTTCGCTATCGGTTACTTTGTCCTTTGTTCTCCAGATGAACAGGACAGAACTATGAGAATCAATCCTTTTACAGAACCACAAAATAGGATTGACGGTGGTCAAATCAACCGTACCAGATGAAACCTTTGGACCATCGTAAAATCTTCTTACAAGTATTTCGTCCTTCTATTTTTACCAACCCTGTTTTAAAGTTGTTTTCTTAATATTTATGAATGTTGTTTACACAACAGGAATGTTTATAAAATAAAAGTTGGGTGAAAGCAGAAATTGTCGAGTTGTTTACGAGAACACTACAATTGTTTGTCAAACTTTTTTGTACCCAATATGATAAACTTTTGCTATATATGATTTGCTCCTATTTGACAATTAGTTTATTTTTTGGATGCTTTTGATCACTTACATTATTTGACTTAGCATCAATTACCTATCTATTTAATAATTTTATAATATTCGCAAGCTGGTTTATCTATGGTTAAATACAGGTTTACAGGCAAAGACAGGTATAACAGTTGACAGGTGTTTCTTTAATAGAAGTGACATATGTAAAGTGACGACAGTTGCATTCTAGGCATGTTTTATGACAAAAAAGTTCCTGAATAAAAACAGGTACATACTGACCAATATATTATTATTATCATGAATAACAATTGCCGATGCCGGTCTGACAGCCAGTGTTAACATGCATCAGCATCTGCACTTATTTTGTTTTACTTAGCAGCAGTGCGGTGTATTACACCGTGGTGACCCTGATATTGCCAGTACAAAATACCTAAGTGCATCAGTCAATAATATTTATAACTCGTCGGTATGATTGACGTCTAGTTAACGAGGCAGTGTGTGGCAGTATGATGGACGGTCAGTCAGGGGTTGCCGACATTCGCCTATCGGTTAAGACTTTTCCACAATTGACCGCGTTATCTATCCGAGGTTACGATTGTTTCGCATAAACAATTTCCATTTGTGTCATATATTGTTTTAAACACAGTTTTAGATGTTACAAGTTCTGTAACGTTTATTTTAATAATAAGTTTGTTAGGTATAACAAAAAACCTATTAACCTTTGATAATCTTGACTGTGACTATTTCTTGGAATTCTTTCAATGAAGAGACAAGATTAATGTAATTTATTTCAGTTAATGAATTCTCGACAGATTTTTTAAAGTTACATCATTTTATCAGAATAAGGCAACTTATTCTAGATCTGCAAAATTGTTCTACACTGAAAACCAGATAAAGTTAGATTCTCAGCCATCATTACGCAAACCCTCGGACGGACGTAATCCAAAATTATAATAGGTAATACCTGCGTCTGGAGTATAACGGGCCATAATTACTACGATTGATGCAATAACCACAGCTCGATAACGAATGTATCGAATGAAACAAGTACAAAACATATGTTTATGGCCGAACATTATTGAACAAGTCCAGCAAGGGTGAGAAGGAATCTGAAGAAACATCAATTAAGAAAGAGGCACGTTCAAGAATATCTTGCTAACAAGAAACTCAATTATAGACATAAAACCAGATTATAAATCCAGACATGACTCGAAGTCGTAGACGTTATTATCGATTGCCTTCGTGCAGAATTAGAGATGGTTTGAAATTAATACAGATAGGCTAAAATAAAAGGTAATAAAACGAATCTGCAAAGTATAGAAAAAATAATTATGACAGCTGCATTGAAGGGAGTAAAACGAGATCAAAATACAATTATAACTGACGTTGAGGATTGGACAGAGCTTTTTTTTAGAGATAGAATAGATACCTCATCCTAAAAATAACGTAATAACTAAAAACGTTCACAGGACTATTTCTGGGGTTAAAAGGTGAACCGATATTAAACTTAATATCAGTTTTACGACTGTGCCAGTGATAAAATAAGAAAACTATGCAATCAAAACGAAACAGCGGCTTGACTCCATTTTGAAGTCTCATATTGCTGCAATATAGTACATTTTACCAAGTATTTATCAGAATAATATTAGTCTGGGCGCCTGACCTAAATACCTTTCGAACGAAACTGAAGAGGAAAATTTTTATCACCACTGAATAAAATTGCATTTTTTATTTTAGAATGTTGTAATTGCAATGCAACTGCAAATAATAATGAGACCGCTAACAATTTCAAATATATTTTTTGGAACGGAAAGAGAAAATATATGAGAATACTTATGTTACTTTTTGTTGGGCCTATTAATGGCGTAACAAGGAAACCGAGTGCCAAAGAAAGTTGCCAAAATTCGCTAGTAAGATGACTGACAAATACTGACAATAGATTATAGGTGCCTAGTTACTTGTTATTTTTAGCTGTAGCTACTTTGAGAATAACTTTTCTTTTAAACATTACTAAATCTACAACTTCTATATACCAATTCTAGAAACAATAAATTACAGATGACGTAACACCAAACTTATAACCGTTTTACGGTCTTGTTCTACCATGCAAGCAAAATATGTTAGAAATGAGACCATAGTACCTACAGAACTGACCAAGTTTCACAAGTTATCGATGTAACGGTAAATATCTATGAAATAACGGGGGCAGAGCATCCAAATCTAGTAAGAAGTAACCACTCACATTGTATTGCGTAGCCATATTACAACATAGACATTGGTAGGTTCACCTGAGAAGCGGTAATTGGTAGGCTAATGTTTGATACGGCATTGCTTTTGTTGGTTGTAACTGTTTCTATGTTTGATGGTGGAAAGAATTTCGTTGTTTGCAAGTAAATTTTGTGAATGAGTACGAGCTGCAATATGGGAAGATAAGGACAGACATGAACTGATTAATATACATAGAAGTATAGAGAATTAAGAAATAATTAGCATTAAAATTGAACTTTTATCCAATTCCACTTTAAATACTCTTGAGAATATAACCAATAACATAAAACAGCACCCTAGAAAAACAGTACATTAAGAAAACTTATTTTACTGAGATACCAAGACGCTGCCTCATGTATTCATAATTTATAAGAAAAACTTGTGTCTTTATCTCCGTTAAAAAGTGCATCATAATAAGAATTCAAGGAAACTCCGTAAAAATATTAGGAAGCAATGTGCTGTTATAAATAAATACTGAGAAGTTTGCAAAAAATTTGAGGTCTTACCAAGTTTGTTCATTAGCATAGCATATACGTCAGTGTCGTTTTGAGTCACGACTACAAATTACATTGTCATACTTATGCAGAAAGTTCCAGATAATTCTGTTTGTCGTTCGCATGTGATATACCTATCTGCTACCTGTTTACTGTTATCCAAATTTATTTTGATTTGTAGCAAGAGAGAAAATTCTGTAATATGTGCGGATATGGTTTGTCACTCGACTACACTGAATGTTTCTTTTGATTTATAAAATTTTTGATACGGAGTTTTTATGCTGGTACAAAAACAATTTCAACTAACGACAACATGTTACGCTCAGTTGGTGATCTTAATCTAATTTAATTTATGGAAGTAAAAATGATCTGTGTCACACTTCTCAAGTAACTTGCGGTGGACAAAGAAAAAAAAGTATCAAAATGGCTGATTTTAACAGTGTAAGGCAGTAAGTTGCGCAAGATCATGCTTACTGACCCAAACGGCGCGCAGCCCTCATCGCATCGTCTCGGTCGAACGCTACACGTGGCGGAGCCGACTCGGACGAATTGGACAGTCGTGATTTTAACTATTTCGACATTGCTACATAGCAGAATGATATCTCAATGTTTGTTATGGAAAAAAATCCCCAATCTACTTATTATATGGCAAACAGATAAAGTTTGTCAAACATTATCATCACTGTTTGAGTTTTTGGAGGACTTATTAACTCATTTATGTCTGGGTCAATGGTTGCTTTAGAACAGGTCTTCAAACAAAAACTCAATTGAACTTTGATTACACTGCCAATAGAGTATCCTAAAAACGTTCAATTCAGTTCAGAAAAAGTTAGGACAATGATCCAACAAATCGAAGTGCTCAAGGAAGTAAAACTGCAGGATGCTTAACCGAGGGTCAGTGTTAATGTTGAAGGTTTAACTCATGACGTAACTGATGTTGATGGTTTATCTTAAGGCAAGGTTATGGTTGTCACATGTCATAAGCACATTACATATCTTAAACATATTTTCGAAGATATGGACGGAATGGGAGCGGTTTCGATGCTTTGAATTCTTTGGAGCGTGAATACATCTGAAAGGTTGGGATGCCAATGTTCCAAGGAGATTGAGATGCTGTAGGTACCTATATATTATGATTCGATCCTAAAAGTATGCAAATAATTGTACCGTCATGGTGAATATTCATTTATTTGTATAGGTTTTTCTTAGAATGACGGGTGATATTGAAAAAATCATAGAAATAGACAATGACTGTGCTGGGCCATAAGTAAATAGGAAAATTGACTCCTGCAGCTACATACATACACAAAGAAATTTTAGTATCTACACGTAAAGCCAATGAATAACACAATATTCTTTGTTGCTTTTTATCAGTAACATATTTTTACGTTGCTTGATAGTACTTAAATTGATATGCATTCCAGGCAGTCCGTATTATAAGGAATTCTTGATAACTTTCACTGTGACAGTGTGATATCAAAAGTAAATATAGCTCGTGACGCCAATACATCGAATGCTTTGCTTTGATTGTAATTGACAGCTATTTAACAACGTCCGCAATGTATGTCAAATTAATGAAGCAACCTATGATTTGGACTAAGTGGCGTTGCAGACAGATTTATGTTTTTGTACAGGATGTTTAGCTGGTAGCACTGTTTATACATATACACTGAGCGCTGCCATATTAGCTTGTTTACAGCCGCGCAAAAAAGAGAGGTCGTCTTTTAATTATGATATTTTGTGTTACGTTGACTACTATGATTCACCGTGTACGGGTGCACGTAACCACATAATCATGATTTAGTCATTCCCTGCAGATGAATATGCACTTATCTAATTATGTACAGATATAATAATGTTTTCTACTGCACCTAGAGTCCCAGACGTGATTCAAGAGATAGCCCGCAAGGGCAATGAATTTATAATACCCATTTTTTATCAAGTACATAATCCATTTCGCAGCAGTGTAGGCAGATATGCTACGGCTACACTTCGCGTCATCGCGAACTTTTCTTCGTGCGCTCTCTGTTGCTCAGCGAGACATTGAGGGGTGTGCGAGAGAGAGCGCACGAAGAAAAGTTCGCGATAACGCGAAGTGTAGCCGTAGCAATAGAAAACACATATCAATAATGCATATGTGTAGATAGTAATGTGACATTTGTGTTGTGTGTGTGTGTCTAGATATCGCGTCCGTTGCCCCCTTACAACTCGGTGACATTGGCGGAGCACAAATAAAGTGATAACCGCACATAAATAATAATGTAGATAGATATCTCGCATCTCTGTCTATAAACAACGTATGTCATCATTATTCATTCTGTTCCTCTATCTAATTTTCCCATGAACGAATTGAACGATTCTGATTTACATTTGGATTGGACTCGATTCTGAACATTCATAGAATCTTATTTTCCTATTCTACCTGGCACTGTCGCTTGATAAAAAATATTATAATGCGAAGGAAATTCGCTCAGTGATGTATGAATCGACCCAAACCAGTTTTTATGTTCGCGGTACCAATCGAATCGAATATTCTCGATTAGATAAATCTCACAATCCACATATTCATGTCTCCACGGTTGGAAGGAATCGTTAACGTGGCGTTCTTCAATTGTGAATTATGCGGAATTCTATTTCAGGCTTTGTCTAATAATAATTTTATTCGAGTTTGGTGTGAAAGATTCGCATTCAATTGAACGTCTAGTCTGTTGGTCTGCTATAAATTCTAGGAGTAATGTACATTTAAGCTGCCATTCAAGCGAGAAAAAAAGATAGATTGTCGTTGTCATGCGATAAAAACTTGTCGCCTCTAGTCGAGGCCGTGACTTTTCGATTATTATGGGTAATCACAATCTGTATGTAGTACCTACATATACATAAGTTACGGTACGTGTACATGAACGCGCTAAATAAATGTTGTCAAGGTGCGAGATCAAACTGTTTGTTTTTCACCTACCAAAACGAGTGGGTGGAAACTTGAAAGACGAGATGATTGAATAATGACTAACGTGCCTTATCCATGGTGGTGCAATGATCTCACAACATATCGCAACAAGGCAAAAGCTTAGCTTGCTAACGTGTTCAAATTCGGTTATTATGACGCCACAGCCTACATATAATAGAGGCACTTGGCTAATGTACGACATAACAAAAAAGTCGGTAATATTTAGAGTTGCGATCATAGAACTCTGCTCAGAGGCTATTCATCTAAACACACCAAAATACAAAGTGACGTAATCTGTAAAGTTTAGTGAACGCTCGCGGCAGTACTGTGGCCGCGCGCACGTTGCCTCGATCTAAGTCGGTGTGCTTTCAAGGTCTGCGCGCGCGCTTGATCAAGGCCATCAGTGGCAGGAAGGCTCGCATCGTGGCTCAGCCTGTGATTGTTTCGATATATTCGGTATTAAGTTATACTTACCTTGTTGCCTATTATAAAATTCGTACCTATTCATATACTTCACAAACGATTTCTTGGAACTTGGTACATAACTTTTTCTTTCTTTGTATTGTAGATTTTATTCTATTGATAAAATTTTCTGCTTCTCGAATAAACACGTTATTGGCAATCATTTTAGTGGCTCGGTGTTTTCGAGTCTCGTCTCACGTAGAATTGCGTCATTTGAGACTCAAAGGACAGGGACGGATAAAATATTTAATCAAATGCCAACATCGAACAGAGCGATGCCAAAAAACTGCATGGAATGTTGTTTACACACTTTATGTTGGAGCGAGACTTTTCACGCGAGTTGAGAATATAGCGATCGATGATTTTGTGTGTAATTGAAGGAAGTCTTTTTCGATGGACTTGACTTCCTTATTCTGAACACAATTGCTGTTATATTTTAAAAGTATCTCGTAACTATGTATTTTATTTATTTCGCGTTTGAATAGAGCACTTTGATTAAGCATCGATGTGGGAAGAACAATGAGTTTCGGACTGAAGAAATCTTTAAGAATTTCGCCAAAATGTTTAATAATAGGATCATCAACTTTTTTCGATTACGCCGCCAAATTGTTAACTTTCATTATAATTAATCAAGGCTTATTGGTATTTGATTGAGTTTGAGTCTGATTGACTCACCATATTTAAATAATACAGCCATACTTCATGTCATGATTACAGCTCCCAAATTAATTTCGTTCATTCAACCAAAGTGGTCGAATGAACGAAATTAGCTGTTTTTATTCTGTAAATCTCTCTTCTGTAAATTTGATTTACAGAAGCTCTTGAGCTCGTGGGAAAATAATAACAGCCGCACGGGTTGATCACACCACGCTTGCCGAGGTCTGTCTGTGGATGGGTCTTCGGACCTCGGCAAGCGTAGCTAGCGACCATCTATTACAAATTGAAATTGTGACTCCTCCGTGCCTCGGAAAGCTCGTTAAGGTTTTGTCCCGGTTAACATTTGTATATCTTCGACAGTATTTTTACGGCAAGGCTCGAAAGTCTGACAACCAGTCTTACCATGGGGTATCGTGTTACCCAGTAATTGGGTTGTGGAGGTCAGATTAGGCAGTCACTTCATGTAAAATACTGGTATTCAGTTGCATGCGGTTAGAATGGAAGGCGACCCCAACATAGTTGGAAAAAGGCTAGGCAGATGATGATAATTTACAGAAGCTAGTTAATTGAATAAAACATGTGATTAAAATAATCCAGCATAGTATTACAGTCATGGGAAGTGAGTCTGAGTTTTTATAGCGTCAGAAGCGTAATTATTGTCAGGTAGCGGGCGATGGGGCAGCGATAATACAGTTTTTTGTCTTTATTTCCTCACTGGAACTAAAATGGGAAATACCCGGTGATATGCCTTTTAAATTTAGCTTTAGGTGTTCAAAATCAAGGTCATTAAGTATTCGTTTATACCTAACTTTATGCTTTCGAGATTATTGAGTACCTGCCTAAAGCTATCACTAAATTTCCTAATTTTAATCATCTCTAACATATTGGCAGCACAAAATGTGGTCTTAAACCAGTCTTTAATAAATAAAGCTCCAATAAATTTTACACAATGTATGATCAAGGAAATTTCCACATTACAAATACCTACCTATATTTCTCGCTTATCTCAGCAACGCCCACAAGTTATGCCCGGTCGGGTCAAGCCTTATTTTTCCCCTTTCTTAGGGCCAACCTGGTGCCGAAAGCACCGATGTGCGATAAAATTGAAACGCCAATGAATACGAACGAAATGAGCCATCATTATTTTTGCATTTACGTTACACGAGGACCAAGAAAGGGCGAAAAAGAAATCGTTTATGAATTATGAATGTAGATAGGTACTTATGAGACGAACGGTTCGGAAAAACAGTGTAAAAAGTTGACTTTTCCAGACGGTCTGTAGAAAAGTTGTTCTATTTCCTTCTATTGTGTTCCCTATCTATTATTATCTGTGCGTTACGTTTATTGTGTAGTAACTGGTAGTAAGGTTTCATTATTTTTCTTATCTTTTTTTCAGTTAAATATTAAGTTATTTACTTACAACAGAAAGATGAAAATCCAGGGCTCCAAAAGATACCTAATAATACCTATATTTACTTTAAACGAATGAAAAATCTGATTACATTTTTAGAGGTTTCATATAGGTGTTGCTGCAAAAGCTTATAACATTTAATAAAATGTCTGTGCAATGGTCGAGTGAATATAAAATATTAGCACTCTACTTTGAATATAAATCAACTGAGTTTTAGATTAATAATGTAAGAATTTGTTATGACACATTGTTGGCAATCTTAAATAGATATTATGTATTTTATACATGTCCCATGTTTTATATTAAATCAGGCTTCAAAACAAAAACGTCTCGTAAACGACACACGATATTTTACAAACTTGTTTTATTTTGTTTGTAACTCGTTATTTTCTTTGTAACCAACAGCTGATTCACGTGATTTAAGGCACTAACAAAATTAATTTTTGAAACTACACGAAAACCTTTTGCGGCAAATGTTTCAAAAACACCAGTTTTTGGGGCGTAACCGTGGTTCTTAGTAATTTATGTGTATTGTAATGGTACAATTATTTGCGAAGGTTTTTTATTTATTTTTTCCACTCGCGGCAAAGGCCCTACTCCACCTCTTTAAGTACCGTTCGGCTGTTATCTTCGCATTAAGTTACCAAACCGTTACTTCCCACCTCGGGTTAATATCGTTCAGGCATGTGAGCAAACACAACTCTATAAAAAATATTATATTGCCTCTACTTGAGTAAACTGACCTACCATGCGATGGGAATTAAATTATACGGTAACATCGTTTTTTATATGGCAACACCAATTAAAATAGTTCACGAAGTTATCGATAGAGTGAGGGGTAATTGGCGTAACCACAGTAATATAAAATAAGGCATGGTAATACAAGTATTGGTTCTAACAAACTAAGGACAAGAACCTAATTCTTTAAGGCTTTTTTAATTTAGAACGGAGAGGAAATTAGTCAGCATTATTTCCTCTATGACTCATGACATAATTTTCCTTTAACTGTAAAAAATAGCAATCCTATAACCCACACGACATAATTACGTATAAGAATATTTCATATTTTTTCCCTGTATAATGATTGCATCACAAAATGCACTTGAACTTACATACAAACGTAATATATTGAGACGTACTAGGGTATAAGAAGTGACAAGTTGACGTCTGTCTCGACTTCGAGCAAAATAGTAATACGTTTCCCTTAATCGCCTATTTAGACGTCGCATCACTAGCCAGGGTTTCAGGTCTGCCTTATTTTTTTTTTTTGGTTATGAATTTATCAAGTAACTTCTCCCGCTCTCGCCGGAGCGGCAGGGTGTCAGACTCTTACTGGTAAGACCCACCCGTGTTCCTCCAGTAGCCTGTAAGTTGCCAGAAGCCACGGTGTCCTTTTCGGACCCCGGCAGTGTCAGGTCTGCCTGGGGGCGCGGCGTTACTAGGTCTGTGTGGTTTCTAAAGACCTCTGGTGTTTTGTTGACTGACGCGGTTTATAGAAAGTCAAACGTTACATGACTCCGCCCTACTTGCCCCACTCAGGCACGTGATGTGCGAAATCATGACTCAATATAAATTTAGAAGAGCAAGCAAGGGAGATTTAGCAAACGGTTATACGTTTAAGTACAGAAAAATGGACGATTACTTCTTTTCTGCATGTAACCGTTTCTGACCCTGCAGACATTGTCAATTTATAAAGTAGAAGTAGGTATAGCTATACAGTCGAGAAATTGAAAGGTTACATACCTGTAGGTAATGTTTTAAATTTTCGACTACTACGAAATGTCAACATAATTTCCGGAATTTAGTTCTATTTTTGTTTTGGACAAATAATTCCTTGTCTAATTTCAACATCCCAAAATCCCTCCAGCAAATCTGACATATCAATTTGACATCCATCGCGGGTTCTAAGCCGATTAACATTTTGGGCTTTCGGCCGACACACACCTTGTCCACCGGAGATTAAAACCATATACGTGTGTGTAGGTATATGCGTTCCAAAATGAGTATTTATGATGCATATCAAATAACGTATACCGGGTTTTTTATTGTACTAAAAACCTGCTGTTTTGGAGCTGGTTGCAGGTGTCTTGTCATCTCAGAATACGTCGTTTAGAACGTTGTTTTGTCCATACAAAAACTGACTATATAAACACAAGAAGAAGCACTACAGAAACGAAAGCCAAACAACCCTTATTTGCTGCCTTAAAAATTTAAAACACTCAACAAACAACAGGCCACCTTTCAAAAAGAACGCCATGAAGTCCTCATACATTTATAATAAACTCCACTGACGGCAATAAGTTAAACAGGACAGGATTCTCGGTTTCACGGTCACACTGTGAGACGGAGGGACCTTGACGTGGTTAACGTTACCGTCCTCCTTACAAGTACACCTGATCAAACACAGGCCGATAAGGGGACACTTGATGAGCCTCCACTGATAACGACGCCTTCCTGGATCTGAACACACTTGAACATAACACACTTCAGACGTTTGATTGTGAACAGACTGAAATGTAACATTAGTGTATCGTGTTAAGTACACATGGCGCATGTGTGGGTTAATATCGGTTTTATTTGTACATAGTTACTAGCTATAGACGGTGTGGTTTTTATATGCTTTGCTATATTGACATTTTTGCGATCAAGCTATATTTCCTTAGAAGGAAGGACTTTAATGGCCACAGCATTCCTCAGTGTAAGTGCATTGCTCGAATCGAAACCACATGTTGCAATAACATGCCGTAAAAAACAAGTGTAACTTTTTCTCCCATTCAAGGAACAAAACAGAAATAAACATAAAACCAGGCGTGAAGGCAACAAACAGTTTTCCCGACAAGTGCAGCACCTTCAATACGTCTGGAGACCTTGGGTTATAAAAGCAAACTTACTTTACAAGTGGTTCAGTAAAAATCAAAACATTGAAAGAGTCTCGTTTCATATGCAAATCGCTATTGATATGTGCATGCGAGACACACAGACGCTGCACATAGCTAACAGCAAACCGCTGCAGCGAAACACAATAACTTACTTTTTATAGACGCTATATTTGCCGCACAGACAGAAACATGTAGGAGGAAAACTATAACTACAAAGGATAAAGCAAGATACGTCGAGCTTGAAGAAATAAAACTCGCTGGACAGATATGTGAGCATAAAATAATTTACGGCTTGAAGGGCTATAACGTATAGGCAAGGGTTTTTATGATATATTTTAAGCATCCAAGACATTTTATGACACCTCCGTTCCATAAGTTTGCTGAACTTGGAGCGCATGTGTTCCCGTCAGCAGAACAGACTACTTTTTATAGCGGCTATTGTAAGTTATTGTAAGGCTGCTTAGTATGCGGCGAGTCTCCGAGCGCAAAACTGATACAATGTAGACAGGTAAATAGGTAGACACCGACTGAGATAAATGGACACCGCCTAGTCGCAACAACGCACACGTCTACCAAAAATGCTCGTAAATTTCAACTGCAAGTGAATACACGGTCGTGATCGGTCCATCAAATGCCTTTAAAATGCGGCTATAAAATGAAGAAGATCGAATGGATAATAAAGCGGGATTAATTTACTATTTCATGCTTTAACATGTGAACGTGAATAAATGTTACATGAGCCGAACGACCGACCACAGTATTCAACACGTAATCTAATAGTAGTGGAAGGACCTAAATGCCTTTCCCTATAATTCAATGTGACCCAGACGGAATTGATGTCCCATTATATGCAATCCAGGCAACTTGGCCATGGCCAAAATTTCAAAAGCCCAGGGCGATTGAGATGACCGGCACACGTGTAACTTTTTGTGCAAAACTCCTTGGAATTCTTTAAGCAAAACTCCAGAAAAGGTTCTGGGTTGAATATCTTATTATGCAACATTTTATAATAGGTTTCGGATAATTTTAAGTTTTTTAGCTGTAAAATTAGTAACGTGTTCGGAATTATAGCCGTCATCAATCATCTTCGGATCGCGTGTTGCCATGTTTGTGGTGTAAGCTAATGAATCAGTTAGAGGATCAGTCAGTGACAGGTCCGGAGACGGAGTGAATGAATCAAGCCGACGATAGATAATGTCGTAGTAGAAGCAGCGTGCAGAGCGGTCGCGTCGGCAACTTTCTACGCGACCTCGAAATGCTGCATTCACTTTCCTCACGACTCAACACCGGTTACGCAACCGACACCACGACCGACATATTGACGCAGCGCGCGCGCCGTCATCACCCGACCTGCGACGACTCCCAACATTCTCAACACACTAAAAGACACTCCACTCGACGCTCGACACCATCATTAACGAGCACCTGCTATCATCACTCCCTCCTTAACTTCCAAACAAACAGTTCATTACATTCCAGCGCGTAACAAAAGCCCCAAAAAAACGTGGAACCACTTCACAATGAAGGGACCTGGAAGAGTTATAAAATAAGTTCGCAATTTATTTGAAGGGCAAATAAAAACGCCAGGTGCCATGCCTCTTGTGTCCAAGGCCAGCGTTTCCTAGAGCTGCATATAGGTATTCTTTTTATTTGTTGCATGTCCCTTCGCCGGGACCGGCTAGCGTGCCCCAAACCAGTTTGATGCTGTTCTCCATTCCACTGGTAAGGCTGAGCGCCTATTACACTCCCAGTTTTTATTTCTCTGTTTTAATTAAATCTATGTAATTAAACTACGCTTTACTATTCCACAAGTATTTTAACGACATTTTAATTATTCTTCGGAATTCAAACGAACCATACTTCCTTATCCACATAGGAGAGCTACCTTTCTGCATAGTAATAAATAGATTGTCTATCAAACGAATAAAGAAAACAGTTCTTCCCATAAAATATGTATTATTTTAACAAGTTGTTGTGTAACTTTCCCTCAAATTCAGAACAAAATGCTCTAAATTGGTAGGTGAGCGTGGAGCCTTAGCCCGTAGCCGGTAAATTTGATAAAGCAATAGGAACAAAACAATAGGCAGCCTGCGAATTTGGCTTTTTCTTAGAAGCCTTCGACAACTGCAAAGCGCGCCAGCAGGAAGTGGGGACGGACTAAGTTTATGTAACCTAATCACCTGCCAGGCTCGAGGCCAGACTCGCTGATTCAGAAAAAACCAAGGCCACGCCAGACAGAATGCGAGCTTAGTCCTAATATGTATCTAACCCTCCCTTACTTTAGTGCGTTCGTATACAGCAGGATGTTGCATAAGCCTTGTTGTTTTGTTATTCTTCGTGTAGAGTCCGCATCGCATTTTAAATTAGTTTTTTGTGCAGACGCGGGCGTATTCTTCAAATTACACGAGACATACGAAATTGAGCGTTAATAAATAAAGCAGTAGAACTGTTTTTAAAGCCAGCCACATCTCGAGCACTGGAGGGACTAAAATATTCACTTCGGAGTTAGTCGCGATGCTCAAAGTTTTCTGAGACCATCAAACTATTCTCATTCCCACGTCGCGCGTCGTCGCTACATATCTGTGAGATGCGCTTAATATCTTAAAAGTGTGAAAGTGCATCGTTTTTCATGTAACTTTCCCGATTCCAGAGCGTCTTATTTTGCTCTTTTCAGAGATGCGGGTGACTCGGCGCCAAGGGAAGGAAACTTTTAGACTAAATGACCTGGATAGAAATTGAGTGCTAGGTAATGTAAAGTTTTGGACGTGTGTGAAAACGACCGCTGGGATTGGAAATGTTTTAGTTAGAAATGCTCTCAAACTTCACCTCAGTGGCGACCTGTCTTACGCAAATGGAATTCTGAACAAAATAAAACTTGGTTCTTCAGATTTGCGATGAGTCATTGAAGATATTCAAAAACTCGTGTGTAAATATTGAAGTAAACATGTAAAATGACTTCTGACAAACGCATCCGTATTGTATGGTATCGTAGCGGCATCGAATGAAAAAAAACTCACCGGGGGAATTCCATGGTGAGGTATTTTGTGGGTGAGCCGAAAAGGGCACCATCCCCCTGTGCATGGGGCGCCGTTGCCCCGGGCAACGTGCACTATCTTTGTATCAATGAACACGGTGAGCTCATAGAGCGCAATCTTATAATAGAAAGTGGACTTGAATAGACAATGTATAATTGTGTTGCTGTTGACATTATTTGAATGATTTGGGGCTCGAGTGAGATTTATTGTCAGCTGCGTGTGCGTCTAAAATTATTATTTTGAAAGAAACAAACCATACAGGATATGAGATGTGGCCATGCACAGGCTTTTTATTATATTTATTCAAGTGTTTAGTTTAATGACACATTAAGTCAGAATTTTATGCCTAAGGTTATTTAAGGCATCGTTAAACATGAAAGGCATAATTTTGAATATGTATATGAATTCTGAATATAAGTCAGTATGGGGACGGTGAAGTTTTTATTATAGACAATGAGAGAGTACCATAACTATATTTACTGAAGTCTTGTAATATTTTAATTAAACAAAACGTTTAGTATTTACTCTATATTCAATAATATCCATGTGTCAGCTGTTGCTTATCAAGTGGCGTTGTACTATCTTCAACATTTGCTATAACGGTTTATTTGCTATTTGTCATTCTCATTATCCCCATATTCATTGCTTAAGTCTTTCTTCACAAATCTGATAGTAAAGGAAAATCAAAGGAATGCTTCCATAACATACCTTTTATCTTAAGCATAGTCAATTAATCAGCCTATATCGTTCCCACTGCTGGGACACAGGCCTCCTCCAGGGAGTGGGCTGTAATCTACCACGTAGGGCCAGTGCGGGTTGTTTGATGTCACCTGTCTTCGAATTTGTAGTTCTAGGACATGCCGGTTTCCTCATGACGTTTTTTGCACGTAGTGAGGTGCAGTTTGATTGTAAATGTGTGCGTGAGCGCTCAGTCTTGGTTTTTTATTTGGTCTGAGGACATAATTAAAACAATTTTAATCGTTTTACTTTTGAAAACATCTGTTACAAAGGCACGTAGGTATTCGTACATAATATCGCGGCACAAACAAAAGATATTTTACATACGTGTCCAGACACAGGTGCAAAACGCAACATTTTGTAAAATAACCTTTTCAGTATTAAATTAATATAACTATTGCACTAGTATTTTATCTGTTCGTATGTTGTTAAGAGTAGGTACACTTTAATTTGTTGCTTTTTTTTTTGTGACATTCTTCTCGTTTTTGCTGGAACCAGTTAGGTGAGACTCATGAGAGTCGTCGAGCGTTTTGGACAGGCCTTTGTTCAGCAGCAATTATAGGCTGATCATGATGATGACTACTGCTACTACTACATACTCGTAGATTGAAAATTTGTGATACAAAAGACCAAAGCAAGACCATTACCTATGATTTTCAATCAGCTATTATATCAGCAGTTTTTGTGATGTCGTACCTCAGACCAAATAAAAATCCAAGACAGAGCGCTGCGAACAATACAGTGAACCATGCCAAAACTACACCTCCGCTCTTTGCATACACTCTCACATTTACAACCATTGACAATCAAACTACACCTCACTAAGTGCACACATGTTTACGAAACCGGCCTCACGTCACTGGCTGACAGCGCTCTGTTTTGGTTTTTTATTTTGTCTGAGTGTTGTACATGACTATATAAAAAAGACTATATATACTAGCATCAATAAAAAAACACGACTTTTTTATGATTTATGTGTCTTTTTTAAATACTATAAGTTTTTTATAACAGTTTAGCGACCTTCTAAAGGTATACTATTCATTTGATATAATATGCACATGAAGATAATTATGTATACCAACATAAATGCTTAGCTATGATGACACGGCAGTAATAAATGACTCAGTGACGCAATTACACACTGAATGTTTTTTGAAACCGTATATGTAAAGTCAGGAAACTTGATTGATACCTAAGCAAATTGACTATCAACGTAAATTGTATGTAGATTCAAATCTCAACTGTCATTCATAATCAGTCGTATACCTAACATGGCGGACACGGCAAATTGACGTAATATGTTAATCTGCACAGTGCTCAACTATCACGTTCCTCGACTGTACATTATATTCAAGTGTTACAAACAAACAGTGCCTTAATTAAGGTTGCTTTCAAGTACTTCAAGGAAGGAATAGAAAACGTAATAAACAATAATTCTAATGCAAAGGTTAATAAAGCTTTCTAAAAAGAATGATACCTGAGAAAGTTCCAACGATGCATGTAGAAACTATGGGAAAGCATGAATCAGATATTTATGCCTCTGAGGAAGTTGTAATATTGAGCATACAAGCGTAGCGACAAGGGAGTGTTTGAAGTGTGCTATAACTTTTATCAACAAATTCTTATGAACATTAAAACTGATCGTTCTAAAATTCAATTTATTCTAATGGGCAGGAATGAGATCCTGGGATGGTTCTGTTTGAAAGATCTTGTGGTTACACCTTGTGTTTTATATCTGTCATATGACAGCAGCTTTACCAGCATTAAAGACTTTTTATTTGTTTAGAAGAAAAAGTTTTTTTAACATTATCTTATCACTAGCTGATGCCCGCGGCTTCGCCCGCGTGGATGTCGGTTATTATATACTTAAACCTTCCTCGAGAACCACTCTATCCATTGGTGAAAACGGCATGAAAATCGGTGCAGTAGTTTTTTAGTTAGTCGCGAACAGACAGACAGATGTGGCAGAGGACTTTGTTTTATAATAATATGTATATTTTATGGATATAACTCCAGAAGGCTTCTCTTCTTTTTCGTGTTTAGTGACTAACCTGGTGTCAGAGTTTTTATGCAACCCATGGGCCTCTGACTTGGCTTCAAGACATATCTCTCATGCATATTCCTCACGATGTTTTCATTCACCGTTTTTGAAGCAAGTGATAAATATACAATACGCACTTGAATCACAGAAGTCGGAGAGAGAGGCCTGATATGTGCCATGGGTTCGAACTCGAGACTTGGCAGTCCGACGGTCACACCACTAGTTTATCACTGCAAGTTAAATTACTTGTTTCTACTTCCAAGTAGAAACCAGTACTTAATTTAAGTTCACCTAATTACCGAGCTAATTTACAAAAACAGAACACGTTTAAGAACCAACCACTACATTATCATTTCCATATGAAGCCAGTTCCCTTGTAAGTTTTTACTAGTACCGATATCACGGACAAGGCACAGAGTGAGTTTAATGTCGAACATCTACAATTATAATGCGCCCGCGCCGCCGACCATAATATTTTTCAAAAGATCTCCATGAGCCATGAATTATTTATTTCCCGCGTAGACACCATTACAATTATTTCTTTTCTACTTGAAGGAAACGACTTGTGAATAATAAGTATTGAAACATTTGAAATTGTAAAATGTAAGATATGGTGGTCACGGCGAAATATTGTGGGTATATTTATTTATATCTTTACTTTGTATTCATATTGTATGTGGCACTGTGTCTTTTATA
This sequence comes from Lithophane semibrunnea, assembly GCA_947363905.1. NCBI lineage: Eukaryota > Metazoa > Arthropoda > Insecta > Lepidoptera > Noctuidae > Lithophane > Lithophane semibrunnea. The sequence goes on along the minus strand of OX376195.1, from coordinate 6,883,194 downwards.
TCTTTTGGGGGCTCTAGCCTAGAGCCCCTAAAAGATATAAAACTGAGAAAAAAGTTCCGACCAAGGGGTTCCAAGGGGGGGGCTTTTTCTCAGTCATCATTTCAGCCGAAATACGGCTACTGGTGGAGGTGGACTTGGCCTACCCAAGCACCGCCACTTCAACCGGTTTTTGGACAGAACCGGTGTTTGATTTTTCAGTAAATAAATATAAGAACAGGGAGTGTTTTTCATTTTAATTTGGAAAATTCGTTGAAGTGATCGTGAATTCAGCCATGCACGTAATTTCCTTTTAAAACAAGCTGTAAAATGTTAAGTTTATTCATTTCATTATTTTATACATGCATCCATGTGCGTACGCTGGACGAAAACACAAAGATAAGTGACCCAAATATAGCCGTCCATATTTAGCATGACAGATCCATTAATTGCAACTTTAAAAGTTGACAAATTACATCTTTTGCGAGCGCTTTGTGCATCAAAAGATCAAAGTGAGAGGCAATCAGTGTGGTCCTTTGAAAGACGAGCAAAAAAAACAAAAAAGTTCTTTCACGAGTCACGGATTGTGGTCGCGAAAGAGGTAAACGTAAACAGTGCTGTGGGGTCATCGACCTGGGTTCAACTTGACACATTTTTGGTCGGCCCAATTGTACGGGAGCGGCGACCTGCGCCGCCGCCTTGCGCAACGGGAAGCCGGTTGTGTTGTGCCAATCGACTTCGGGAATCGGAACCGAAATGGAACATGTTTCCTGTGACGCGCTCGGGATGAACCGTGGGTTGGGGTCTTAATGTCACACGCTTTTAGTCCTGTTATGCTAATTGTTTTGTGAAGCTATGAGAGTTTTTGGGCTCAAATGGTAGGTATGTTTGGAGAGTGTTCATGTCTGAATGGGCATTATTAGTGTCTTCTTCGAGAGTCTATGTAGAGTAGGGTGGTGGAGCGTCAAAAAAAAAAATGACATCGAATCGATTTTGAATACCTGCACAAAGTTGCATTTGGCTAAATTATAAGTGAATATATTTTTGTTTATTTTTTGGACATATATTTTAGCCCTCTACTTTAGCTCAAAGTTGCCATAATTTAAGGAAATTAGGCATATCTTTAAGCATATACAGAATGTTATAAAAATAAAAATACTATTATATTTCAACGTACAATTAACACTAAAACACTCATTTTATGAACTAAAATCTAAAACTCCACTTGCAAAGATACCCGCAATATTTTTTCATTTCCTTCACATTGACTTCCGAATTAACGTACCTTTGTGCCGTTTATCAGTAAATTGACCTTTTTTATATAAAACTAGTCATATTTAGGGTATTATGAGTTACAATAACAATAAAAAAAGAGTTTATGTTTTATTATGTGATGTTTTATAAATTGCTCATTATTGATTTTTCATAATCTTCAAGGAGCTAAAAATAGGTTCCAATATTTTGTATGTAATTGAGGGTGCAATGCAACATTCTAGGGCTATTCAATATTGAAAAAGAATAAAAAAAATTGACGCTCCACCCTAATGTAGAGGGGCAAATAAAGAAGCTGGTTTAATTTTAATCAAAAGTCGTCTGAGTGCAAAAAAGTAATAAAAAACAAAACTTTACGTGCAATAAAGTCTATAAAAAATTAACGAGGCTTGTTTATAGAAACAATAACATATTTTTTTGGCAACAACATTTACAGTGTTTTCTTAAATCAATTCATTTTTTTGGCAACTATGGTGCATGTTGAATTCTAACCAAAATAATCTTTTATGTTCTCAAAATGGTGCGATGCGTATTTTTCGTTAATTATGTAGTTCATGTCAATCACCCAAAAATTCCATCGCTGACTACCTACATTATGATGACGCAGTTATGTTATTTACTTACATAAATAATTAAATAAGTTAAGAATGTGGTGGAATTCCAACAGTGTCAAGAAACTGATTTGAAAATAATTGTTTCATGATTCTTAATAATTATGTAGCGTACCATGTGTTTCAGCACCTTTGTTGGCTAATCTTAATACATAAGAATCATTCATTCATTCATTCAGAACGGAAACCTGATCTTCGAGTAGGTAAGTACCAATAAAATAATGTCATAATAAAAAGACACTTGTAAGCTATTAGATGAAATATTGGTCCTATTTGTTTACATGCGTTGTAACAATAAAAGTTAGCTGTGAATATTCCGGTCGAACAGCACAAACAAAAACTAGATACGGAAGAGTTAGGAACGGTGGAGTTGTAAGGGAAAGGAATCTATATCCCTTTTAGAAGATTCCGCTAATGTCACGAGGGGATGCATGAAAAAATGCAGGTAGGGCCCCGAGCAACGACCCCAGGGTTTTTGGGAGCTGACGTCACCGCCTTCTGCAGCCCGCTCAATAACACGAATGTGTACCAACGTTACGTCACGCGGTTTTTTACAACCCAAAAACTTGTGGCTTTGTGGTTCCATATTCCTTATCGTGAGATCACGACCGTGAGTCGCGCTTTTGTTTCGAAATAAAAAACGCAATGAAAGCTAAGTACAAAGACTAAAATAATCTACTGGCATCACCGCCCATTCTGCCCAAATGTCGAAACAAGGATAAGCGCATATAAATAAACAACACATTCGCGTTCTTGAAGGTTCCCTAATATTCTGAGAATTCGACTGAGCACGCATGCGGATCCGACAGCAAAATGGATGTTATTTTTTGCTTTTCCAATGTGTAACTATACAATTTGCACTAGAGCCCTGGTGTCGATGACCTCTCGCCAGCTGTTTGACTATCGTGGTTTACAAAGCAAGGTAAGACGGGTTACTAAGGAATCATACGCAGTACCGGTGTACGCTTTTATTCGAACCGTGACAAAAGAGCCGTGAATAATGACATCATTATTTTCTTATAATGAGTAGGTACCACAAACAATGGCAACCATGTAGCCTAAACACTTCGCAGTTTCGGTTGTTCAAGAACATTCTGTTACGCCTTTACAACGATGAAAAAATCAAACATAAGTAAAGAAAGACGTAAAAGTCACCGTAGAGGTGTGTTAACGAATGCCATTTGAATGTATACTTCTTATTTAGAAGGTGTTTTGAATGGAATATTAAACAGGACCGAGTCATGGGTTTAATGTGTCGCTGCTGCTCTATAGCGTGGGTCATGAGGAAGCATATATTTAGAGGAGTCGATAGCGGCGGCGTGGCTCCACAAACCCACAACAGCTGTAGACAAAACGCCACGCTCACCAACACATGCTCGCACCCCTGCAACACGCACACCACTGCACACTAAACACGTACCAATACGTAACGTAAACACACGCAGGCTTATGTACACCAGATGCCCCCTACACCGAGCGAGACGGACATACTAATAAACATCATGTTAGAAGAGAATGCAACATTGAGGGAGTGAGGCTCGGTTTGACAACATGCAGAGACGTCTAATTAAATGTAGTTGAAGGTCGAAAAAATAAGAGGATGTATGAAACATTATGTCAAGCACTCGAATATGTGAGATGTAAAAAACAGTCGTACGCAGCTTTAACGACTGACGATCGTGCGCATACGAAACAAATAGCAATGCCTTAAACAGCGAATGTTTCGTAGGAACCAGCTAATAGAAAAATAAACAGACCCGGTCCGAGCGAGGCCGTTGTTAATTAACATACAGATAGTTTAATAAAAGGCAGGAAACAGGCAGCGAGGGGAGTAAGCAATGAAGCGGTAAAAATAGAAGTGGGGGCGACAGAGACGCGCAGGAATCGATCCTACGAACAATGCGACGATGCACCGTTTCATGCCAATCAATAATAGATGGTACTAGCGTGCAACAGATCCGTGTACATGACGCTTATTATTTTGGATTATTGAAATTTTATCCCGCAATTTTTTCAATTACTCGAAATTTTGTTTTGCTTCCATTGTAAATTCATCCCACATCGCTTTTAATTCAGTTTCCAATAAATACAGTTTGCCAGTTTTATATTCTATTTACTTTGCGTCATAAATAAATATTAACAATACTGATTTCGTTGCCAAACAAGTTATATCTAAAATCAGTTTACGTTAATATATTAAATCGTTGATAATTTTCAATGTTTACGTGATTTCAATTTTTACGTTGTATCATCAACTATATTTTCAGAGCATTCCAAATGAATTAGCTCATTTAATACACGTTTAAATTCTTTAATCCAATCAGATTTTTTATTTCTCATTAAGACCTGGCCGTCCATAAATCCAATCCCTTGCTAAACATTGACATTTTAAAATAAAAGCTCTCCAAAGTCCAACTAAATAAAACCGAAAACTGCAAGCAATCAATTTAAAGTTTCGAGGGAAGTCCCAAATGGCAGCGGTGCTGCAACCACGTTAATTAACGAAATGAATCGATGGTGAGTGCGGAAGTGGTCGGGGACACCCGTCCCGGTTATTTTAGCCACGGCGCGCAACCGCCGCGCACTTGCCGTAGGTCAGGCACAGGAACACGAGCAAGCCCTAAGTACTGGGGGAATATATAGGTCATGCAGCAACATGAGACGAACCGTGACGCGATGTACGGGTTCGTTGCAAATTGGGTAGTTTATCAGTCATGCGGCAATGTTGCGGCAGGTCTGGAGGTCATTCACTTTGATAAGGTTCACTGACGTAATTCAATTAGCTATAATGCTCGCCGCCGCCGTTTTGATGTAGGTTATTTGTGGGTGTGGATAATAATATAGTCCAATTATACATATTATTGTATTGACGCATGTTTGTTTTCGTTTTAGAAGTGCATCCACATTGCTGGAATAACTAAAAATAAACCATTTACCATGTATACAGTGAGCTCAAATTACTCATAACGATTCGACATACATATTTACCGGTGGAATAAAATTGGTGTCACATTTTTGTTCTTATTGCGATTCCACGGTCTCTTGATTAAAGAAATATTTTTTTTCAAACCGCGTTCACCGCAGTGGGAACACAGCAGGAGTCTACCGCAAGCCGTACCCGAGCGCATCTCGACGCAGGCAGGCAAAACCACGTCTAGACGCCTCTGTATACAAACATTGCCATTATAGCCAGACCTGCAATATTCATTTACTTTCCTTTATTTAACAAGGTTGAATTAGCACCGGTGGGGCGTTGAGGATCAATTTACATTGGCTGTCTGATATTTATTGCGAATGTGTTTGCAGTTTTAATTTGTTTAAGGCACTACAAATCGTGTATCTTATCGGGTGGTCTTGACTAAAATTTGCAAGCGTGTGTCATTTTTTACAACCGAACTCATATTCTCTGGCAAGTTTACTTTACGACGTCTTCGCGTTCGAGCTAGGCGTGAGTCAGCTCGTAGGTATTTAAGCAACCCTTTGTTATGGTCGCGCAGTGTAAACGACCAGTACAAAGGCAGTCCGGCGAGCCGCCCTTCAGCTGACTGAGACCTTGGCTGGATTTAGATGCGGTTCGTCGGACTCCCCGACGACACTCGATTTAGTTTTCATGTCGATTTGGACCTTTTCTAGCGATTGGCACAGGAATGCAACACGCAATCTCGGATGGGCTTCCTTTTTTTTTGTCTATTTAGAAAAAAGAATGTTCGGAATATTCGGGGCATTTCGAATTCTCGGTTCGGTTTTTTCTTAACCACAAGTATAAGGTCAGTGGCCGCTGTGGGACCTTGGCCGATTTTAAACGCAAGTTCGACGTTCGACGTCTGAACGGGCGCGCTTGCGTCGGCGGCGTGTGCGTTTTATAACTTTCCCCGGCTAGCGATAAAGTTCATGTTTGAACTTTGTTTCCTGATGATCCGTACGGTTTATAAATAGACGCACATCTGCCAGATGGTAGGTGAAGACGGTCATAAAATGTTTATGGAAATATTTAAACAGTGAACTGAGCTCTGGAAATTGAAAATCCAGCAATTATAGCTCATGATTCAGTGAAGAGTGAAACGAACTGTAGCTTATGAGTACTAACGCAGCGCTAATGGTTGTTTTCAATCAGAACCAAATCACGTTCCTTTATAGGAGAGCCTTTAATCTTGTGTCTAATAACGTTTAAGACTGTCCTCCACAATAGTGTAAACAGTTGTTTTTTCCTTATTTAAATGTCGCTGGTCTATTTGTAAGCCGGCTTGGGATACCTGCCGTCTCGCCGGTAGACCTTGGCCGAATTTAGCCGGGGTCATCGCACTGCAGGTCGCTTTCTCCTGCGTGGCGCATGCGCGATGCAATCAGTGCTGTCTAGCTGAACTTGGTGCTATTGTGCTGAGTAACTTAGTAGATAATAATTGTGTGACGTAATAAACTATCTTGGTCTTGGAATGAAAGGAAAGCGAACGATGTGAGGCGAAGATATCAGTGTACGGCTTCTTGTTGAGTGTTGGGGTACTAGTACTATTCTGTGGTTGGAGGAAACTAGCTTGACACTTACCTACCTACACGTATAAAGAAAACTGACAGATGATTCTCGAATGCATTTTTACACTAAATAGGAGCTTGTGAAAAAGCTCGGCGCTCGGCTTCGCCTTTGAAATAAAATATAATGGTATTTTAAAAATGAACTTACATGTACATTTTAATTAATATTAATTATAACCCTGTGTAATTATGAATTTTAATTAACATGTTCAACCTACTGCTTGATCTAGAGCAAATAAACAATAGTGAAACAAACACAATTAGTTGCATTATGTTCTCATTTAAAACGCAACTTGCATAATAATATCAAGCAATGTCATCTAAACACAATAATACAGGTCTAAATATTCCTAACTGTAGGCTATAAGTGTCAGATTTGCATATCAAATGGTCTAGATTATAATATTATAGTTATGAAATTAGGCTGAGGTCGACAACCAACTATTTACATATAATTATATCTTATGATATAATAATCCTATGGAATCAGCGCACTCCTGTATTATTTATAGCAAGTTTTATAGGAAAATTATATCAAAGTTACTTACATTTTATTGTTTGCAAGATTGATTATTACTGGTTGGTAAATTACTGTGTTGATAAATTACATCATGATTGTAATGGTAATTTATATCATTTTCATAAATCAATTGCAGTATGATTTACATAATAATTAATAATTATAGATACTTATTTTAATTTTTATATATCAGTCTACCAGTACCTTAGACTTTATTTTATTTTGTAAGATTTCACTACGAATTCCAACATACTTTGTTACAAACATGTTCTTAATTTTTTATAACCGTAATAAACGCGTGTCCTTCTATTAAGACTCTTATCAAACATTATTAGAGATTGTAAAAAACACAGGAAAAGCGAACAACATACTAGTCACACACTTCCCTCACCATTACATCCGTGATTGCGATCGATTGACGCACTCGGAATATTGATACAGCCACCAACGATTGTGATCCGATCATAATCGAATACTCGCGTGAGTATCGATATCTCAATGGTAATGCGATACTTATTTAGCAATAGGCAGTCGAGATCGTTTCTCTGATACAATTAGTTGGCAATGAGAATTTGAACCTGATTCTTGTTGATGTTTAAGCCTTGTTTTGTTACCGTTTTCTGACGTCCAGAAATAAAGTTAAATTACATCGTAAACGTATAGAACGTTGCTTGAAAAAATAAACACAATCGAGATAGTTTTTGCCTATTTCCTGCCTCTATTTCGGAATGAGGACAGTCAATTCAAGATTCCGATTACTTATATCTCAAAATAGAATATAACAATTAAATAAAACTTACGTACTTATTATACCGATTCAGAGGAGATTGAGAGCAGTGATAGCCTAGTGGTGTGACCGTCAGACTGCCAAGTCGTAGGTCTCGAGTTCCAACCCAAGTCACGCACCTCTGACTTTTCGGATTCATGCGCGTATTTTATAATTACCACTTGCTTAAAAAACGGTGAAGGAAACCTCGGGAGGAAACCGGCATGCCTTTTATTTATTTTTTTGTGGTTGAGAAATCATCTAATGACTTCTCCCGCTCTGGGGGGAGCGGAAGGGCATGTCAGACTTTTACTGACTAAAACCCACCCGTGTTCCTTCAGTTGCCTGTTGCCAAGGTCCCAGTATCCCTTTCGTACTAACCCGCAACCCTGCCAGGCAAACCGGCATGCCTGAGAGATATTTCTCAACAGCATGTGGAGCCAAGTTAGAGGCTCATGGGCGGCTTTAAAACTTTGAAACCAGAGGGCCTAGACAAGTGACAATCGCTTCAAGAGTTTCGTATTTCGACAACGCATACATACAGGCTTTTCGATAGCTTATGTCAGTCCTATACATTTTTGCCTTTTCCATCATCGTTATCGCTGATAGAATGTCATTTTGTCTAGGCCTTCAGGTTAGTCACTAACCACACGAAAAGAAGAAGAAGACCAATTTATTAAATAACAGGAAAATAAGTCGTTGAGTAGTTTTAAAACTACGGCTAAACCTTGATTCCGTTTGCCTGGAAGCTATCAATCGCTGTCTTAACTTAAAACTACTAATTAAATAATTCAGATCTCGTCAGACCACAATTTATTGGTAAGTACATAATAATAATTCGAAACACAGCAGTTGCTATGTAATAAATCAGTCGGGAAACACCTCCACCTTGCTAATAACGAAGTTCATTAGATATACGATAAGCGTTTGATTCGACGATGAAAATCTACTAAATAATTTTTCGGTCGTTTCTTTGGCACGATACTGTATTTTATGAACGCAAAAAAAATCGGTGACGCAAAGGGTTCCGTACCAGCCGCCAATATTTAACACTATAAATGAAAAAATACAACACTATAAATGTATGTTTATTATGTTTATGTATGTATCTATGTATGTTTATTTAATTATTATTCATTATTTTCAAGTTATATGTATTATCTTATGTTGCACCTGCCATGTCTGTCTCTGCATCACCCTAAGGTTGACTGGTAGAAAATGTCTCAGGCATTAAGTCCGCTGTACAGTAGTTTTTACTTGTGCATAAAGTTTTAATATATAAATAAAAAAAATCCTTTAGTACCTAATAAAAAAATACAAGTTTCATTCTTTTTTATTTTTTATTGTTATAGCGGCCATAGTAGTACACACTATGTGGAAATTTCAAGTATTTACCTGTTACGGTTCGTAAGATACAGCCCTATGACAGACGGACGGACAGCGTAGCCTTAGTAATTTGGCACCCTTTGGATATGAATGTAAACTCTTTTGTTTTTTTGTAACTATGGACTTGTTATTGCGTGTATGATGGGATTGTCAACCTTGGACTAGTGTGACCCAAAAATAATAAAAATATCAACCTTGCCACTCTGGTTACAAATACATAATTGTACAAAATAGTCTCTATCCGGTCATAAATTGTCAATAACACAAGTTTTGTAGCTATAATTGTGAGTGATTAATATATCTCTATAATTATATTCTGTTAACTGCTAATTGGATTCTTATTAAGAAAGTTTTTTCTATTTAATGAGTTTAATATCGACAACCTGTGGTTTTATAAGTTTTAATTTTTATCCATTATTAAATCACATTTAATTTCTTTCTTTTTGAAGTAAAACATTTCAAAAGAGACGTGATTAATTTTGTATAAGGGATTCATTTGACAATTAAATAACACTGTTTGCAAAATACTTGAAAACCTTTCAACGAGCTAATCCAATATTAATTTGAAACGTAAACAACCGTATGAAACTGAGATATTATCAGAAGGGCTGCTAAGAGACGCTTTCCCTCATAAATTGAGCGTAACGTAACTTAAGCAAATAAAGTTATGGATAATCCTTAATCCGTTGCTAAAAGCCCACGATGTTGGCAACGCCTGTCATGTTGGGTACAGACAACAAACAAACTCAATCCATATAACACAGTTTACTTTGCGAAGTGGCTCGGCCTTGGAAACGGATTCAAACACCCGAATTATTTATATACGAGATTATTAAAAGTTTTCCCGAGAAATGATCACACGAATAAGTGTTTACTTATACCTACTTTATTTTGAAGTGGTTTGGGTTTTCTCAAAAAAGAATACAATAGCAAATTGAGGCTGTACAGTGTTTAAAACACTGTACAACTGTGTCGAATTTGCATTATTCATGAAATCTTGAGTAACTTTTAAATAAGTCTGGTGTTAAATTACTTTATTTGGAGGTTCTTTAACTGGAAATCTCAATCAAAATTATAAATCGTGTAACATATACTTTAGTTCTACATTACCATATTAGATCCCACAGATATTTCTATGAAGTTACCACGGTGATATTTTGACATTATATGAAAACTTAAAACTAACAAATCGAATACCATCGGATGTGATTTCGAAATGTCAAGGTTTATAAACCTGTTCCATAGGACGTGATACACCCATGAAGTTAAATGGTAAGTCAGACTTTATTTGTGCGTCAATTATTTCTTTGGGAATAAACCTATCTAACATATTTTGGAAATTAGAATTTGATTCCAGCTAGTTATCCTTACATATTATAGAACAAAGTCCTCCGCCACGTCTGTCTATCGTCGTGTTCGCGATAAACTCAAAAACTTCTGCACCGATTTTCATGCTGTTTTCACCAATGGATAGAGTGGTTCTCGAGGAAGGTTTTAGTATATAATAATAACCGATATTTACGCGGGCGAAGCAGCTGGCATCAGCTAGTTATCAAATACAATGTTGAATTCGATTGAAGATGTTCATTTAGCATAAGATAACATCACGCCTGTATTTCCTGAAGGGTTAGGCAGAGGTGCACCTATAGTAGGTACACCCACATCTTACCAGTTATGTTTAAGTCCCATGTAATAGGGGGCGAGCCTATTGCCATCAACCGGGCACAAATCCAAGCTTCGGGGTGCTACTGAGAAATTCCCGATGGAGAAACCCAATAGGTAACACTTTGCCCGACGAATGGAATCGAACCCAGGACTTCACGCTCAGCAGTAACGCTTTCGACCACTAGAAAAACGAGTCAGTTTCGTTTACGTTGGCAATGCTTTCGAAAAACGAGGCAGTTTCGTTTACGTTGGTAATGCTTTCGAAAAACGAGGCAGTTTCGTTTACGTTGGTAATGCTTTCGAAAAACGAGGCAGTTTCGTTTACGTTGGTAATGCTTTCGAAAAACGAGACAGTTTCGTTTACGTTGGTAATGCTATCGAAAAACGATGCAGTTTCGTTTACGTTGGTAATTAAATTACATAAGTGTGACTGCTGAACAAATGGTCATGGGTGTGATTCCCATGTCGGACAAGGCTCTGAAACGGGTTTCTCCATCAGGAATTTCCCTGTTTGGCTCTTTGAACGGTAGTGGCAAAAAGCGAACATAACAGGCGAAAGATGGCTGTTCTAAGACACCCCTGCTTACCGCCTCGGGGCATAGAGGTGTGGCTTTGTGTTATGTAATAAATATACACATGAGACATGAAGAATCTTCATACCTATAATTTTTTAGAATTGTTTTTTCATTATATTCGCTAGTTATGTTAATGCATCCATTTTTCATATCAATCGGTTGCTATGTATTTTGCTGTTTAAAAGTATTCGAGACGATACGCCAATTAGAACTAATTTATGAGTGACTTGTCTGCAAGATCACAGACAAAGTGTCAATGGTTTGTGCACATATCTAACGTGTATATTTATGTATCTGATTAGCTATTCCTCTTAATAATGTCACCATTTTGGATCTTCTATTACATTATTGTAGATTGAAGTCGCTTTTCATGTTTGTCGGTATGTCCGCGTTGTTCTTCTAAACCACGCAACAGATTTTGATGAGGTTTTCCTCATCGTTTAGAGAATTTATTCCGGAAGGTTTATGTTTTTAATACGTTATTATTAACGTTTCATATAACTAATAAATCTCGATATTTTGTCAAAACCGAAGCAGGAGCGTCGCTAGTAAACTTTATTAAAATATACATAATTGTTTAATTTACATGTTTAATTTTCTAAAAGACTTTGAATACCTACCGTCATAATACATACTTACAGTCATTTTGAAACGACACGCTGTTTAGGTTTTAATTAAGTAATACCTAACATTCTTCATAAATTCTAACAATAGTCTGTTGTTTTATTTCTAATATAGATATAGACTCTGGTATCCGTGGCCGGTGGATCAAAGAGCTGGCCACCGGAAATCAAAGAGGTCGAACGAATGACGTCATTTTATATATCGATGGAGCAAAATATTAGATTTATTATAACGTACATACTCATCATTTATCATAGATTAAATTAATTTATTATAGAATGAATATATTGCGCAGTGTCAATGTCTGTGAGCTTGCGTGGGTGAATTCTTATTTTAAATGTAGCCAGGTAGGTACACAAGATCATAGGTACTTCAAATTATTTCAGAACAATAAAAGTTTAGTTAGTTATACATGTAATTAGCAATATAAAAAAACCTAAACATTATCACGATCTTCGAGCTCTGAGAGCATATTAATTTATGTGCTTTGTTATCTAAGATTAATTAATATCCTTTCAGACTTCGAATCCAAGGTTATACAATTCATTAACTGTGCATCTTAACGAGTCTGGACTATTCGCAGAACACGAGAAGAAAATTAATAATTAGTAATATAAAAACCAGAAAAAATAAGTTTGTTTCCAGTGCATACCTTGAAAAGAAAGAGATCTGTCTCAGACTGTTCGTTAGTCTGTTTACCTTCGTTAGAGGAACAAAAGCCGCTTTGTACGAAAAACTCTCCTTTATTTAAATAATATTTAATTTACCTCATACCAAGCTCATTGTACCTGTTTTATAATTGCTAAGTCTTTTCTCCAATAAATAGTCCCACGATTTTAACTTTTGACATGAATAAATATTTAATTATTCATGTATAAATGCTTAAAGTGTAACAACCTCTACGCTGTGACTAATAAATTGCTATAGTATTGTGATAGCGTTGGTTTAGGTAATATTATGCAATTAAAATTAATATTTATGTGGTTTTAATGTAACTAAGCAGTTATTTTATTGCAGGTCATGCAAGTTAGCTTTGATTTTATATTAAAATAGCCAACCTGGCAATGCTGATGCGTTGCTAACAAAGATAAGCATTTATTTATTTTAATTGTTATAATATTATTAGATAAATAATATAATAAACATGTGAACCACGTCCGCAATGGCAATTAAATCAATAATTCGGCATTATTGAGTAGTTTGTTAGCCGTTATTATCATAGTAGACACCAAAAAAGACTTACGCTGTCTGCTTATAAAATAAAATTATGCTCACCTTCATTATAAATTCGAATTTAGAAGCTCCATGAGCAAGACTTTACTCATAAAGCCGCCCCGCCGCCGTCCGCCACCCAGTCAGCTTTAATTGAGTTTTACAACAAGCCTTTATTTTTTAATCAAGAAAATTCTTACATCGCTAATTACTCAATTCATTGCTCGCACAAAAGGCTCGGTGTCTCATAAATTGCCACAATTCCTTCAATTAGAGATCGACGGATAGCGTCCGCGTACAATTTATATAGAAACAGCGACAGAGCATTAATCACAATAAGGTCGTTGCAATGGAGTGATGAGATCATTTCGCTGAGCGATAAAATTGACAGGATCCGAAGATGTAGGGTCAAGACCGACCATTTAAAGGACTAAAGGAGTGAGACAGAGACGTTTTATTAGACTCGTGTAAATTGCGAGGTGGGTGAGTCAATGCAAGATATTTATTTATAAGTCAATAATTTTATCTCTGGACGTTGGAACAAGTTGAATTGCGTTCATATACAGAGTCACACATAAAGTTTACAACTCTAAGAGTCTAGCTAAGTTTTGATTCCTTTACGACAGCTCCCAATGCTCCCATTGGCTAACCAATTATTTATGGCATGTCTGTATTTAATCGAACCCTCAGACCAACAAAAAAGGAAAGACAGATCACACCGTACGTCAAAAGTGAAGCCACCTTTTTATCTATGTGTGTGTAAAAAGGGTTGTCAGTTGTTAAAGTTTTTCCCTATAACTTGGGGAATAATATTTTGGGTAGGCTAATATTGTACGAGTAAGATATTGTTGAGTATGGTATTGTACCTCAATTTTTAGGAAGAATTCCGAAACAAAAACATTTTTTTTTGCATTGCAAATTAAATAAAAAAACAAATTAAGTACAAAGTGCATTTATGAGATCACCTTTTATGCAAGAATTGCATGTGTTAGGATACTCCGCTCTTTCACTTAGAATTATCCATTAATTTTCAATTGAGTGTTAAAAAAATATATATATATGTGTATAAATAGGTTTGTAAATTAGCTACTATCCATTTATTTTTATTTTCAGTATTACATGGAAATCTAAAATATTAATTGCATAAAAAAACAGACATATAATTACTCGAAGTAAAAATATCGAATGGGGATATTTGAAATCATATTATGGCAACCCTCGCTTCGTTCGTTCATTCGTTCAGGTTTTTTGTTCCAAATAACCTAAAATTTATAGTTATCTAAATTAAAAAACGATGTTATTTTAAGTACTTACAAGTGAAAACTGATTCCGTGAAACTTTTTCTGTGATTTAGTATTGTTTTTACACGTTTTCACTACACAGGAAGGCATAATTATATTTGTTTTGGTGATGTTAACTAGACGACGACTCGTGACGTACTAGGAGCGATGAGCTTGGTTTTAGTGTAGGTGTGTGCGTGAGCCTGTGTGTTTACTTGCAGGAGCTTGGTTTTGTGGCTTCACTTTTGATGTACGGCGTGATCTGTCTTTCCTTTTTTGTTGGTCTGAGATCGAACCCGAAATAATTCACAAATTCATATTTTGCTTTCCTTAAAATATTATTGAAGACTAATATAATGAATGCTCTTTTTGTGAACCTCTAATAATTCGTATTTTGGGGACCTAAAAATAATAAATAGATAAGAAAGTCCGAGGAACATGGATGAAGCGTTCACTGGGCCGCGGCACCGCTCGCTTCGCTCGTTCGGCTCACGCACAGTTAGTCACAATTCTGACCAACCTAAACCATTTGATCGGAGTATCCTAGACTAGTTAGGTACTGCGACCAACTGTGAGAAAAGGCCAGAAATAAAAAAAAGGCGCATTTGTTTAAAAAAATGGCTTCTAATGAAGAAGCCCAAAAAGTTTATAGAGGTCCATTAATTAAAAAAAGTGTCCATTATTAGAAGGTCAATAAGCTTTTACATCATCTGTTATAGGTTCATAAGAATATAACACAATTCTCACATACAATTTCTTCCTCCCCAAGCTTTGAAATAATTGCAATTAAAACACAAAGAAATCATCCATTCAAAGCTTCACGGTTGATCGGAGGCAGGGGAGGCAGACAGGACGGCTCATTAAGTTATCGACATTAATAATAATGTACTACCAATAGGTACTTTACTGTACCAAGTTCAACCTTCTTAGTTATAACGTAGAACCGAGTTCGTTCGTGGATGATTTAATTTAACAATGATTAATTAACTCATCATGTTATTAATGTTATCATGATCGGCTGTAATGGTTCGCTCGTGGTTCGGTTTATAGGTTAATGGGAAAATTTTGATCTTGAGCAGACTTTAAGGTAGAGTGTGACCAGAATATAAATTAATAGTGGATTTATTTGTGTCATCTATGGATTAAAAGTCACCACCTTAAATTGTCCGTATATTCAAATCACAGCCGTCTTTGTATGTATGAAATGGCTACAACTCGGCAAATTAATGTAGTCTGACAATTTGATAAACAATGAATATCACCGACGACTGTACTTAACTAAAACTTTAGCTTTGAATGGAAAAATATTGTGATTAATTGGCGAATGTCATTATTCTTATACAGTGAATGGCAGATTTATTTTTAACGATGTTAATTTGATTAATGTTCCTTGTAAATATGCTTGCTCGACCCCCTTTTTTTTTGAGGGTGAGAAATCATCCAATGACTTCTCCCGCTCTGGGTGGAGCGAAAGGGCGTGTCAGACTTTTACTGACTAAAACCCACCCGTGTTCCTTCAGTTGCCTGTTGCCAAGGTCCCGGTATCCCTTTCGGACTAACCCACAACCCTGGCAAGTTGCTCGACCCCCTAAAGGCAGACCCGCAAAATCCTTTCAATGAATAATAATTCCTTTTTTAACACATCAACAATCGTCAATGAAAAAAATACAGGGTGTAACATCGACTTGCAAACATAATTTTCTAGACCCACCAGCGTAGTTTAAGTCGGTTTAAAAAAAAACTACTGTTCCATACATATATTCTTTAAAAGCTATATCAATTTTAAGCCCCATCTTATTATTTCAGAAAATAGTTACACGCTTTAATACACAAAAAAATATAAAAGTTGTAATTAATGTTAATAAAACAGAACGACCGTTGACTCCGCCTGTTAAGTCAGTTAAACTACCTTGACTTTTAACTCGGGTAGAGCCAAGACCCAACGAACAACATATTAATATGCATGGACGTATAAATATCACCGTATCACACTTTTATTTTTTGAATATTCCATATGCGGTGGTATTCTGCAGGTTTTTAGCCAATTGGCATTTCAAGATGCACACTTCCTTCCACCTTAGCCATTTAAATAACCAAATCTAGGTATTTTTAGATGTAAACTTCCACCTTTTTAATTAGATTCTTGTAGTACCTAAGACGAGTCGTAATATTTTTATAAATAAAATATGCAACAGAGAAGTGGGTAAATCTTTGACTAATACGTTTTCGGCGCAGATTAGGTATAAAACTGTACATTGACTTGCGATGACATTTCCAAATGGTACTCAAAGTTAAAATTCACACGCCATTTGCATTTTCATTGTGTAGTTTCGGTGGTCGTTATTATAGCAACAATAGAATAGTTTCATTATAATTCTTATGTTGCCATCAGGTTTTTGGCATAAAATGTTCCAGTTTTTGAAATAATTGTTCGCCTCTATTACCTACTCGTCCTTGCAACATAAAAATAATAACGATTATTTTTTCTGGGTTCGATTAGAAACTGAGCCGGTTTCAAATTAATCTCTATCTTGATAAATTAAATATTAAGCTAGAGAAACGTTCTAAAATAAGTGCCAGCTAGTATTATAACGATTCCCAGAACGATAATTTATTAAATCATTATTTTCAATTGAATGAAGTCAAGTTTTTCGACGCGGTACACGTGGCGTTCCCAGAGCGATTTATTGATTAAAACGCGACATGCTATGGTTGATGGTGCTGCTACTAATCAATATTAGGGTGGGTTTGCTTGGTGTAGTTCCGTTGGGATCAAAATTCATTAAATTATTTATGGGTATTCGTTATTAGGTAGAAAGCTGACAGTGTTAGTCGTCTATTCGTATGATTCTTGTTGTGGTGAAGCATTTCGGTACAAATAGCTGAAAAAACTCACAGGAATTCATTATTGTATTTTTTTTTTCAAGATTGAAGTAAAACCTACATAATATAAAAGATAATTATAACGTAGATATAATGTCAAACACATACAGTGCATTTATTTTCTCATACAGTGGTATGGCTAATCACCGAGCGTGAAGTTTAACGACCACTGTCGAAAACAACGGTCGAAATCTTATTTTATTTAGTAAAATGTTCTTACACCATACAATAGGTAGGTAGGTAGGTACACATAACCGTTACTGAGGCAATTTGAGGTAGTCGAACACTGCTAGTTTCATTCTTATAGTACGAACATAAACGACATAGGAGACGAGCGGTAATGACGAATGCGCCATGCTACGAGTGTAAACCGAGAATCGCCTTCGTTATTAGAAGCAAGTAAGCTAAGTAGGTATGTTAGAGTTAGTTAAGTTAAGCAAATCTATCTGGTTACTCGCTGTAAGGTAATCGAATCCATTATCTTCTATCCAAGTACCTACCTTTTAGCACTAGGGTTGTAGGGGTAATTTGTGTCAGTGCCTATACTGACACAAATTAAGGCTCTTACATACTGGTGCGATCCGTCGCGCGACGCGAATTTTAACAAAACATTTTCTGATTCTACGGCTACACTTCGCGTTATCGCGAAGTTTTCTTCGTGCGCTCTTTCTCGCACACCCCTCGATTACTCTCTGAGCAATAGAGAGCGCACGAAGAAAAGTTTGCGATAACGCGAAGTGTAGCCGTAGCATGAGAAAACTTCACGGCGAACAATGCGCCGGCGGCGGCGTCGCGTCGCGCGACAAATCGCGTCAGTATGTAAGAGCCTTTACCCCTGCATTCAAAATTTCAAAGCAGCTGACTAGCTTCACTTCTAATGCCATCGATGATTGAATTTAGTCATTAACTTAGACATGGAGAATGGATTACCATTAGCCTCACAAAACTGGCCACTCTCTAGAAAGAGACAAAGCAACTGAGCGGCCAATACTTGTCTCTTTTCTGCAAGCCTGTAAATGGAAATTCAGTTTTGTCAAATTCATTTGTTTATTCAAAATCAGAATTCTAGAATGAGACGAATAATGGCCGCACATTCGCTATGGCCCTCTCGTACTTTTCGGTCTGTATTCACTGCACAACTGAGTACGGAACACTCAGTCCATTCTCTGTGTCTATGGTCATTACCTACCTAGTCAGACAGTGCGCCCAGTAGGATACTGTAGTTATGTAGGATACTGTAGACACGTAGGATACTGAATTGAGTCTGACATAGTATTAAACTAACATATATTTTTAAGATAATATGCTGAACACTCTGTACCTGACTTAGTGTTACTTTGTGGCAGAAGTAAAAGAAATTAAGTAAGTCATTTACTTTTTTGCTCAGTTTTAATAGTGAATTAGAGAAATTAATGTGAAACAGTTAAAGTTAAGTCATTTAGTAAGACACGGATGCGAAAAGCAATTATACTAAAGTTATATTGTAATAAACTGTTTTAGACCAGTTTGATCATTTTTGTTTAAAAGATGCTCTAGTCTAAAAGATACTTACCTACATAGAATGCTATATGTGCTTAAGGTTGTTTATTTCCACTTTATAAATAGATCGAGTGAATAATAAATTATAATAATTAATAATATGTAGAAAAGATATCTAGACATTTATATACATCAATAATAAAGCATCAATCAAGCATTCAATAGGTATTTGCTGTCAAAGCAGTTAGCCATAAATTATTGATAATTATTTTTGTAATCGAACTTTTATGAAATTAATGATGTCAGTTCATAATTTCAGACCAAACTTATATTTTGGAATTGGAACTGTATGTATGTATACAACACTACATAATATTTTTAATAAAATAACTTATAAGTGCACATTGTTTTTCAACGACGGTTTTCTTTCATACCAGTATTTTTCCAAATATAATGGTAAGCCTATACTTAATCGCTTTTGTATTCTGCCAAAGAGAGAAAAGAAAACAATCGTTTAGGTCGGAGCCAAATTGATTAAAAACAAGATTAAAAAATACTTTAGTTAGAGGATCAAAAGTCCTCAATATCTTGGTCCCTCCATGCCGTGGTTCGCACATAAAAATTCCTAAGTACTTACGTCTCATACATTTGTTTTTTTATTATTTACGAGTCAATGTCGTTTAGGACGACAAGAACATTGTGGCACCATTATCATGAACATGATTTTAAAGTTCCATACAGTGTACTGTAGGCATTTGTTTTATTTAAAAGATTAAAACAAAAGGGACGGGTGGACGTTAGATTAAATTAAAATGGCGTTAAATGATTAAAACTTTAAAAATAGAATTTTATTTCTAATTGTAGAATTGGTACAATCATACCTACCTACATAAGTTACCTATTTTTGTTAGGTACCGACATAGGTTTTGCAAAAAAGCTCTTTATATGTTTTAAAAAAATATTTTGGACAATATTCTATTACCAATATTATCAAAAACATCTATTACAATTAATACACCCGAAACTGTTGTCCATTACTCTATACGAATCAAAGAATACTCTGAAAGCAGGCATTGTAGCGCCATCTATCAGTTTACGGTGATACTAAAAAATGTAGAGTTCAGAAACAAAAGTAATAAGTAATATTATCATCGTAAAGGTAGTAAAACATAAAACAATTTTTTTAAATTATTAAAATTGTAATTATCCTTTGGAACCATTATTTTTAGACTGTTTGGTCTATTAGTAATTAAAGTACTTAATTAACTGGTAATTTATGACTATTAACCATACAAATTAAATCCGTACCTACTTATAATATTAAAACAAAAGGTAGGAAAACATCCGAATGAATGTTATTGTTACTAGGCATGTAGTTTGTTACGCCATACGCGACTCCATTCTACGCTCCAATCCGCTGTTGTGTTGTGTCACGGCAAGCCTAGCCGCGGCGTCGAACGAACTCGAGAGCTCAGTCAAGAACGTTCGTTAACCGCGCGCGTCACCCGTTCCATGTACCAGTGCCCCCATCTAGCGGTCAATGTCGGCATGACGTAGTGAAACAACCGAGTTCTACCGTTTTGCTAGAGATGGCGCTAGTAGTATGATGTTGCGATAAAAACCACGTGGTGTGTATTTTTACTTTCTAATTATTATTTTTTTACTAAAGTGGTGTAATAAAAAGTATTCCGTGTGATATTTTTATTTTCAAACAAAGCCTGTTATAAAAACGAAAGCCGTAACCCGTAACTATTTTTAGTCTGTTGTGAACTTGTGAACGATAATTTTCATGGTGTTTGTAGTTGCTCCTTCTTGCTTCGAGTTGATACCTCGACACCCGTCAGCTGTTATGTTTCTATCCTCGGTATAGAAAAACAGTGTCTGCCTATCTTGTGGAACATTACACTAATAATTAAGTTGCTACATTCAGTGGAATGATTGGTATAATAGAGTAATTAGCAATAGGGTCAGCACAAAGGCCTCATTTTCGAAATATCCACGCAATTAACCTAACCAAGTGCTTGTAAAATTACTAGCATGGACCGAATAACTATTCGATTGACCTTTAAGCATTCAACTAGCAGCTGCCTTAAGTTCTACAAAATTAAGTAACCATATTATTATAAATATCAGATGTAGAAAATAAAATAAAAAATAAAAAAGTTGAGTAAGATTTAAATGCACTTGTGTTGAAAGTACCTACGAAACTTTTAGCCTCATTCACGATTCGACACACCTGTCACCAAGACGATGCAGATTTGCTATCGTGACTTGTATAATAGTACTTTCGCCTAGGTACCAAGTCCAAACAAGCGAGCGCAATTACAGACGCAATGAGTTTGGCAAATGGCCGCTGCGACAACAAAGTGTAACGACTCTGTTGGCGGCAGCTTGGAATTAGCACCGCTGAAAGTGATCTCATCAGTCCACCGACCATTACTCATTGGTCGCTAGCAATCAGACTGGGTGTTGCTCACACATCAAACCGAAATAGATGTTTAGATGCGAATTACTATATTTTGTTATCGTTTTTGCATTCATCTTCATTGAGGTTATGTTTAGGTCTTCAGTGACAAAAGTTTGTGCTGGACTTATTGTTTTCTGCTTTCTTTTATTATTTTCCAGATTTACTTTGTCTATCTTGACTCTTTACACTCTCGTCCTGCCACCAATTTACACCAAACAATAGCAACATTGTACTTACTATAAAACTTTCCTAACATCAATTTTCAAAAGAAACCTAAAATGTTATGGAATCAGATGCAGTACATAATGCCAAAATTGAATACACAATAGATTTCAAAACAGTTGCAACACGAGCTTTAGATAATGACGGTGTCATTAAAGTCATTAGCCGACATAAGCCGAGAGGGCCCGACATGCCCGCGAAATGCCTTGATAGCTGTGACAAAATTTAAATGAGCATTTTGCGGTGACGTCATACAACCGGTATTACCCGTAAGTACCATGAATCCCTTTACAAAGGTAATGGTGTTAAGCATGTGCGGTCGCATGATTAGCTACTTGATTGCGATTATACTGATGCTCTTTTTGGAAGACAATTTTTTTTTTTTTTATTTGTAGGAAAAACAGGTTTAAAATATATTATTTCGCGTAACTTGTTTCTAATTAATTTAAATGAGCTCTCTGTGGTCATTTCCTCTTTTCGGATCTGTTTAATGACTCGATTTAACTTAATGTTTGTTTGGCAGGCCTAATGCTACTAGATCATTACTAATCATTCGTTCAATGACTTGAGTCACGGCATATTGCCGAACGTCCAAGGAAACAACAGTCAAATCGGTCAAATGTATATGAAGGTAAGTACTTCTTTTCAGAATTGCACGTAAATATAGTATAGCGTGACATTGTGATGAGGTTTGAAGATAAGGTCAGTTCACAATGGAGGGCGCGTCTGCTGCAACTATTGTGTCGCAGAATACCGCGCCCTCTGGCGGCGCGACGGCGCGTGACCGCCAAACAATGAGCCCCGAACCAATTAGTCACCTCCCGCAATTATGTGCGATTATATTTTGTGCCAAAATGATTTGAGAGCTATAGGTTTAAATAGAAACCTTGGTATAGGTCATGCTATAATTGATCGAGCGATCTCCAACGAAATAAACACGAAAGCGAGACTAAAAGACTATATAAAATGAAGACGTAGCTTCACTTCATAAAATTGCATAAAATATAATTGTCTGTCAATTTGTTTGAGTAAATTACAAAATTACGCATGCAGCAATCGCAGTAAGTGCAATTGGAAAGTAATATCAACTGAGTTTGCAGATGCCTAGTTTAAATAAGAGGGCGTATCTAGTGGCTAACCGCGACACTTTCTACTACGATTTCACTGCGTTTTGTGGCTTAGCATTAGACGCAAGTATAGCAATCTTTAGCTCTATGCAACGTAAACTATTCTTCTTTGTTATTGACTTGACTGTATTTTCGTAATGAGGTGGAGTAATATTGTCATCCATATTTATTATTGTGGTTACATTACGAGCATCGTTGTTATCAAATGTTGCGTTGATAGACACATTTTCTACACGAAAATCTTGTCTTATTACTAACTCACCTTTCGTTGGTTCTGGCTTAGATGGAAAATATTGTGGAAAATCCTTACCTGTAACAAAATAAATTACATTTGAATACTGTGTCATTCTCATGGGTATCACAACAATTTTATTCAAATAAAATGCAAAGTTATAATCTCAAAATATTATATCATTGTTTCTAGTTCGCAGCAGAGCTCTCATTACTGCACAACCAAAGCAGTACTTAGCTACAGCCCAAGTACTGTCAGCTTCAAATACTGTAGAATTCTACATTGCAACAATAGTGTCCCTCAGCGAATAACTGCAGAGTGGCTGCACATAGCTCAATGATTCCCAAAGGAGGATTACAGCACTCTGGAATTGATTCTCTAGAATAGAATAGAAGTAAACAGTTCCTTGGAGAGCTCTATTGTGTTCCATGCTAACAATGGTTTGTGAGCTCCGAAGGACTTTTGCTCCTTTTTGTAGTGTTTGCAACCACAATTTATGGTTATGACAGATATTTTTGAGAATATAAAGGTGGAAATTTTAGTTTGAACTGTACTTGCAACTTTGTGTGGATGCATTTTCATGCGATGGCACATGCGATACTTTCAGTCTTTTGTGATGTTGGCAGGACTGAATATTTTACACAAATACTATCCATTGAAATGAAACTATTTATACGGATTATGTCTCATTATATTTGAGTTCTTTATGCTTTGCGTTCATGGATATTCGAGCGCTTTTCGGTGCGAGATAAAACCGATTTAAAATGAAAAAGCTGTTATAGTCCAATGGGCAATGCTATTTTAGTATTTTGTGAATAAGTCGGAATATTTAATTTAAATGACAAACTTATGATCTTTGTACCTAAATAAACAGTCATCTGTTTTAAAATTAGGCAATTTTGATAAGAATAAATAAATGGATTGTTTAATTTACAGTTATCTTGTTGTTGCCAAAAAGTTATTAAACATAAAAAAAACAATTCGTTCGGTTTTCAATTCACACTAGTATATATTGGCAATCAATCAACAATGTAAAGCGGCGATTGATTGGCACACTACTATCGGTGATGGATGGTAGCTCGACACATACTAAATAAAACTGGTGCATTTATCAATATTGGCTCGACATGTGTGTATGTTTGACGAAAACATATTTCATAAAATGTTTTTGTTTCAGCAGAATTCCATGCGATTGCATGTATTTGATAGCTTCAGGATCTCCTGAAGTTAGTCCAAGTTTCCTTTAGAGAACTGAACTGAATTCATTTTCTTTAAAACTGAACATTTAGACGAACGACGAATTTTTAGAAAGTGGTCTCTCCCCGGTTGCATCAAGTCTCTGTTACCGTCCTCACAGCTAAACCCATGCCTAATTGGAAGCTACGAATGAACCTTTATGATGCGGGTGGTATAGCTCCACGGAGGAGAATAAGAAACGTCATCTTCAGCGTAGCCTTGCCCACCTATGTTGGGGTCGGCTTTCAGTCTAACCAGATGCAGCTGAATACCAGTATTTTGTATGTAGCGACTGTTTAACGGAACTATAAAATCCAGAGGAGTATAAAAGAAACATGCTGCATTAAAAGTAAAACCATTTTCTGTGGCAGCACGAAAAGTTTTTTTGAAATATCAAGAATCAGTAGCCTGAATGCTAACAATGGGAGTACAACATGTAAATAATTGTTTTGGTATTATAAACCACAGCAGTACGTAGTTGTGAGACAACTGTGTTTAAATCACTAGACTTGGAGGTCAAAACTGAATATGATAATGGTTTCAACGAGTAGGAAGTCACATCATCGGCGACCATTTTAAAATTGTCTTCCTTTTAGAGTTCAGCTTCTTGGAAACCAAATCCAACCAAACTGTACATTGAATATTTTTGAAAAAAAGTAATAGTTACGAGGTGTGGGAACGATTCTGATGCCAAATATATCGTTTATAGATACCAATATACATGGGCACATAATTATGAAACGTCAGAAGCTATAGGTGCACGGTTCCAATAGTAAAATTAATTGGTCGTGTCCTATGGAGAAGAGCCGGCCAGAAACTCCACGGTTACTCTTATAAAAAGCATGTCATCTGTATCGTCCTGATTTTTTTATTCTGTTTTTAAATTTAGTTTCTTTTTATATAATGAATATTATGTTTCGGCTGCTGCTCACTCTTGACCAATATTTTGTTTCATTCATTTAGTTTGACCTATGACAACTGCTGTCAAGTTGATTGAAATTTATTTTAACCTGTTTTTAGTTCAATGGCATTATGTTGAGAAAATACGTCGAGGCCTTGGTTAAATCAAGACAAGAATAAAATTGAGTTGTCTGCTGTGGCTTCGAAATATTGCTTTAGATACTAATTTAATTTCATGAAAGAATATTTGTAGATGGAATATAAAAAGTCTTAAAAAGCTGTCCCACAGCCAACGAGGAAGCGTCTAGATATCAACGATTTTCTCGCTCAACAAACATTCAAAATATTGCACTCTGGATAGAGTAAATTTTCATTTGAACATTTTTAAAGAAACAGAATAGTTTGGGAACGGAGGATGTAACAGCGAGCGAAGCAAGCTCGAAAATTTTAGGACCCCGCCCCTAGAAGGTAAGGTTTTCTTTGACATACCACGCGGGCGAAGCCGCGGGCGGAAGCTAGTACATTATATATGAACAAAACAAAGAGAAAGGCCACACGATAAACACGTGTAGTGTAGAGAGAGGTGAAGTCAAATAACTGTCTGTCAGGCTCTCAACGATGATATGAGTGTAAACCGAAACTACTTTGCAATAATAAAGGAACTTTAGTTTCGTTAATTAAGCAGAGACACGGTCGTGCAATGAATGACCTAAATTCTTTATTATTAAAAATTGTATTCTTGGGCTCTGAACATAGCTGTACAGTTTATTATGCACGGAAATGAAATTACACGGCCGTTATAACTTGCCAGGTCTGAAAATAAGCGCACATACTGGTGCAATGTTTTTCTAAAATTTCAAGTAATTCAAGGCGGAAGTTACACTGCAACGGATATGACTTTTACAGTAGTCAATTTACAGCTGCTGCCAAGGGCCAAGGTACCAAAGCCCTTTAAATTGGGCCAACCTCGATTACCCGCCGTGGTCGTTAGCTCTTCTCTTTTATGGACACTTAAATTGGCATTATATAATAATGCAGTCTTTACATCATTAGTTATTTTTTACGACTTAATTGCGTACTTACAATTGAGATATTCTAAAATTTAAGGAACCTCGCTAATGATGCTGTTCGATATCTGCAGGTCCTTTTTATAGTTAGTTACGTATGTTCGGTTATTTGTGTCCACAGCGGCGGACCCACAACACTTGTTATGGAGAAGAATCGCGTTTCATGAACGCCGTAGTTGTGTATAGAGCAGAGGTAGATTAAAACCGGCTGTTGCTGTTGAAGTTTCCAAAAGGCAAAAATTGGAAAATAGACCCTGACAGTATTTACAACAGCTCAATGAACATAATGAACAAACCAACCAAATGGCCTAACATGTTATCGAAGAGCCCAATCCTTTCAGCTTCAAACGCTTTTCATTCAGTCAGATTACGTCACCTGCATCGTGATCGTTCTGTATCGCCTGCAATCGGTACGTTCGCCCTTGAATACGGATGAGCATTCAACTGCTATGCTCATATGTTATGTATGCACGCTGCAGTCGCCCTCGCTTCGACCTATCTTGTCTTTGTTGATCTTGATTTACTTATTTTGTCATTTAATTGCAGCTGTACCAAGAGTCCGAGTATCTACGCCTTAACTCGTTTTCTTTTAATTCGACATTTGAATTTTGTTGAGTCTAGAAATCGATGTTTATGGAGGGTTAATTTTTATTAGTTTGAGTTAATTATTTTGGGGGAAATGGACCGGATTTTGACGTCATGATATGTTATGGCTGTGTCTAACCCTAATAATCTTTGTTCTGTAATAAATGTACTGGCACTTGGCAGAATGTGATGATACCATTGACTAAATCTCGTTATGCCGTTGGTCCCGGCTGTCATTTATGGATCTTGATAGGCAGTCGCTCCATGTAAAATACTGGTATTCTAACCGGATGCAGCTGCATCCGGTTAGACTGGAAGCCGACCCCAATATAGTTGGGAAAAGGCTAGGCAGATGATGATTGTGACAAATAAATGATTATAATCATAGTTTTACGATGCACTCCTTTGAATTAATTTCTATTTTTATTGTAAAACGATCGAATTTCTTATGTAAAAATAAAATGATAAAGTTAGATCGTCCAGTTATAAATTGAGTTAGGTTTCCATTTGAAGCAATAAAAACTATGGATTGCAATCTATATTGAGTTACTGAGGGTTTCTTTTTTATTTTATTCAAACATAAAAACCAATTGACACGATTCTACTTCTTGTTTTCTTAATACAGTTTGTGCAATTTTGATGGCAGAGTCATACTAATTTAAATTCATGGATTCCACGACGAAATACTGCTGTGCACAGTTTGTTCGCCATTTTGTGACGAATATTGTTTTTCAACGGCCGCCATTCGCGTCATTCGGTCGTGTTTAGAGAGTCATCAATGGTGAAATATTCAAAATCTCCTCTTTTCGAATATCAATGCATATTCGCGAGTTGTGTAGCGTTTTTCGAAAAGAACCGTTTTGTGATCCACAAAATGATGTTGTTTATCGGAAACGGAATCGTGTATTTTTTACTTTAAGTTATAAATACTATCTTTAAGAGAGAGAGATGAGATATTAGGTATGTAGCAACATTTAACGAACATGGTTTTACTCCATTCGTTTTGTCATTGTCTTGTTAAAGTTTTACTTAGTTCTAATTATTTTCTTTGAACTTTTTGCTGAGAAATACCTTTGAATTAGTCTCAATTCGATCGTAAAAACGTACCCATCTATGGTTACCAACAAAGAAAAAGAACGATTTTGTTATCCTACCAAACAAACCTACACGATTTTCATGTCTATTCGCTCAAATACTTGTAAGGTAAGATACATACTTTTATTAGGACTTATATAGATGAATTTCATTAATTCTATACGGTACCTTAGCTTTTGCTTCGACCTTTTCCAAGCTGAACTGTTCCTAATATCCCCGAGGCCATTTTAGTGCAGTGCTGAGTTATACCAGGCCATGGCCTAAGGCGGAAGTAATTCGAGTAGCCAGTGAAGCCTTCCAACTTATTCTATTAACTACAACACTAGAGTTCGAAACATACAAGCAATTATATACACTACTGCGACTACAGATGCGGGAAAATCGCCTGCAACCAATCCCTGGGCATAAGATATGTATATATGCATAAGATTTGAAATCAGTTTTTTTTTTGTATTTTATGTAATTTTGATATCTATGAAATATTATTCGATACAGACATTATTTATTCGCTTTAAGATGCAATGAAAAAATGTTTTTTTCATCAAGTATTATTGGATTACTGCCTACCTACTGTAGCATAGGGTCTGTGTTTGACCCAAGGAGTATTAAAGTATTCCAGTTTTTAATTTTCAGCTGTGGCTAGTACTTTAGATATCTGTGCGTCTGGTAGATGCAAAAGCCTTGCCCCTATCGGAATAAGTTTGGATGTACTAACACGTCTGCCAACCCCTTTCGAGGAGTTAAGGCGTGATGTTTATAATAACACCTGCTGCCGATATTTCATTAAGTCGCTTACATGTTCGTAAGTTAAATTCGTATTCTCAGTATTGATTGCCGCATGCACAGAAATGGGGAACTAAATGTGGAATTACATAAATTAATATTGCTGTTGGTTAGGGCTTTGTTTTGTGACGTCAATGTATTATTATTTACTGTAGTTTATTATCCTTTTGTCAAGTAGGTATGATGTGATTACCATTGTAGATACACATGAGTACTTTTTGGTTAGATAGGCAGTCAGTCCATCACTATCACTACATATTATAAAACAAAGTCCACCGCCACGTCTCTCTGTCTCTCTGTTCGCGATAAACTCAAAAACTTCTGCACCGATTTTCATGCTGTTTACACCAATGGATAGAGTGGTTCTCGAGGATGGTTTGAGTATGTAATAACCGACATCCACGCGGGCGGTGCCACGGGCATCAGCTAGTGTATAATAAAAATAGCTAGACTACTCCAATATAATTAGTTGAAAAATAAAACACATTTAAGGCTCGTACAAACGGGTGCGATATCGCAGGCCCAACAAGTGTTGCTCTGGCTGTCGCGCCTGTCTGTACGAGCCTTTACGCGTTGATTGAGAACCTCCTCCTTTTTTCTTCGATTAAAAATACTAGGTATGAATGAGTATTTCTTTTTTTACTTAGATTTCCTCAACAAGATTTTCTGTCCGTTTGTAGTCCAAGTTACTGATGAATTTGAAATCGCCAACACGCAATGAGAAAACGTTTCTATTAGGAGTAAAAAAATGTGCTACAATAAATATTTCTATATTTATTGTAGCACATTTTTTTACTCCTGAATATGTTTAGGTAAGTAGATTTTAGATCCCTCAGTCCCTCACAATACAAATAATAGGATATTATATAATATATTATGTAGATTTATCTACACCCATGCTATAAATCCTCTCTAAAAGTTTCTGAAACAGTTAGCTTATAGCTAACATTAAAACATCCAGTGTCATAGTAACCATAATATCATCCAAACAGGTGTTATAATGTTGTACTGAATTTCATAATGCAACTCATTTCACAAAAAAAACATTGTCAATCACGAGCGTTTCACTAACAAAGCACCGTAATTTAAAAACAAAACACATTCAAATTCGAAAAATTCGAATTCACGTCGTACCGCGCCATTTTTGTTCGATATTGGTATTGCAAAGAAACTTTTATAGAAGATTCATATCATGGGTGTAGATAAAATCTTGTATGCAACTGTATATAGTTAGGTGTTAAAACACTCATGTGATTCATGTTTTAATACCCTTTATTATATAACAGTTGCATAAATAACTATTAAATGTCTCTGGCCCAACAAAAGGATCTATCTTGGCATATTGGGCGTACGGCAAATAAACCGGGTTACGACCGGGTCACAGCCGGGCTGTCCCGGATCGACACACTGACCCGTATAGACGAATAACAGGAAAATGTATTGAAATATATCAAACAATTATTATTGTATGGACTTCTAGTTGAAAACAATAAAAAAATATTAGGCTGAAAGGTTTTCAGGAAAAAAATAGTAAAAGAGATATTTGTAGCTAGTCGTCAGGGAAGAGGTAAAATAATTGGGAAAGGTAAAATGTTTATGAACTTTTGTATTTAAAGCAATTTTCCAGTTCAAGAAACTATGCAAAGGAATAATTTAGAAAGTCCTTTTAGGAAATATACAAAGAATCGTGCAGAGTCGCTAAGTTTTCGGCTCTTGTTATATAAAATATACTACGAAAAAATCAAAGATCGACAATTCAATTTGAAAAGAGTTGAATAAAATCTCAGTTTTTTTTTGTAAATCACTATTCAAAGAACTTCGATTCGATATCACAAAGCTGAGAGCAAACGACACGTGTATCATCCCTGTGGAACTGGGGCACGGAGGGAGGCTGGGCGGCCCACTTCGCAGGGTCACACCGCGACCTACCTCACGACCTGTTTGTTGCTGACTTTATCCGATACGTTAAGGATACGGTGACGTCATACTTCAGAGGACCCTTTTTTCAATTTTGGAAATGCTTTTATCGTGATACAGAACGCCATTTTTAATATAAAATTTTCCTATAGCACAGTTAAAAAAAGGAAGAAACATGTAAAATAGTATCTATTTTATTTGATGAAATTGTAGTAATAAATAATGAAATGTTTTATGTCAACCTGTTTGCCTTGGGTAGGATAGAAGGTCACGACTAGAGTCAAAACTATGTTGCTATTTTAATATTCGCAACAATAAATGATTGTTAGGTGGCCCTTTCGTAACCAGAAAAGAACAGGCCACCCACTATTCCCTTAACATTTCAAAAATACGTCTTTATCTTACCATTTTTTAACCTTTTGTTTACCATATTGTCCCTAACAATTCTGGTTAGATAGTGGAGTTTAAAAAGAGAAATGTTTCTGTTAGCACGCTTAGCACGCAACGTTACGAGATAGTCACGATCGTCGCGTGTAGCTACCCTAATGGCCGTGCTAAGGTCGGTGCAGACGAGCCGCGATTTAAATGTGTGTGGAAGAAGCTTAATGTTATAATATTGTGTTGAAAGATGTTATTTCAGCGATATTTTGATGTTATAAAAGAGAGTTTTTAACAAAAATGTTGCAGTATTTTTGACTTATCTTAATGGCACTTTATTACTGGTATACTCGGATCCATGAGTCCTTTGTATTTGAAGGTTTATCCTGAAAATAGCAGTACATTCGAGAGAGATAAATATATTCTGAGGCTCTACATACATACATATAACGGTAGGTACTTAAGTTACTTTATTATTTACCTTTTTTTTTAACTTTTATTTTGTTTTTTCTCGAATACTTGTAAACCTACCTTTTAATGCATTCATAAATATAATGTACCTATCTCATTTTTGTCTATATCATATTTCCTGTAAATTGAGAGGTCTGGCTCTTGTGATACAGGCACTTTTAGTACAAGAGCCAGGGCTACAGAGACGTTAGTGACTCTGAAGTTAAGAAAAAATGGAAAAGTTTGTCCGACCACCACATGTTGATGACCATGGAGTGAGTTCCGCTACCAATCCTGCTTACTAGCGAATCCTTCGTCCACGGCTAATCTTGTAAGAATCATGCCGAAATGAAAGACTACAGAAGTTGGATATCTTTTGGATTATGCGAAAAATTGACATTAACAAAATGGTCGAATACTGGAAATATAAATTATGGAATACTTTTCACAATATAAGAAATAGGTAAGAAACAAAAGTCAAACAATTGTGAAATAACATAAAATTGTTTATTGTGTAAGAAGATATTTATAATTTATTTTATATTTCATGAAATAGTCCTTCAATATTATGAACTTATAGAGATGTATTGATGATTTTTATGATTATAATTCTATAAATAAATATCTGATACAGCCGCGAATTCATCTTATCAACATATAACCTGACACTGACCTGCAAATTGCAAAAAAGAATTTCGCGGGCTACCATGACGCTTTCTCATTAATTGATTAACTTTGACAATTCGCAAACAAATGTCTTTGTCTCGTCTCGTCCCCGTCCCGTTCCGTGTTGTCGGACTTAGCAAGCAATTTGGCCGGAGTTAGCGCCATTAGGCCGCAGGTAGCATTCGTGACTATTAACGTAATGTGTGCCTTGTATCGTGTGTGTTCGCAACTTCCCTACCTAGGATTAGGTACAGGCCGTACAGTACAGGCATTGACTTCAGACAATTGGCAGGTTTAGGGAAAAAAGTTTTGTGACAATTATGTCTCTATTTACATAACAAGGTGTATTATGGTGCATTTTTTATCTTTCTAAATAATGTATTCCGAAGTTAGCAGTCATCTTTAGGACTTTTTAATTTATTTTTTATTTAAAAGGAAGGGCTTTGTCGCACACGCGATTATGCCACACTGGTTTTTAACATACCTAACCTTAGCATAGCTAATTTGTTAAGTACTTCTAGCTGCATAAGAAAGTGGCCCATCTAGAGCAGTATTACAGTAATCTCCTTAATCCTACAATTTAAGCTTAATTTCTAAGTAACCATGAAGTAATTCAACATAAATAGGTATTGTAATGTAGCATGTGATAACTAAATCTAAATTATCGTATGTTTAGAGACAACAAATTGCAATAACGACTGTATTAAGATAGGTGCTTACATAGAAGAAAGATGTAAAGACATATTTAGGTAATGATGGACCTACGGTTGCGACTGTACTGTTTGCGATAGCACAAAGATGTAATGGTCTATGGATCTTCCCACATCCATACTTAATATTATAAATTCGAAAGTAACTCTGTCTGTCTGTCTGTCTGTCTGTATGTTACCTTTTCACGCCTAAACCACTGACCGGATTTCGATCAAATTTGGCATGGAGATAGATGGCATCCCGGGGAAGGACATACGCTATTTTTTATCGACATACCACGCGAGCGAAGCCGCGGGCGGCAGCTAGCCTATAATATACTTAAGTTAAGAAATCTGATAGCCAAAGGAATTTAATAATGCGTTGACCCTTGACCTTTATCAATGGGTACATAATAGTCTGGTAGGTAAAGAACCAATGTCTCCTTATAGCAGGTAATAAATTCTATTACGATTGACGTAATTTTAGCACTGCCATTGCTAAAATTACGTCAATCGTAATAGAATTTATTACCTGCTATTGCTATTGCGTAATTTTAGCACTGCCATTGCTAAAATTACGTCAAACGTAATAAAATAAATATGATGTAATTGTTATTTTGTCTTAATAAATGTAAGTGTGATTTCCTACTAAATACGACGTCGGGTTTGCCAGTTTATGTTTTTATTCTGATCAGATGCATATTGCATACATGCATTTCAAATGACTACATTTTTGCCTATTATATTTTAAAAATAAAATTATTAGATTATATTTTTTACACATACTTTTTTTTTATTAACTACTATGGCATGATAAACGTTTTGATGTAGTTGAAATACTATCGGCCATCTTGAATATAGGTTAACTGTATAGTTTCCTTCAGGATAATGGGCATAATAGCCCAGTAGCTTAGAGTCTTTAGACTGAATCGAATTCCCTATTTATTAGACAAAGCCCAACCGTGAAGCAATTAGAAACGTCTCCTAAAAATCTCAATTTTTTAACCGTCCAATTTGAAACAAACTTCTTTAACAAGAGATATTGTGCCAACTTTTCCTGGATCCTTTAAGTCAAGTAATCCAGATTCTTATTGAATAAGTGCTTTCTTTTGTACTTTGGGTTATAATAAATTGGTACCCTGAAACCTTTTTATGTTCTGTAAATTTACGTACTTCCCTGCAGTAATTTGAAGTGCTTTAAACAAATTGGTAGTAACAGTTCGTAATCTTGTTTATTATGCGGGTTTCGAGATAACAGTTAGATGTAAGTGCAAGTGGTAATAGATTACTTAAAGCAACGAGAACTGGTCTTGCACTTGTCTGTGCGTAACCAGTTTCTGAAAGCAGCGCAGAATCTAGTATTCGGTTAACAATTGTTATACCTAGTTAGCTTACCTACCTATCTCTTTAATTGTTTTAAATATAATTCACAGAGTGGATTATTGTATATTTTTCCTGCTTTGTACTGATTGTTTTACTGACTACAGTTCTGTCAACGCTGAAATGATTGTCTTGCATTGTAGGTATGTGAGGGTGGTGTCCGTTCCACGTTTGAGCGCGTATTTTGCATAGGTACCGAAATTACAACGCTTTAAATCAGAAGGCCAATTCCCCAGTTAAAAACGTTCAAAATCCAGTCGCAATATCATCACAATAAATGACAAAAACTTCTAAATTTTTAGTAAGGTTTTGACATTGATTAATTAGGCGCAGGGCATACACAAGAGGCAAGTGCCGCGGGCGTTGCGTCGCTCCTTTCGTAATGTATAGGAGCGACGAGACCCGGAACATACACAGGCGCGGGTCGCGGGCGCGGTGCAGGCGAAATATGAAAGGAGCGGCGCAACGCCCGCACCACATCGTCGTCTCGACCGCGCTATAACTTGTGTGTATGTCCCGCGCCTTAGAGGTATTTTTGATAGATTGAGACTCAGTTTAGCATGCGATCGTTCTTAAAAACACGGAAATTACCCTCATATATTTAACTCACCATCATATTATTATACCAAAGGTGTCTATAATGATAACTTTATATATTCCCACGGGATCGAGACCTACGCGGGTGAAACCGCGGGGCACAGCTAGTTTAACATAAATAGGATTGCAATGTAGCATGCGATAACTAAATAATTAATTATCATATGTTTAGAGACAAAAAATTTGAACTAGTTGTACTAACACATTATTCGTCGTAAGTTTTATTGAAAGCGAAAACCTCTGCCTTGCTGATTACGTCCATCATTCCAACTCCTGCATGAGAGATGTTATCGTATATGCAAACTAAGCTGAGAGTAATTTCATGCATCGGTGCCTGTAAATAAACAATGCAATGCCTTTGTGTGAGTTACGATTGTCGCTCTGCATACCTATATGTGGAACATTATTTTATGTACTACAAAAGGTTGCTGCTAAGGTTGTCACAAGTATTTTGATAGAGAGCCCGTTTATGTAATCCTAGCTTTCGTCCGCGGCTTCGCCCGCGCGGTATGTCGATAAAAAGCAGCCTATATCCTTCCCCAGAATGCTATCTATCTCCTTGCCAAATTTTGTCGAAATCCGTTCAGTGGTTTAGGCGTGAAAAGGTAACTTATAGACAGACAGAGTTACTTTCGAATTTATAATATTAGTATGGATAGTCGTGACCGCTTATGCAGGTTATAAAAGTAAATGTAAATGTAGAATCCAACGTTAACTAAGGCATATTTTATTAATTGTAGAAAGGTATTTTTATTTTCTATATATACTATTCCTAGTAGCAAAAATGCATGAACCAAAAAACTTTTGAACAAAAAGAAGTTTTTAAAATATTTTTTTTTACAAATCTGGTTAATATGGATCAACAGTTTGATCCATTATGTGACTCCTGCAATTTGACTAAATCATCGCACTACATGCATCATCCTCACAAGAAGCATTTATTACGATGCTTCAATGTAAAGATTTGCTATTCTACAACATCCACCCATCCTGACACCCCACTCCACTCCCACTATCCCAAATTCAATTAAAAAAAAAATGTTTGTCAATGTCAACCCTATGATATAGTGCAATTGTTCGCGCATCAATTCTGCGCACGATCCCCTACAATGGAATTTGTCGGCGTCGTTTGTAACACGCGTGCGAGTCATTATTCGCACTCAGACCTGCGCCTACGCATCCGATCTCCACTTTACAACAATTTCCTCCATTTTATTGTTAAATTGAATTATTGAAGGATAAATTGAATTGTGGTCATGTTTTGGGAATTGGCTTGTCACCTAAGTCGTCACATTCCAATTTGTTGGTTCGAAGTTTTAGGCCCGCTTGCACTGTGGTGCAAGCAGGCCACTTGCTAAACGAGTTTTAAAGATCGTTCTGTTTCTGTCAATCATTTGAAGATGACAGACACAGAATGGGGATTTAAATATGTTTCCTGTTAAACATATTAAGTAAATAGCCGATAACAATTAAAATTCTATTGTGTCTCGTTAGAGACAGTTGCAAGTTTAATCTTCTTCAGGAAAATTGGGCATAATCTCTAGGTAAAAGCAGTTCTTTTTTTAATATTCGTGCTGCTCGATTTCCTATTAGTCTTAGTTATCTTATTCTCGGTTTGACACTAAAACAAAACTATAGGGTACGCCTACACAATTTGGAAGCTTATATAGCATAAAAGATATGCAGAATGTATTTTACATAAAAGTAGGTGAGCGCCAGATTTATTCTATAACAATGTGTGACCTATATTCTTTGAAATAACCAAACTGCTTTTAGTTTTTCGCTGGCTTTTTGTGTCAGGGAAACACTATTAAGTTTTATGTTTATTAAAAGCCTGTAGGTGTAGAGTATACTTTCAGGTACTAATTAGAAAAGTTTCAAAGGAAAATATTTAACCGTTCCTCTATTCACTTATTGACCTTTTAGTGATGTACACTAATAAATTAACCTGTAAGTAAAAACTTTTTGCGCTTTTAATGATGCACACATTTTTAATAATTGCGCCTCTTTTGTACTTTTTTCACAGATTTTCGTAGTAACTAAGCTTGGATAACCTGAACACACGGGTTAGGTTAGGTTCGAATTAAGACCAACCGCGCGCGAGCTCAGCGGGTGAAGCGAACGCTAAATCCAAGTTAGTCCCAGTAACTTGGTTAACAAACAGAGGCGCAATCATTATATTAGAGTGTTCTATAATAATTTTTAGGAGCGCTATAAATGGGAATTTTTCAAGCTTCGATAAATGACCATGGGAAGAAACGTCCCCACCCACCAACACGCTTGAGACTAGTGTCATTCGAAGCGTCTGGTGGGTTCGATACTTTTTTAATATGGCGACATTTTTCAAAAATGTGGGGTTTTCCTGGAATATTACTTTTTTATTCAATATTAGCATTATTTTACATTTATATATTTTCTTAGTTTGCACTTAAGAGGCATAGAATATAGCGACCTAAATATGGTTCTCATTCATGACAACCTTTCTTTTTATCAGGGACCATTTTTTTTTTCTCTGATACCTTTTTTTAAAGTTAGGTTCGGTTAGGTTATGTTTGGTAAGGATAGGTAATTATAGCTTAGGTTAGGTTAGCTAACCGAAAAGTTTAGGTTAGGTTAGGTTAGCTAACCGAAAAGTTTAGGTTAGGTTAGGTTAGCTAACCGAAAAGTTTAGGTTAGGTTAGGTTAGCTTCTGTGCGCTGTCAACGCGGCTCTACGTGGGAATCGTGCGATCGATGGCCCTTTACGGGGCCCCGATCTGGGCGGCTGACCTAACGGCCGGTAGTATCGCAGTCCTGCGCAAGCCGCAGAGAGCGATGGCCGTCAGAGTCATCAGGGGGTATCGCACAATCTCCTACGAGGCGGCTTGTGCACTGGCCGGATCCCCGCCCTGGGACCTCGAGGCGAAAGTACTCGCGTCATCGTATCGGTGGCGCGAGGAAGCGAGAGTGCGGGGTGAGCAACCGATGCAGCGACACATAGAGCTGCATCGGTCTCAGCTTCGCGAGGTCTTGGTGGCGGAATGGCGGGACAGGCTTTCACACCCTACCGCCGGCCTCGACATCATCGAGGCAGTCCGGCCGGTGCTCGAGCGCTGGCTCGGGAGGAGGCACCGCTCCCTGTCGTTTTGGGTGACGCAGGTGCTCTCGGGGCATGGTTGCTTCGGGAAGTACCTGTGTCGCATAAACAGGGAGCCGGACGCCCGGTGTCACCACTACGTTGAATGCCAGGAGGACACAGCGCGGCCTACGCTGGCAGAGTGTCCCGCTTAGGAGGGGCCGCGCCGTGCCCTCATCTCAGAAGAAGGCAGTGACTTGTCGCTGCCGGCCGTAGTCGAGTCGATGGTCGGCAGCGAGGAGTCCTGGGACGCGGTGGTTTCCTTCCGTGAGACAGTCGTTTCGCAGAAGGTGGCTGCGGAAAGGGAGAGGGAGATCTCTTCCACTCACCCGGCCCGCAGCAGGCACACCGGGCGTCGGCGGAGGGCGGAAAACGCCCTCTTCCAGCCCCCCTAAATGGGTCCAGGGACGACGGACTCGGGTATGTCCGTCGCCCCCTACACATCAGGACCCGAGGTGGCGGTGCGTAGTGTTCCACGCGCGCCCCTCTTAGACGTCACGGGAGGAGTCAAACACCTCACTCCTCGGGTCTCGGGGGGGCCCCTGACCCGAGGAGTCCCGCAATGGCGGGCCAGTCTGGGGTTGCGGAAGATTTTTACGTTCCCGTGACCCCCGGCGAAGGTGTGAGCTGGAACACTGGGGTGGTTTTTAGTCAGTAAGAGTCTGACAGACCCCTCCGCCCGCCCCAGGGCAGAGGTCATCCATGAGGATTAAAAAAAAAATAGGATAGGTTAGCCGTTTTTTTTAAAGTTTTTTGTACAATTATCCAATCACAAGAATACACAAATGCTGTTCATCATTGAGGAGTTCCATTTGACCTTCAAAATCCAAGATCAAATTATCACTGTTAGGTTAGGTGAGGTTAGGTTATGTTTGGCAAGGATAGGCAATTATAGCTTAGGTTAGGTTAGCTAACAGAAAAGTTTTTTGTTATTACAAAAAAAACCCCATTGATTTTGCAATGGAGCAAGACAGTAAGTCTTTCTCGGGATCCCTAAAAACATATTGACACGTATCCTATGACTGTTGGAGGGTGGGGACGGAGTCCAAACAAAATCCCCCATGGTCCTTTCTCAACAACAACTAAAAATATATTTTTCTCAACTTCTTTTTCTATAAGTCGTTTCCTCCGAATCGCTGTCTAGTTCAGTTTTTCCGTCAATTTATTTTAGCTAATACCTATGAATAAAACCCCGCGCTCATTAAATTCGTAGTACTATAAAGTTCTGCGTAATCGGCCTTGATATAATGCATGAAACGAACTCTTAAAATACCTACTGATATCTATTATTAGTTCTACACGCGCGTATCGCCACGCTAGACTTCAAGGGACTTGATACAGCTGTTCATTTGAAAACGATGAAAAATCGCGTATTCATGGCGACATTATATAAAGGAGTATGTAACGATCGTAGCAGGTGGCGTTCTGTAGTTTTTGCCTACCCCCACGGGAAGATAGCGTGAGGTAATGTATGTATTAATAGGTATCATAAATCAAATAATAATACTACTTCCTAATAGTTATACCATTATAATACTTTAAATCATTTTCAGTCTGCATTTTTTTTTTAAGTAGGTATACCGTGGAACATTCAGTTTGACGTTTTCGGGAGGCAAGGAAATGAGGTACTGGCCGGAGACTAGCCTGGTAGTTTTCTCACTACTAAAAGATGGAAAAAAGGATTAGTTACAATAGCTCTATATAGCTAGCTGTTCTAGTGCAAACCTTTGAGCCTTGGCTATTTAAAAAGTAGACAAGAATATATCTTCAACTTTTACTCCTCTGATTAAAACCTAAATAAAAGAAATGAGACCTTCGCAGTGCAAACACGAGTTATTTACCAAAAGCCTATAAGATAAACCTGTCTGTTTACCCTACAACCCCATTGATGACACACAATGAAAGTACGTCGTACACGGTACACGTCGCGTGTCATCCTCTCCTCAAGGTCACACTATCACGCATTCACGCCACACAATCGTCGAGTACCATCCATTCATCACTTTTTCACAGCAAAACCATTATGCTCTGCTGTCATGATTTTCTCTTTGGTCAATTAAACAGAGGAGCTGCTCAGAATTTTGGCACGAACGTTGGTTCTGGATCAAATGTCATTACTCAGGATTAGGTTGGTGATCTTTCGTTTGATACTAAGAAGAAATATCTAGGATATTACAATGACACAGTCGAAAATAGTGCTGTCGTCAGTATTGCAGCACCTACTCGTATCTACGTATTCTGTAAAAATCACACCGTGGAAACATAGGTTATTTATAAGTGAACTTGAAGTGAAGTGTCAATAGTGTCATCAGGTGGAATGACAGTCCTGTCAGGGTTGCGGGAAAGTCCGAAAGGGATACCGGGACCTTGGCAACAGGCAACTGAAGGAACACGGGTGGGTTTTAGTCAGTAAAAGTCTGACACGCCCTTCCGCTCCGCCCAGAGCGGGAGATAAGTCATTGGATGATTTCTCAACCTCAAAAAAAAAGTGGAATGACAGCTCATTTTACCTAAGCTTTCACGATTTTATTTTTACAGAATAGACCGGGTACTTCAGTACCTACGTATAATTCCAAATAGCTAAAAATACGTAAAAAAAACAAAAGAAAAACAGTCCGTTATTTCGTAAACCCGTTTCACCCTGAACAATAAAACTCTATAAAAGTAGCAGTAAAGCGAACTATAGGGGTGTAATCTCTGCTAACGAGCATTAGATTCGGTCGATATGTAGCGTTACGAAGTAAAGATTGCAACACATTAGGTTCACACGGGTTCAGACGCGCGATATCTGCGGCCTTGGCCCCCGCGCGATAAACAATGGTAATTATGACATCGCTGGCGAAAGCACGCTATTGATACATAAAGAACTGATACGGTCCATGTACTATTGTTGAAGTTAGTCATGTGATATGTACTGGAATAGCAGGGGCAAATAAAGGGGAAATTATTAAAAGTAAGTGGAACAAGACTGCATAACAATATGACGGTCTTATGGGAATGGATTATTGGGAAATCGACACGATAAGACGATTGAAAAATACTATGCACGACTATCTGCTTGTTTACACCAATCTTATTAATCACAGTAAATATGTTAAGTAACCATTGAATACCTCATTACAGCATAGCAGTGTAATTAATGTTACATCTGACAAGTACCCGAAGGTTTATGTAAAAATTAATTGGGGTAATAAAGTTTCAAAATAAAGGTACTTTTAAAAACTTTAATGAGGTTGTATGACTCGAGGAATATTAATGGTAATTGAGGCTCAAGTAGCCATTTTGGCAGGGAAACATCACCGTTGACAACACAAGATTTTTTGGAAATAATTACAAAGTAGCTAGGAGAAAAAAATGCAGGGGAAAACCACGTCATTGGTCTGGTTTTCTGAAAAGTTTAAAGTCCTGTGTCTCAATTATGCAGTGTTATTGGGTACCTACATATCGTAGGAAAAGCTCAAACGGTAACGGTAGTTAATAGTCCAGTAATGACATCATATATCGACATCTCTGACATCCATCAAAAATCTAAATAATTGTAAATTCACAGATTTCAATATCGAGATAAAATGGAATATTCGAATTATATTATTATTTCGTATATTGAAGAAACAAACACGTCATATTGATTTAATTGTTTCTATTGTATTATGTTCTTACTGGATTATTAGTTATTTACGTATCAGATTAATTTAAGAAATAATACTGGTAGCATCCTTACATTATGCAATAAAACAACTCAATGAACCGCACTCGATGCCAACTTGGCAAACAGTACTACATATAACGTGAATGTTCTCAGTATTTTGACCTATTCTTACGTACGTATTTACATAATAAATGTGTCATATTAATAATAATACATTTGATATAAGAGCTTTAGGGACAGTCATTTTATATTTATCTGTTCAAACTGTGTCGAGTTCCGAGTAACGGTGATGTGATCATGTGGGCTTGTTTCACGTTTGATTTGCGTTCATTCGTTCAAACAGGATCGCAGCTATATTGATTTTAGTAATGTTAAAATTATTTGGAATTTAACCCATTCCAATAAGGTATGATATCTGAGATACTTAAAACCCACAACTTTTTCTGGCTTTGTTCTTTACATCAACTGAGTATTCTCAATCGAAGTATCAATCACATTACTTGATAAAGTTTAAACCTAGGTCTTCGAACAACAGAAGCCAAATTCCCGTATTTTATTTAAAAAGTTCAAAAACTAGTCGCAAGCTCATCTCAACGACAATCACTGTCAAAAACTTGTTATAAATAAAGTGTCATAAATTCAAGGAGCTTAAATAGATAATGTACATATTAATTCCATGGGTAAATTAGAGGTATTTTTGACAGTTTGAGATTGAGATTAGAAAGTGAGGAATAGCCCCTCTATGAGTAAGTTTTCACCTGCCATATATTCTGTTATTATAAAGTATAAACAGTGACAAACATAAACCTCTGACTGTCATTAACGAGACACAATAGAATTTTAATTGTTATAGGCCATTAGAAGGTCAAT
This sequence comes from Lithophane semibrunnea, assembly GCA_947363905.1. NCBI lineage: Eukaryota > Metazoa > Arthropoda > Insecta > Lepidoptera > Noctuidae > Lithophane > Lithophane semibrunnea. The sequence continues at coordinate 6,840,991 of OX376195.1, read as the reverse complement.
CGACAGTTGAGCGGTAGCGTCCTGAAATTACCACAATTAACTTAGGAAATATAGATCAACATTAACTAATATCGTCATAATTCGCGCCAAATATAACTTTGTCGTAATCTAAGTCATGCTAAGCAACATAACTTAGGTCACAATCATGAATAATTCATGAAGACTAATAGTCTGTCCATACGAATAGATAAAGTTAATTTTAAAAGTTGCACATAAATCTACATTTGACTTGCCTGGTAATTTTGTGATAAATGAGTTCAAATAGTTAGGAAGACAGCCTTGTAAGGAAGCTTTATAATATCAGGGTTCAGAGCAGAGGTTACTTTGGATGGGGTTTCCCGTGTTCAAGGAGGGTGGCTCATATTTCGATGTTTATACACTATCGAATTTCTTTGAGGTATTCCCTCAAGAAAGCCTTGTTGAAACGTTGGTATAAATCAACAAAAGAGTCGATTTATACATTAAACGTTTCGACAAGGCTTTTCGACATTTACGACAAAAGAACATTTATTTAATAACTTAGAAGAAAATTCATTCAAATTCAAATCAACAATATTTTCCATACAACATTTTGTAATAAGGGTCACACATAAACGTAGAATAGTCTATTTAGATTTTACAAGCCAATTCAATTCAACACAAAATCGACGACAACAAAACAAAATAATAAACCGAGAGTATTTCTTCAGAACGAATGTAATTTTAGTTGAACGACACACAAATAGGTGCGGCAAAGTATTGAAGATATAAATCAATGTTTTCCACGTTGAGAACCATTTTATTACCCTCTCTATCTATTATAGTGCCTCATTTAGATGTTTTCAGAGTGATCTTCCATCATTTTACAAGTATAGAATTAACGTCTCGCCCACAAGGAATAATAGATACAGCAATAACACAGACAGAAATGATTGAATGTACAATGAATGTCTGCAGAAAAATACTGCTCACTTTTCACATAAATTGAGTGAAAATAAAAAGGTGAAGTGCGATGTCAAGTATGGGTAATGCGTTTATTGTTTCGATGCCAACGTAAACTTGTGTGACTTGACGTGAGCGCATAAAAGAAAATTATAAAAACCAAATTTGAATTCGAATTCAAAAAACCATCTTCTACAATTTTGTTATACAATAGCTATGTGAGAAGTCAGTTGGAATACTGCAGCACGGTCTGGAATCCAACATACCAGGTTCACACAAATCGAATAGAAAGAGTCCAGAAGAAACTTGTTCGGCATTTAGCTTTTCGGTTTAGAGTTAGGAATCTGAGATCATATGCAGATAACCTGAATTATTTTAAAATCATTCCTCTCGGGTCTCGCCGAACAGTCTCTGATTTAACATTCCTGTTCAAGTTACTTAATAATAGTATTGACTGTCCAGATCTTCTTAGCAAAATAAATCTTAATGTCCCTGCCAAAATGCCGCGTTATCCCCGCCCATTACTCAAAGCCCCACGATACCGAACAAATCTGGGTAAACATTCACCGGTTTCCAGGATGACCCAGCAGTACAATAACTTATCATGTACATTAAAAGACATAGACATATTTTCTAATAGTCTGGGTAAATATAAGTCACTAATCCGTACACAATTAAATGATAATTATGTAAGTGTTGACCTGCCGTACGCAAAATACGCGCTTTGACGTGGAGTTGCGGATACCAGCCCGTATTACCTATTACCTACCTAAGTGTTGACCTGCCTGCCTAGTAATGCATTGTTCGCTATTTTTTTATATTTTTATTTGTCTGTACGTACAATTTCTTTTTTCTTTTCTTCCATGTGTTTGATGCTTTTTAATCTTTATTCTTATTCAATTTACATTCAGATTACCAAATTTAATAATATAATAGTGTAATTAACCCTAACAATATATAATTTTAATTTTAACTTTAAGGGTTCCGTTTAAATTACTGTTCGCTTGTTTTTATTGCATGATGTGATCTCCTATAATTGAGGGAGCACATAGATTGTTGTTCTTGTCTTTTTATTTTAGCATGTAAGGTGTATTCTTTGTTGGAGATCCTAATAAAATAAAATAAAAAATAAAATAAAATAAGACAATCTAGTAAACTCATGTAATTGTTATACATACCTCATAATCAGCCGATTATACAGGGTTATTGGTAAAACACCAACAACCTCTTAAGGAGTCATTGTAATCATCATTATGAACAACTTTTATTATGGGAACAAATTTTAATATGAAATCGCAAAAAAAAACAGCTATTCCACATTATACATTTATGTTCACATAACTCGTCAAGATGTACGGAACAGCAGATTTTAAAAAATATAAGTTCTGTATAAGTTAATTTATTTATAGTAACCTGGGCGACTGAGCTCAGGATGCAAATCAATCTGGAGCTCTGGCTCGAGCAAAAATAGAGAAAACGACCCCTATATTACAACTTTCATCAACATCGTTAGAGCCGTTTTCGACAACGTGATTACAAATATATTATAATATTTATAATATACAAATATTGCTCATTTAAGCCTCTGACCAACTGGCCGGAGCGCGTGCGCAACCAATGAACTAATTAGTTATTGAACAAAGTTGTTTACCGATCAATAGTGTAGGATTTATTTTATTGAACATCCGAAACATACTACACATAATAAAATATAAAAACACTACAAAAGGCACAATGGGCGGCCTTATCGCTTTCTGCGATCTCCCACTCCTACTGCTGGAACACAGGCCTCCTCTCGGTGAGAGGGAGTGGGCCGTAATCCACCCGGGCCCAGGACGAGTTGGTGGATGTCACATGTCTTCGAATTTTCGGTTCTAGGACGTGCTGGTTTCCTCACGATGTTTTCCTTCACCGTGAGAGCAGTGGTTATGAAAAAAATTACACAAAGTAAAGCACCTGCTTGGGTTCGAACTTCGAACCCACGACTCGTAAGTCGAGGCCAATATCACTGGGCCACCACTGCTTTCTAAATATATATATATATATATATATATATATATATATATGTCGGAGACGGTCATCAGTACGGTCGCTAAACGAAGCGCGCCACGTCACGCGAGTGGTGGTAACACTGATACGCGGCTAACTTCGTGCTACGACGGAGCCTAGCTGTTGGAGGGGCGCCAGGGCGAGCTTTCTTGCCTGCTGACCGTCCTGGAGAACAGAACCTCCAGTCTAGTCTAGGAACTGTCCTACGTTTCGTTTGGTTTTAAGTTATTGTGATTAATTGTAATTCTAATAAATGCCGTGTATCGCGCCCAGTGTGTTTTCATTGCACGAAACCCATCTTCTGCCCACATGATGCTTTCTGATGGTTCTAATGGAATAAATCCTGACGTATCTCCGACATATATATATATATATATATATATTATATAAATACTTGTTGTTACTTAATTACTTTACTTATCTTAGAGTTCAGTGAACAGGCGAACATAAATACTGTAGATACATATAATTATATACACGGGGCATAAAACTCAGTGTTTAGATACTTGTGCATCGCCGAGAACGCTTAGTTTAGACGCTGTAAAATAACACAACTGAAATATTTTATCGACGGCGCGTTAAGCTTTAAGAAAGTTATGGCTATTGGCTTGTCTCGCTGGGCATCGGGCAGATTTTATTTCTTAATGTTTTATTGCTGGTTATTAGAGGAAATATACTTTTTATTTGTATATAATCTTGTGATATTATAGCTGTAAAGTTATAAGTGAAAAGTGTAAAGTTGTTAAAGCTGTTAACTTGTGAATGTTGTTCAATAAAAGCTTATACTTGAAGAAAAATATAAATGTTTGCCTCCTACGTAATGCATTTCGGTGTGTCCGTTTCAAAAATCAAATTAGAATTCTTTGAATATCTCGATTGCTTTCTCAAACGTCTTGTGAGATATTGTGCTTTATTTTTTGTTTTATTTCTTTTGATCCGCGGCTGCCGTCTGCCGTGCGACCGGCCGGCATCGTTCACAAAAAGAGCTAAACTTTTCATTACGCTGTGCTTCTACCAGTGATTATCGTCGCAACTGACATTTTGTTTAATTCATTCTTAACTGATCTTCTTGATTTATGTGAGTAGCTGTTTTTATTTGCTTATTTAATAATTTTATTTCAATGATTGAACCTTCATTTACTCTTGATTAGGAATATTAATTTGTTGTGTATTATACTAATGTGTACTTAGTTTCCTAGTCTGACTGGACTTAATTATGAAATATGCCTTTGTTTGTTTTTCAATATCGCTTGCAACTGTGCAAAGAGTGCAAACAAAAATAATTTACTTTAAACATCACTGTCTGTCCGTAGCCGTAGGTATTAGCAGTCTTTTTATTTGTGCAAAAAGCTGTCGAGGGCCAAAAATATCCTCGAAAAAATAATAAGGAACACACGTTGCAACATTTGCAACATCATGCTTTTAGCAGAACAGACATATTTTTCCTCAGTAAGTTATACTTAATTAGTTCTGGGAAACTTTTCCCAGTTTTCATCGTCAGAATTAATAAAATGCGTGTGAATCATTCAGCTGTTTTCGTCTGCAGTAGATCGTAATGGCAAATTAAATTCAGGTAGCCGAATCGGAATCGGTCCATTTTTGTCGAAGGCTGACGTCATAATGTTTATGGAGGATCGGTAACGCAGTACCGTGTTAACGACTCACGGATTTGTGGAATCACTTAGATCGAGTTAGAATGTCCTACGCACATTGTGAATCGATTTCGAAGTTACGACTTCGGTAAAAATCTTTTTTATTTTTGTAAAATCCGCAGATTATTTCATTTTGTTTTTACAATAACACCTAAAGTCGACGCGGAGGTCGTGGAAGGTTAAAATATTTAAAAATATCCGCTGGGTTTTAGCATAGGCTTCGGTGTGTGTGAAGTGTGAGTGCGAGCGCTCCCGGCTTGCTGGTAATAATGCCCAAGCCTCTAGTCCTCACTACATACATCAATCCACGTCTGTTGTGTTCAGACATTCAAATAACGTGTTTTCCTAGGTTTGTTAGCGGAGGAGCGCGAACTCGGCCTGACCTCGAGGCTAATTTGCCTTCGTATACGGGTAATGGAAAATCTCCGACTTGACGTTAACGATTTACCAACGCCCATAAGAGTCTCATTTTATTTGAATTGTTACTGGTATGTTAATGGGGTTAGTGTCAGGGGAATTAGCATTTTGTAGCTTTCTCTCAGTTCGTAACGATTTTATTTGTGTAGGTATATCACTTTTACGCTGATATTATACGAAAACGAAAATATCTACATGACGGTATTGCTATCTAAATCACGCAAGTCAGGTCGTTGCCCTCATTATAGCTTTGCACGATAACATGGAACACGGAAAAAATCCATCCTCAGACTGATAAAGATGTCGGCCAGTGTTACGTGATCTGTCGCGATTCCCGTCAGTCTTAGAGAATGAGGTCTTGAGGGGAAATGGTGTGTTACTTTAGGAGTTCTAGTTAAAATGGGTAATGAATGTGTTAATAACACGAATAGCTTAAGTAAACAGAAGCGTGGCCTTGGTCGCGGCTGGTCGCGGCTGGTCGCGCCTGGGCGGCGCGGGCGCGGGCGGTGAGGTCGCGAGAGGTCGCAAACACTATTGTAAATATTTAAACTGGCAACCTGTAATCTTTTATTATTCGTTATTTTCAACAGTGTGCTACAGTAGCACTACTGTGCAAAATGTCCTCGACTTGAAAATCTGTGGCGAATACCGATTAATTTAAAAACAATTCATCATTATTTTTATTGTAGCTATGTAGAATTAACTTTCCGCCACTTATTGATAATTCGATACGAAATTGTAAGGAAAACTGTGGGTAATTTAATTTTCTTGGTATTTTCCCATTCAACTTGACCGATAAGAAATCTACACGCAATTTTACTGCGTGATAAGGCCAATCTCTAAGCCTATATAATAAGTAGGTAAGCGTATTTGTATTTCACTAGAGCATTATGAAATTCTTCGTCGTCGTCGTCATAGTAAATTGTTTATCGTCTCTAAAACTGTTATCATTTTCTTTCCAGTATCTCTTACTCATTAGGAACGTGGCATACTAATTTAAGTCAATTCGAGCTGTTCTGGTTATCGCGAAATAGGTATCGTATCGCCTGAAAAAAGCAGTTATTTTAAATAGGTTGCAGCTTGCAACCTATTTAAAATAACGTTTAAAAATAAGTTTTTTTGGGAAAGCTTCTCACGGTTTATCGGTAAATTAAATAGTAACGTCATAGTTATGAATTTGAAGCATAAGAGCACAAGTGCTATAAGGTGCGTCACCATCTCACCATATTCCTATTATAATCAAATACGTGATTAAAGTTGGCAATAAGTACGTGTTTGTTTAGAAACACGGGTTCTCCCCTGATTATGTTCAGAATTTCCCAGGTTACCTCAAGAATAGTAAGTGCGCACTGTTTCTAATTACTAGCATTGGTAATCCCTCATATTAAATCATTATTTTAATTAATTAAACTTGTGATTATGCATTTGCTAATAAGCTAATTCATTTGTGATTTCAATGGATAGGAATGTGCATAGTTTTATGTAAAACCCATAAATTAAAATGGTGCGCATATGCAGGTGTCATCGCGGACACTTGCAGGACTATGCAGGTGTCGGCGGTGGACCACTTTTCAACCTTATTACGAAGGGCTTAAGGGTGAAAAGTCGTCAACCGTACATGATTTAAGGCGTATAAGATTCGGTATGTTAATCTGACCTTTATGAGTACATTTGTTACTTATTTCCTTAAGATTTCAAAACCATATTTAAGGATTTTAACACCGGCTGCCCGAGAAAAGCCGCTTGTGGGGGCCTAAACTGGAATCAAGATAAATGTCGACATTACAATAAGCCGCTCAAAATACGTTCCATCTTCTCTACGGAAATTATCATAACTATTCCGAAAATACCATTTCTCATTGATATCTTCTCATCTTGACATATTATTCGGCTATCCTAAAGTATCAAGAAAAATGTCCCTTCGACATAAATCGTAGTTTTCTCTATATATCGTGTCATCCGATCAGTGACAGGCAAGATACCTTCTTTACTCTGTCATTTTGCACAAAAATGGACAAGATAAGAAACCCTTTCCCTCGTTACTAGATTAACTATATGGAATCAGAAAATGTTTTTCCTAGCTATGGAAACTCAGCGATTTTTTTTAGAGAAAATTGAGAAAACAACTACAATTTAGGACATTACTAAATTTTAAACTGAATTAGTATGATATTAGTATGATTGAATTCAGGGAATTAGGACCCTTGTCTTGAGAAGCCTTTTTGATCTTGTTCACTGCGAGCCGCAAAGATCTACTGTGACGAGACAACTCACATATTTATCGCTCCTAATTTCACTTAATTAACTGAAAAACAGAGACTAAAAAAAAATAACTACAGAAACTCCGCAAGCTACAAGATAAAGGAAAAACAAAAGAGGATTTGATTTTTTTTCTGGGGTCAACTCCCGCTATTAGTGTTGTTACTTGAAGTATGAGTTGAGAAAATCTGTTTCTTTGTGTTTTATCGTGTTTAGATATCAATGCCCATTACGTCTGAGAAGTTTCCACATAAAAAAAAAAGAATATTCAAATAATTTACACAAGACACTTAGGGTCGTTGACCCAAAAAATATTATTTATTAACATTTATCATTTAATTAATTCATTAATTTATTTTAGTTGAATTATAATTTTTTGGTTTCACGTCTGCAAAGTTTCGCTAGCTAATTTAGTTCGATCCTGTATAAAGAAAGAAAAAGATTCCTTTTACAATTAATTAAATAACATAAAAGTGCACCACATTTACTACTGCCCTAGCCTATCATTAACAGCTGGAGGTTGTTGAAGCAGCTGAAGGTTGAAATGGACTACACAAATCCACTATAGTTCTTTGTTACACATGTAGGCCACTCATTCAATGCAGGATTACGGTTCTTCACTTAGTTCCCTGCTGTTACACAATTACGTTCGGTCACATTATGAAAACTGGGTCGAGAGTTGACATTGTTTGTTAAGAAATGACATGTGTTTTATTATATACAAGCGTAAATTTATGCTCGTGAGCATTCATGGGTAATGTGGAGTGACAATTAGTGTCAGTCTTGGTTATATGCGCTTGGTACTGTTTAGCGTGTTCCAGGCTATGCTAGGAAAATGTCGGAAAATAGTTATAATACGTGATGTAAGTATGGTGAATATGGGCTGAACCTCGTTTTTTATCCGACTCCTCAATCCGACTGAGATGAAGGAGGACTGGTAATGTTTATTGAGAGTATGTATGTCTATTTATTTGGAACGCTCTGTAGCTTAAACGGCTTGATAGATTTTAACATAAAATATGTGGTGTCGTTAGATTCTTCATAATTGTAGGAGTGACATTGGCTACACAATGTTTATAACTACATCTACAAATACAAAAAAATGAGCGGAAGGTTTTTTAAAGAAATTACGACAACATTGGTATCAATTTATAAGCTAGTTATGAATCAATTTCAAATACTTATAATGTAGTTTTAAATAAAACTAAAAAGCTTAAATAAAGCAAACTAAAAAATAAAAGAAAAAACCTGACTGCAAAAACACATAGGTAACTGAAAAGAGAAAAACAAGAACTTTGTTTTTTGTAAGGTAGGTATTGCAAGCGAGGACAAACCAATAACCTGAAATATGGTGTAACTTTTGTTTGTCCCGCCTGCGAAATCTGACAAAAAACAAAGTTCTTGTTTTTCTCTTTTCATCACTCATGAGTTTTTGCAGTCGGGTTTTATGTTTTATTTTATTAATAATTTGCTTTTCATGGATAGTTTTTTAGGACACTTGATATACTCCCTAGAGGTAGTTGCAGTTGTTATTATATAAGTTACATATCATCATCAACACTTTATTAAAGAGTTTATTGTCCGATGGGGTTACCTAATCAACTCCTTATAAGAGAAACATCATCTGCCTAGCATCTGAATACCAGTATTTTACATGGAGCGACTGCCTATCTCACCTCCACAACCCAGTTAGCCCTGGGTAACACGATACCCCATGGTTGTCAGACTTTCGAGCTTCTGACGACCCGTAACAACTGTCAAAGATCTATAAATGACAGCGGGATCAACGGCTTAACGTGCTTTCCGAGACACGGAGGGTTCTTGGTATGTAAAGATGGTCACCCATCCATGGACCAACCCCGGGAAGCGTAGCTTAACCTGATCGATCGACCCGTGCGGCTGTTATTACTTAGCCACAAGATCCTTATATGAGAAACATTATTAAAATTAATTTATTTACGAAGAAAGCTGCAGTCTTAACCTTTGGACAGTAATGACCTTTTGTTTGATTCTCTGGTTGTTTTTATTTGACAAAAGTTTATTTTTATTTTTATTGATTGCCTTTATTATTTCTTCCTTGAACATACATTAAGTGTGCCTAAACTTTAAAGTTAGTAACTTCTTCAAGGTTAACGATAACTTTAATCAGTTGTTTACAAGTATAACGGCAAAATGGTCTATCTTACCAAATTAACACGAGTAAAGCGGTAAAGTAGTAAATTAAATTGTTTTCCCTGTCTTTATCATAATACGTTTACTATTAAAATAATCACGTTCAGACATTAGGTACCGATGTTATTATTCCAGAACCAATTTAATGAAAGAGTGCCTTTTAATAAATTTTGCTTGAACTGTTTTAGTTACATATTACATCATCTGAATTAATAAATCTTTTGGTACATAGCTCTAGCATGATAGACATTATCAAGAATGATGTAATTTTCTTTCTTAGTTACCTATGCATATTATTTTTACACATGGAAGCTCCTCTTCCAACACTCCTCTGAATGCTAATTGATTGATTCGTATCAAAATCAGGTGAGATAGTAGTAAAGCGCTAGCAAAAAAAAAACAAAAGAAACTGACCTATTTTTCCATTAGGGCTGTAGGGCCCGTAGCTGCCCGATGACAACGGTGAGGAATACCCGTTTGGCTGCGGCTGCACCGGCGGGCCGGGCGAGGGCGAGCCGGCGCCCGCGCCGCCGGCCATCCAGTCGCGGACGTGGCCGTTGGCCTGGTGGCCGTTGTGACTGACCCCCGGCTCGGCCTTGACCGCGCCCGGCAACACGCCGCGGTAAGCCACCTCGTGCTTCAGGTCCATGCCGCTGCTACCGCATGCTGTTCCTCCGCCGCCGGCCCCGCCGCCCGCGCTCCACACTTCTAAAACAAAAGAAACGTAGAGTTATTAAATTGCTGTTACAATTTGTAGGGAAATAATTGCTTTAAAGATGACTTGAAACTTGTAATACCTACAAACCAAATTGCAAAGGAATTTTCTACAGAGGGTACGAGTCTTAGCCCCATATTACAGAATCTTACTCAAAACATAAGCATTACTTAAAACTCGATTAAAGCCTTTTGATAGGTTCAAACTAGTTTTTTTTTTAAATAATTGAGTCTTGAGTGAGGTTCTGTAATACGGGCCTTAACATATCAAAGAAGAAATACAAACAAAAACCAAGGCTTACAAGCTTTGGTCTTCTATTTACAGCAATATTCGACCAAAGATTAAAGGTTCTGATATAACCATGACATATCTAAGACTTGTTTTTAGCAGTAAGGACAAAAAACTGCTCTCAGAATTAGGTAATATTGTTGATAGAACTTTTAATGTTCATGCTTTTCTTGCATCTTAAACACGATGATACTTCAAGCCTACTTAGCATTCAAATGAAACAAATAATGAAGTTCAAAACCAATAATAACAAGTATCATTTTCAGATCAATTAGCGATATTCCAAAGAAACGAACAAACATAATTTTGCATCTTATCTTGCGTACTGGTTGTATTTCAAGAGTATACAATCGCATGACCGAACGAGTATAGTTCCCATGGCCGCTGTAATCTTTGATCTCATCACAGATAAACAAGCCGCGGTTTGGCAACAAAGGGATTTGAAGGTGAATAGAAAGTTCCGACGAACAGTAGACCTCTGATTGTTTGCTTAAGAGAGTAGTAAGTACTCAGTTACATGCGAGAATTGTCGGAAGATATATTTGCTGTCCTTTACTTTGAGACAGAAGAAAAAAGAGACAAAATAACATAGACCTGTATAGCTAGCGTGGACGAATTCATTGAAGTACAGACATCAGGAATGCCAACAAAAATATAACAAGTTGAGTTGTAAACATGTGGATACTTTAGTTTGATAGCTCTTTTCTTCCGTCACTTTAGTCCTCTGCCAACAGTTTAGGTTACAAATTATAATATTCAAATAATGACAAAAAAATGAATAATAATAAATTATTATAATTATAATGTTAAAGTAACTAGATACCTCCTCAAACCGACGTTCAGTAGGTTTCAGGCATTTTCAGGTATGACTGAATTATACGTAAATTTTATTTAGATGAATGGCTAGAAAAAGTTGTTATTGCCCACTGTGTACCTTTATTTGAAAATGTAGAGTGAAATATTTTGCTTTCAGCTTTTAATGTTCATAGACCACTAATGTCTATACGTAAAGTTGTCGGTGAAATGATATTCACTTCAACCCAGAGCGAATGAATGGTACCTATTACAGATACTAATAGTAATAGTAATTGAATGGGACATGGAAGTGTAATAATCATAAAATAACTTCTAATCTAGAACTAATAGCAACTGCAAATACTAAATACAGAAATTGCCCCCATAATAATGGACTTTAAACTTGAAAACATTCCTAGGTTTACTTCATACCATAAACATTCTATATATTTTGAATCATAATTTTCCGCATATCAAATATAGTGTCAACGAATGGGTGCTTCCATGGGGCTCTTAATAACCTTAACAAAATAAAATTACATTTCTGAAAACTCATCTCAGTGAAAAATATTAGGTAATATGAATGGAATATTCAGAAAAGGTATTACAAACATCTTGAGAAGACGTTAAATTGAAGGATGTAGGCGAATACTGTAATATAACATTATAATTGGGTGCCTGAAATAAGTTAGTATTACCAAGAAAAAATATTCTATGTTAAAGAAACAGATACGTAGTTAGATACTATCTGTTTCTTTAACATAGAATATATATTTTTTAGTCTATAATACGTCAAATTGCTTAGCATGATCCTCCGTTATGTCGAAAACACTTCAGCATTCATTGAAATCAATATATATATGTTAAAGACGAAAACACGATTCCATAAAAAATGTCTACCGGATATCTATGATGTCTACAGAAAAAAAATACAAAGTTAACATCAAACCGAACAATAAACCGCTAGTATTAAAAAATACTTCAAATTAAATCATGAAACTTTGCACTTATAACTGAACTAACTCTAAAGCTAAAGCAGATACTATGTTTTTAATTACCATTTTTTTCACCGTAAAAAGAAATTACCTAAACTATTGGAGCCTTCTCCCCGTCACTCAGTCCGCGAGCAGTATCGTGCGAGCGAGATAAGGAGTGAATTTGTGGTGAGGTATTGTGGACTGTTAAAAAGAACGTAATATTGCCTTGCATGAAAAGCTCGTGTCAATGGGTGACCATCTTTACATATCGAGACTCCTCCGTGCCTCGGAAAGCACGTTAGGCCGTTTCATTTGTGGATCTTTGACAGGCGTTACGGGTCGTCAGAAGCCCGAAAGTCTGACAACCAGTCTTGCCAAGGGGTCTCGTATTACCCAGTTACTGGGTTGTGGAGGTCAGATAGGCAGTCGCTCCTTGTAAAATACTGGTATTCAGCTGCATTCGGTTAGACTGGAAGCCGACCCTAACATAGTTGGGAAAAGGCTAGGCAGAGATGATTTCAATATTTGAACGGACACTACACTTAGTGACATGACGTGTGACTCAGAACTTTATGTCGGTATTATCAAAATCATCCAAATTATAGTGTATAGTAAAGAAACAGCATCAGAATACATTGACTGACAATCGAGGTCATCTAAACTTACGACACTCTTTAACAGGTCGAAACCTTTTACTCTGATTATTTCACAGCGAAGCCCAAACACCAATTTAGACCTTCTTGCAATAAATGAAATTGTATGAAATTCTATTCTTTACGAGTACCTAGACCTACATTAATAGAAAATCTGCAGACATAATAATCTACCAGCTCCCATTATTCGACAGGGGTGCCAAATAATCAAAGTGCTGAAAAACCTGCTTTAAAATAAAAAAACCGCATTCAAATCGGTGCCGTTTAAGAGTTACGGTGCCATGGACAAGAACACAGACAGACACACCCATAGCGGTCAAACTTATAACACCCCTCTTTTTTAGCATTAGACTCATAGAATGGGTATAGTTACAAATAACATTAACCGAAAATCAAATTAAAAAACAAAATTACAATTAAATAAAATTCAAATTCAGTTACAATGAAATTAAAATAAAATTCAATCAAAATTCAAATTAAATAAAATCAAAATTAAATTAAATCGGGGGTCGGGGGTTAAAATGGAATATTTTAAGCTTTCGTAATGATAAGACAACGTTTCGTATAATCAAAGGACGTTTTTTTTTGTTTGTACTTAAAATGTTTTTCGTAACTTGAGCGCTGAAATCCTAAGTCGTTTTCTATGAATTTCCTCGGAATTGGTTTTTCCTAAGGCTAATATTATGATCGTCTGACCTTCACAGTTTTTTGTGTGCCATGGCTTTGGAAATGGATGTTTATTTCCCATATTGCTGTCTCAGTCATCATGTGGACTTCTTCAGGAAGTCAATTCTAATAATCCTATCTGATGAACGTAGGTATGTAAACTCATTCCTTGTCACAATTACGGCTAGGTCTAATTACTTGCTCTGGCCAACACTGAACCGCTCTCCTTGGTCAGCGAGATTAAATTTCAGCAAACTAGATAGTAAATCTAGTTGGTGTATCAGGCGATCGCGGTAATAAACCGCAGCGTCCCGGGATTAACTGGGATCGCTCCGGGATGACGCCAATCCCGGGATGTTAACAATTGCTTGTGCATTGTGTAGATCGTAAAATGGATACATGGGTTTATGGGTAGTTGTGTTTTGGTACTGGTGTTGTTTCGATTTGTTTTCTCGAATTTCCTTAGCTTGTTTTACATGACAACGGCAAAGAAAGGGTTCATAACCCTTCTTCAGTCTTAACCCTCTATGTATACGTTGTTCATAATATGTATGTACATTGAAAGTGTCGAAACTGCTTGATCGATTTTGATAAATGAGGTGTCAGTCGTACATCTTTGTGATGTGGGTGCGGTCCGTTTTAGACAGTTTTGGTATCCACGTGAAAAGTTATGTGTTTGAAAGAAACTTTATTTTTTTCTACTTAATTTTCCCGTCATTTTAAAAGTGTTTATGATTTTCTTTGAAGTTTTTTTATTTTGAAGTCGTGGTAGAGGTGTTCTCTATCATTTAATATCACCAAGTGAAGAATGATTTCAGATCTTTAAATTAAAATTAACATTATAGAACCACTTTGCGGTGAAATAATTTGTGAAACAATTTATGTCTAGTTTATGTATTTTAAAATTTGCAAAAACATTTAAATATCATCTAGATCATTTAAAATTACACATGTTTTCACATATTCTAAGATGTTTAGTCTATTATATAATTTGTTAGACGCTCTTACAATTTACTGTTACTATTCATAACAAGAATGTTTTTCAGGTCATTTACCCCACTTATGTCCCGTGGTAATTTAATTTCTATGGATCTCAAAAATAATCCGATAGCCGTTTCGTATCAATCTGATAAGCGGGTTTTATTTGGATCCGATACAAATAAATGACATGGCGTCATTAGAATATTACTTTATATTATTTTAAGGGTCAGTGAAGGGTTAGCAGCAGTGCTCACTTTAAAAAAAATCTATCGCTGTTGCGTGAGGTCCATTTGCAATTGGCCTTAAAACTGAAATCTAATTCTGAAAAGGATAATATAATGTACGTAATTACGTCCATCTCCCTGAGGAGCTTCTGGCTAAGTAATAACAGCCGCTCGGGTCGATCCATCAGGGTAAGCTACGCTTGCCGGGGTTGGTCCGTGGATGGGTGACCATTTTCACATATCGAGACTCCTCCGTGCCTCAGAAAGCACGTTAAGCCGTTGGTCCCGGCTGTCATTTGTGGATCTTTGACAGTCGTTACGAGTCGTCAGAAGCACGAAAGTCTGACAACCTGTCTAACCAAGGGGTATCGTATTACCCAGTTATTGGGTTGTGGAGGTCAGATAGGCAGTCGCCCCATGTATAATACTGGTATTCAGCTGCATCCGGTTAGACTGGAAGCCGACCCCAACATAGTTGGGAAAAGGCTAGGCAGATTGAATTATGTCCATCTCCTTACTGTTGTGCGTGAAAGAGTAATATAATTATTGTAAGTACTCGGTTCATGATTTATTCCTATCGGTCCTCCACAAGATTATTTAAGTGTGACCTTTCTCAAGACTAATCGGTTCAACCGAATCCAGGATTAACTTTGGATGAATACGGATGTTGGGCCTTGTTTAGTTAAATATCCTAAACTGTTTGTATGTGTGTCTGTGGGGTGTATATCCATACTAGTCCATAATAATATTATAAATTCGAAAGTAACTCTATCTGTCTGTCTGTATGTTACCTTTTCACGCCTAAACCACTGAACGGATTTCGATAAAATTTGGCAAGGAGATAGCCTGGGGAAGGACATAGAGTACTTTTTATCGGGTTCCCTATCCATTTGCATAAAATTTTAAGACATAATATAACATGGCATACTTTTGTTTATCCTAATAATATTTTTACGCATAATATTATTTTAGCCTATCAGCAAACGCATAATTATTTTAAGTATAATTTCACCAATCATACTAGTGTATAAGTATAACATTCAAAAGCATAAATATATTTACGCATAATGACTTTAAAACATAATTTTTAAACGCATAAGAAATACGGTGTAATACTTGCATACTGTATAGCTTCTAGTCGTTTATGGCACTTCGCCGGCCGCTGCTGCGGCACCGCTCGCTTCGCTCGCTCGGCTCGTGCGTAGGGAGTCACAGTTCTAACCTAACCTAACCTAAACCACCTAACATTAATTTTGTAATAACTACGTAAAAATAACTTAACTTTGTGTCCGTTATTCCAATAATTTTTTATGCCTTAACACTATTATGCTAATAGTCATTACGCCTAGCAACATTATGCGAATTCAAATTATGGCAAAACAAATTATGCAACAAAATAATTATGACAAAAAAAAATATGGCAAATCATTATTAGACCAAAAAAAAATATGACAAAATCGTTATGCCAAAGAATATTAGGAAAAAATACATTACGCGAAAAACAGGGGTCCCTTTTTATCGACATATCACACGGGCGAAGCCGCGGGCGGAAGCTAGTGTTCTAAACATGTAAGTATGATTGTCCATATTTTATGGTCTCCACAATAAACTTTAAAAATTTTACGGCTGAATATAAAATGTGATCATAATATGCAAAACATAATATTTCTGTGGAACAGCGGGCACTGTGATGAGTGAAATATAATTTAGTAAATCTGCATGTTGTAATAAAATATTAGATAAATATTTTACGACGATCCCATAGGTTTGCTGAATAGAGTATTGGGATTGCTGAATAGAGTATTTTTTGCCCTGATTGTCAACAAACGAAGAATATTTTGTTTAATAAGGATACATTTTCCC
Source organism: Lithophane semibrunnea (assembly GCA_947363905.1). Taxonomy (NCBI): domain Eukaryota; kingdom Metazoa; phylum Arthropoda; class Insecta; order Lepidoptera; family Noctuidae; genus Lithophane; species Lithophane semibrunnea. The sequence continues at coordinate 6,824,359 of OX376195.1, read as the reverse complement.
CCGTCTCAAAGGACCACAGTTTTCACCACTATTGACACGACAGTTGGAATACCGAAGGTTTGTCATCACATTGAACATTAAAATATCAATATGTATCTTGTAACACTATGGCTTTAGTTACACCCTTCGATATTATAGGTACAGGGGGCTGTTGTATGAAGTATTAAGGGGGATGCGCTAGGCTGGCCCGCGAAATTCAAATTTTCTTACGTTTTTTGCAAATTGTAGGTCAGTATCAGGTTGTATGTTGATCAAAATAATTCTGTAAATTCATATTTGTTACGAGCGCTAATGATATTTAGATCAACATACAACCTGATACTGACCTGCAAATTGCAAAAAACGTAAGAAAATTTGAATTTCGCGGGCTACCCTAGCGCATCAACCTTAATGCCATCATTATTCCACTGCGAAAAAAGGATGGTGCTAGCGGCCTAGTTCAGCTCTGTCTCTCACTAACACTGGAAAAATGGTGGCATTAATACGTCGTAGTATAGGTGCAGGTCGGTAACAGTTGTCCTGAATTTAGCCACATCTGGAAAAGCCGAAACCCAACCCAACTTAATTAGGAAAAATACCACTCTCATCAATTGAACATAACAAGCATTGATCAATAAATTAGGTACCCAAAAACATGATCTAATACAACATAATGAAGGTAAATAATAAACATTGAATTGACAAGATTACTAACAAAACAAAATAATATAACGATACTTGTTCCATCACAGTTAGTTTCCTATTAATAAATAAATTATCTCCGTATCCTTTAACATAATTGAATAAATCCACTCTTTTATATTACAGGCGTATCAATGCCTACAACCAAGAAAACACGTTTGTGGAAAGGAAAATTCATTAGAAATGAAAATAACGCCTCCGTGGTGGAGATATCGCTGAATCATTCGGTTTTCCTTTCTTTGATGACGTAGCAAAAGGTAACCCACATTTTGGTAAGTAAGGAATGTATGTATGTGTAGCAATTAAGTGATAAGTTATGTTAGGTAAAGTCATGATTTAGTCTTGAAAATTGTAATTCGAATGACTCATTGAGGACATGATTATTTATGGACGAGTCGCATTAGTGATGCGTATTTCATCAAGTTGCGTAAGGATTGATTTTTGTGTTTTAAAGTTCCTCAGTGATCATTGATGATCGTATAGCAGCCAAATGTCCAAAATAAAACATATGAGGGTGCAGTGACTTTGACTGCAATGAGCACCACAGCAGCGGCGCGGGCGCGGTTGCACAACGCGCGCGCAGAGAAAGCGGGTGACGTCACGACCTCGACACGCTCACCTACTTGCGCGCGCGCCGCCGCCGCCTGCACCAACCCACTTCTGCCGATACCGGCCCAATGTCGCCGGGCTTTCTCTCACCGTGTACCTCTTCACGCAGATATAAACACAACGTAATCGCCATGTTACTATCCAATGCGTAATACCTCACCATGGAAGACGATACGCAAATGTATTCTAAACACGGGAAAAATAAAAGTGTTAACACTGACACCGTTTCGGTGCGCAGTCGCATCTATTTGCGCTCGTTTTTTCAGCAACAACGCAGCCAGTGAAAGTAGCTATTTTAAAATTTTATACTATAAATATTAGCGGGTATCTAGTGGCTGACCTGATATACCACTTTCGCTTCATCAGAGCGAATGCAAGTGTGCTGGTTTAGAAGGCAGCTTCATTAATGAACTGCAGCCGCTAAGGCACGAGCAAAATTACCGTTTTGTTCAAGAATTGGTATTTAGCACAAGCTCATTTATTTTTCGCTCGCATTCTCTATCGACTCCTTCAAAGATAAAAGTTTGTAAACGATAAGATTTGAGAGGTAGAATGATTCATATTAAATGCATTTTAGAGTAATAAAAGTAAGCACCAGCGGCGCCACTATGATCATTAAACTAAATCGCATCCTGTGGCGCAGCACTCCCTAATTTTTCACAAATCGCATCTTTCCATTAATCGACAATTGGCACCGACTGTGGTGTCGGCACCGCGGTATGCTTTGTCTGACACTCGTAACATCAACGTTTTCGACTCATCGCATCCTACCTTCAGACCCAACGAAGGATTCACTTTTACGACGTGAGCAATAAACTTTTATGACTCATTACGATAACGTTAGAATAAAATACGCGAAGAGCAATCGAAAGAATGTAACTGCTAGCTCGTTCCTTACTGGAATCGTTCGGTTCTGTATTTTCCTTTCAGAAAATATTCATCGCGAGGAGTCGCTAGTCATCGCGATTGCGATCGTCTGATTTATGCGCGGTACTATACAAGAGAGCTGGAGCTCAGAAAATATTCTGTGAAATAAATCCGGTGCGGTTCGGTGGTTCACGCGGAGAACGCGCGTATAAAGTATCTTCGGTGCGGTCAGCTCATAATATACTATCGCATAAAAGTATTATGGAGAGAACGAGGACGTGCGGCGACGGCGTCCTGGGAACATTCCGGAACGCATGCAGCACGATGGCACTGATGTAGTGTCGCAGCCGGCGTGGCGCGCACCGACTATTTGACTCATGCAGGTTGTCGCAATATATATGCAAAGCTTTGTGGCCCTCGTTCGCTGCTGAGGCATTAAAGAATTGTCGATGACGCGGAAATAGAATTTACGAGTGTTGCGACCCCAACAGCGCCGTGTGATATATTGAGCGAGGTCACTGGCTCGCCAGCGGCGTGCTGTGGCTGTTACGTCACTCTAGCTAGACTAATGGCCTTGTTATAATATACATTTATGTAGGCATAGCATATTTCTAGGTGGAGGGTTCGATAACCGTGCCCTGAGGTGGGAATAAACCGTTTGTGTTGTTCGCCGTAATTAGAGAGTCTGTTCGGCGCAGCGGACGACTGACGGGCTTCATGCATTATTGAGTTGAGCGCATGGTAGGCAGACACCGGGCTCAGGTGATTGCGAGCAAATTGTTATAGTTCCCACGGGACTTATAGCCGTGTTTGTGGACCGTTTTACGTAATATTAATGCAATTTAAAGCGAGTACCGCGCAATATTTACTGTTCGAGAACGCTCAAAATGTATACGACTTTTTTACGCAGTTTTTAAGAAGAATTCATGCCGCAGTGGATAAAATTCAGGTGAATTGGAAAAATTGCTCTTTCTGCGACATATATTTTAATTAAACGGACACTGATTTACCCACAGCCACTCGACGGTGAGGAGAACTTTCATCACATAAAGAACTTAAACGACATTTCCAACCAACCCACTTTATATTACGAATGCAGAACTCTTGTGCAATTGAACGAGTCAAGGATCGGGACGTCTCTCTAACAAAACTGCATTTTCACTTTATTGTCTTCGAGAAATGAGAATTGCTTTTCAGCAATAGCTATAGAAAACAAGAAACGAATTTCTAGCAATAAAAATCCTGGGAAATAAAGTATCAAGTAAAAATAAATATATCAATAAATCTGTTCATCTTATTCAAGATATTTGAAACTGGCAATAAGGCACTGATATCCGCGAGGGAGTGCTTCAATAATGCGATTTCTAAACTTAGTCTGAATGTAAAGTCGTCGGATATTCCTGCCAGATGACAGTCTGTGTGTTTACTGCTTTTGCTGGAACACGCGACGATCCGGGCGGATGGGGAGAGATGAAAAGATTGCAGCATCCCGAGCGGGGAAATCACGTAGCTATTTTATCGGCGCATCGTACCGTCTCGATGGTCCGCCACACTACCACTACTTTTACGAAAAGGATTCCACTACATGCTGAGATTTTAAATATAACATTTCAGAGTTAATATCTGACTGACAAGTTTCAAGGCAAAGATAGTGTAAACAGAGTTATATGTATAATTTCAAACCATTTCAATGAAACAAATTACATTAGCGAGCATAAATTCAACTACTATCGTTTCCGGATAACTTATTACTACTTAGTTTGGAAATAAATTGGACTCCCTATCTATGTGCAAGTATTTACAGTTCTAATTCGGGTTTTACGCCGTTGATCAAGATTAATTACCAAACCATTTTAGGACAAACAACACATTCGGTACTGACAAGGATTTACAGATGTTCAATTGTGTCACAAGCTCTTTTGAAATCTAATGCATCATGTCAATGTGCCAAAGGTATCAGATTATGTCTTAGTGGTTGTATTGCTCGATTTAGTTGCGTCAAATATTGCCCAACACGATTCAATGAGCACAATTCTTTTATTAGACCGTACCAACAAATATGGGCACAATTTATTATGAGGGGGGACCAGTTTGATTATGTTTGACAAAGCTTCGTTAACCATTTCGAAAGTGGCTTAAAACAATAAGGAGCCTACTGTATGAAAGTTTACACAATGTTACCTTTGTTGCGATTACCGACAATGTTTGCAGAGGCGTATTAAAAGTGGACGTAGATGGTAGAGCTAATATTAGGCACATACTTATATACTATAGAAATTATGTGAAGTTAGCTGTAAGATTACGGTCTGGACACTATCCATCAGCGGGGTTTGCATTCCTCATGAAGAAAGTAAGTTCTCCCAACTGCAACACATGCAATGTTCGTGAGGATGTACATCATATGCTGATGGATTGTGTCAAGAACCAAGAAAAAAGGAGAATTTTAATTAAGGAGTTTAATTTAAATATTTCACAAGTAGGTTTAATTCAATCGATTTTAGCACAACCAAAGTCAGATGTGGCGAAAAGATTCAGCGAGCTGGTGTACTATATTGATTAAGATTCTCCTTTTAATTTAAGTTGAAAGTAGCAGTTTGTATAAGGCATGATAGGGTTGAGGTATCCATTGGGATAAAAACCCTAATTAAATCAATAAAGATATTTTAAAAAAGAAAAAAAAAAAACTTATATACTATTGGCCTTGTACTTAAGATTTATTTGAGACTAGTTGTCCGCGACTTCGTCTGCACTCCAGGATGAAAAATAGCCTATGTGCTTCTCCGGGTTCTAGACTACCTTTGTGACTTTTGTACCTAATTTCATATCGGTCGGTTCAAAGGTTCAGGTGTGAAAAGGTAAGAGACAGACAGAGTCACTTTCGTGTTCATAATATTCTTCCGCCGCGGTTGTCTGTCGTCCTGCAGGCGTAGCATGAGCACCGTTTTGTCGACGGAAGAGTAGACAAAAATGACGTTTCCTGTAGACAGTAGACAGTACGAGACGGCAGCAAAATAGAAAGAGACAACTGCGCTGTTTACGAAATTCACTCTCTTGACTCGATAATTCGACTCAGAATTCTTTCTTTTATCGGTTGTCAGTGTGATTTTGACCGTAAGGATAGAAAACTTTCTTCCGAAATAGTCTACATCTTTAAAGACCTAGACAAAGATCGTTAGAAATGAAAGACAAAATGACAGATTGTAGAAAGATTTCTACGGTGGATGTCAAAAATGAAGAAACGAACAGTCACTTTGTATAGAAAAAGCTATGTCTATTCTTTGTAGAGATAGAAAGCGCCATGCTGCTGTTCGCGATAAACTCAAAAACTACTGCACCGATTTTCATGCTGTTTTCACCAATGGATAGAGTGGTTCTCGCTCGAGGAAGGTTTTAATATATAATAACCGACATCCACGCGGGCGAAGCCGCGGGCATCAGCTAGTTAATAATAAAAAGTATAGATCAATGGACGAAATGAAATAATAAATGATAAGTAGAATAAAAGTAAATAATTCCCGAAAAATAAGCGGTCCGCTGGTTAAAATTCTACCTTGAAGACATTCAAATCATACTATGATTAATCTGCTTCAAGCGATCCAGAAAATCAACGACAAAAGTTTTCATTTATCTCCAATATTAACTTAGATTTATGAAAGACTTATCTAACAGTTGTAACGTCCGTCTTAATTTGAGGAACATCTCAGGCGTCTAAGAGGCTACATACTCCTCCATTATTTTCGAGATAAAAGGCTCCGACCCATTTCATTTTTACTTAGAAGAAGACACGTGCCTCCATGAAATTCACAGTTCCCACGACAACCGGAAAATAATAAGAATGAATGTAGAACAAAAAGGGAGAATTCGATATCAAGTATTACCTCCGATATTACTTATTCAAGTACGAATTGCTTTGTTTTCTTCTAACGAAACGCTAAAATCGTCGAGTGCGAGGAAGAGAGCGTACATAAAGTTATTCTCTACATGTTTTGAATTGGAATCCTTTACATAAATTTTCTTACTGAACATTTTATATCTATCGTTAGCTTCAATACACTATAATATTACCATACCCATGTTAATGGCTGCTTGTGTGTCGAAGTACAATATACTTTTATTTTCTTTGTTATCTAGTTACAGCGCGAAGATTAAAATCTGCATACCACCGATGTTTGTGTACTTTAAGATTATTGGTATTGATGCTGTACGAGATAAAATTGTGGACAGTTCTACTAATAAAGGAACGCTATTTTGAGCTTAAAATGTGTACGTAAACTATCCTTGGTGATGGGTTGTATTTCTTTGTAAATAAAGGCTGTGCGAGGTCGTTATGCATGCCCGCGAAAGGGTAAATAAGCACGTAATGTTTTTATTTTAGTGTCAGAAGTTGTTGATGTGTGGTGACTAGTGAGTCGTTGGGTTAAAGTTATTGTAGCCTTAAAATTAAGTGCTCACAAGATAATATATGCAAGTAGTCATAGCCTAGCGGTGTGACAGTCGGACTGCCATAGGTCTCGAGTTTGAACCCAAGACACGCACCTCTGACTTTTCGGATTCATGTGCGTATTGTATAATTATCACTTGTTTTAAAAACGGTGAAGCAAAACATCGTGAGGAAACCCAAAGACATATTTCTCGACGGCATGTGAAGCCAAGTCAGAGGCCCTTGGGCGGCTTTAAAACTCTGACAACAGGTTAGCACACGAAAAGAAGAATAACATATAAAGATTCAAATACAATATTGTCGGAACGAAAACGAAACTATTCCAAAAGATATTCGGATATCTCGCTACGGCAAAATTGCCAACGAAAACATTGTCACGTCCTCCTCAAATAGTTATTCTATTCCAGAGAATTTCTAGAACATTCTACAGTTCCATAATGGTGAAATGCATTGATAAAACCAAGGCTAATCAAAGTGCAAGGCTGAGGCAAGGGCGGAGGGACCTTGCGTCCTACGATACCGTCCTGAGCTTTCATTTTGTTGTTCTCACACGCAAACTGTACAATTTACTGGTTTGTGTTGATTAAACTAGAATTTACTCGAATAACATAAATGTTCTGTATAATATTGTGCAATATTGAGACAGCGATCTAGGAAAAAAGAATATCGTGAACTGGTTTAGAGTTTAGCACCAAGCTGATATAAAAAAAAAACTATAAAATGATTAATATTACTCAGATTAAAATATTCCTTGATTTGAGTAATGAAAAGTGGAACCCATAGAGCAGTGAGCAGTGCGTTAGAGAGCAGTAGTGGCCCAGTGGTAAGGGCCGCGACTTACGAGTTGTAGGTCGTAGATTCGAACCCAGACAGGTGCTTTACTTTGTGTAAATTATTTCTTCACCACTGCTCTCAAAACGGTGAAGGAAAACATCGTGAGGTAACCGGCATCTACCAACCCGCACTTGGCCGGCGTGGATTAATCTCTCTCTCTCACAGAGAGGAGGCCTGTGTCCCAGCAGTGGGAACATTATAGGCTAATTCTGTAACCCATAGAGCTGGCATAGGTCGGGATTTAAGTAAAGGTTAGATTTTTTTTTTTTGTATGGTCTATGACCTCTGGAAAAGTCGTCCAATATTCTCTATTATTGCCACAGTTAACGAAAAAATCCACAGGTTTTCTTCAATAAAAAGAAAATTATTATTTGGTTATCCAATAAAACTTAATCAAGATGATATCATACGGCGGGGGATGGTGGTTAAGATACCAAAACATCAAAATTCGCTCCCTCAAGCGACAAAGTTAGAAGTTCTAACATAAAGTTCCAATTGTTCATTGTCTGACGTTCAAGTTAGACTGTTTGCATAATAGTTTTACTCCTATTTCATGTTCAGCTGCATTCCCTACGAATATTATTGGAAACTCTTTAAATTTCGCTCAATAGAATATTTTTACGATGCTAAATTGCTCTCAGCTTTATTTGAGTTGTTTGCGAACGATATATTCGTTTCTATTCAAGTGTGTTATTTTATTATTTATTGGTTCTTTCGTTTGGCAGTTTATTATGCGTAATGATAGGTATAGAGTATTGTGCTAAACGTGGCCTATAAGCATAACACTAAGAAGGCACTAAAAAAACTAACTCACCAGGCAACTTATTTTGGCCTTGCGAATATGACAAATTGCGTATTTTTTTTTGCAGTTAACGCATGCCATTTTCATTATCGACAAAAAGTAATAATAGAATGGTATTATTGTATATTTATGACAGTGACGTCTCGTTCAAAAAGGCCTTGTATTTTCCTATAACTTATCTACCTACAGATATCTTTATACAATTAATTTGCAAAATTATTACACAGGAGGATTGTTTTTCAAGTAATAATACCATTCAGCAAGGCCTTAATTTGAATAAAGGATAAGGCAGTGGGCAGAAAACACTTAAAACAATTTGATATTTTAATTATAAAAGAATAACTCTGCAATCCCTTCTTTGGTTATGACGATCATGACTGTACGATAAGTCAACGACACTTAAATCGTTTTAAAATAATGACGGTAAAAACTCTTGTAATAATTGCGCGTTACTCATTTGTTTGAGATTTGCGGCAGATCGCGGTCGTGGTCAGGATGAATCGTGTCCAATCGGAGGTTTATACGTTGTTTGCTTCACGATCTCTCTTCTATCTGATTCTGTTAGACGACAGTCTAGTGCATACATTAACAGGAACTCCAACCGCGAATTTAAGTTAAGAAAATACACTATACGCCCCCGCTAATTTGATCGGTCCACTTTCATCGGTGACCTCCCACGTGGCCTATTACCTTCTACTCCACCCAGCACCACTAGACGCTCTATGGAGTCATTATTCCGCCTCGGGATATGACCAAAGAACTTCAGTATTCGACACTGTACTAATGCTGATAGATGCTGTTTGGTGCTGACTTCTTGGAGTATGGAGACATTTGTACGGAATTCTGTCAAATGGAAAGAATTCCATTCCGAGGTCGTAATTACATGGGACTTATCTGGATGATGTCCTTTGTGCATAATTTTATGGTCGCCATAAATAAACGCCCACTTCACCGCGCGCTGATTTATTGCGTAGAAATTTAATTAAGAATTTGTTGCGAGATATGACGGCTGCTGCTGCGACCCACACCCGTATATCAACAATCAGGACATGCGCGAGTTAAATTGTTACTTGCGAAACTGTATGTAGCAACAAATATATAATTTTGAACCGAATACTTAATATTTAAATTTTTTAAAAGAGTTTAGAAATCTTCAAGCCTGAAAAATGTTCTAGCTACTGTATTTTTATTTTCTGCCTATCCATCAAGCTTAGTGCTCAGTTCAATAAAAGCCTCTTCACTAGGTCATTTTTTTGCAGTATTTTTTAACTAAATAACTGTTTTCTTTTTACCGTATTCATAAATGTCAGCTGTATTTATTATAGTTTCTGTTTTCTAAGTAAAAGACAGAAATATATCGTTTTACATTTAAATAGATAGAGGCACGTAAGCTTATTTAGCGTGCTACAGCGATATTGCAGTGAAATGCAGAGCGCCGCGATAATACCCGTCTGTAAGCTGATCACATCCAAATGCGCAATTTATCTAGATACCTACTGCACTAGATACATAGCAATATAAGTAATCTAGTGTCTCCATTCATTGTTTTAGCTTTGTACAGTCAGACAGCTAAATCTTAGTAAGAAAATTTAATACTGTTTGTTTGAGACCTTTATATTTTACTAATTGCAGATAACCCGCTGGTGGCATCCACTGGTTTAATACTCCATCTCTACAACAGTAAGGAATTACACTACTTCTGGGCCCTTAAAAAAAATCCATGTGCAATGAAAACCATTAGTTCCTTACATAGACCCAATATACATGGAAAATGATAAGGCATTTGTTTGTGCTTACAACCAGGGATTTCATTTCCGCGTGTCTGAAAGTAGGCCGTAGAATATATCAGCTGCTAGCCATCCCGAGTTGTTTAAGTCAATAAAGAGAATCAGGTTAATGGTGCTCGTAGGCAATGCCAATGCATGGTTTTACTCTTAGCATTGCCTGCAAAATTTCGCATTTCCAAAACTATATTGGTTGATTTTTTTAATCAAAATCAAATCGAATAATTCAATGCAATGCATGTCGACTCGCTTTATGAGGAGCCATTTTGAAGGCAGGCTATATCACTACATAGTATAAAACAAAGTCGCTTTCTCTGTCCCTATATCCCTATGTATGCTTAAATCTTTAAAACTACGCAACGGATTTTGATGCGGTTTTTTTTAATAGATAGAGTGATTGAAGAGGAAGGTTTATATGTATAATAATATCCATTAGTATCAGCATTGCACCCGTGCGAAGCTGGGGCGGGTCGCTAGTTAGTTTATATAAAACTAGCTGCGCCCCGCGGTTTCACCCGCGTAAGTCTCGATCCCGTAGGAATATCGGGATAAAACTATCCTATGTCCTATTCCAGATCATGGTCTACCCTTGTGCTAAATTTCATCTAAATCAGTTCAGCCGTTTCAGCGTGAAAGCGTAACAAACAAACAAACTCACTTTTAAATATATTAGTAAGGATTATATATAGTTAGGATAGTTCTTGAATTCCGAAGTAAAAATAGTACAAAGTTTTAGACATAAATACTTAAATAGAAACGGTTACAGAAAACAACTCACTGTTAGAATACAAAAACATCAACGATTTTCACGAACCTTTTTGCAAATATCCAGCTACCAGCTTGATTTAATAAAAGAAAATACAGAAACATTCGTCCATTAATCAGGAGACACAAAACAGAAATGTTACCAGCATTAAAATTTATTGTACGGAACTGTAACATTACCATTACGAACAAGTTATGGTATATAGCAGATATTTTATTGTCAATCTCGCCAAATAAAACTGCTATAAACGTTTGTAATAAAGGAATATTTACAGAAATAACAATTCTATGGAACCGATATCAATAGTTTGTAGGAAATCCTTGTTCAAATGTTTCCTTATTACTAGAAATAAAAGTAACTTGTTTCTATTTGAATATTTGGCTTGGATCACTTGCGTAACTTCCAAACTACGGAACGATCATCGAGAATTTATTGAATGAGTCATTATTCATTATCATATAAAAACGAGCGAGTCTTACAGTACTCGCATATGATGTGTAACATATGACTTGTTGGCTAACAGTACCCATCCTCTCGGAAAATGGGTTGGAACCATCTGAGGGCCAACTCTAGCACCGCGCGCCTTCATTGGTTAAATCAAATAGCGCGCGCTTCCCCGGCTTGCTGTTACACACTTCCGTCCCTTTTCACTCCCACAGATTGTAGGAGAGCGAGAGGAAAGATGTTACAATTCAAAAAGTTTTTTTATTATCATTCTGTTTAATGGACGAATGAATCGATGATGGTGAATGGATCACTGGTTTGTGGTTTTCTGTTATTGAGAGGCGATTAGAACTATTGCCATATTTATAGTTTTGATTACGGAAAACCCACAGGAAAATGTGTCTCAATCAAAGTTGTTTAATGATAGATATTATTAGTCCTACCACGTATACATATTTCAGTGTTAGATAATTACAATGTCCGATTCATGTCAAAGTCTATTTATATTTTAAGTGCAAGTGTTTGTAAGCGGAATCGAAGATGTTATTGAATATTCAAAATGAGCCATCTCGTATTTGTATTCAATACGTACAGTACAGGTAAATAACACAGCGCATGCAATCGCTTCCATCCTTGAGGCTGCATGGGGTCAACAGCCGCAAGGCCTTCATACTCCACAAATAATAACGTATTTGTAAAGGTATGTTCTACAATAATTTACTACCTGAAACTCATTGTTGTTATGTCGTTAAATAGATTGACGGACATAATGCCTTTTGTGTTACTTATCAGGATTCTGTGTGAAAATTAAAGAAACAAACGTGTCAGTATTATAGTTTAGTGGAACCTTGAAACCAAAAACAAGTTACGGATCAAATTGGTGCTCGCTACCGACGCGGTTAAACGGACCCTGCTGCGAGGTCGGGATAGCTCTAAAAAGAAATAAGAGAACCTGTATTCTCACGATACATAAACAAAGCGGAATGACCACCAGAACACATTTGGAATCTTTGCTTTCAGAACCTTGAAAACTATTTCCAACACGGACTGAACATTACACCTTCGGGATACATTTCAGTGCAGTTGCAGCTGTTATTTTCTAGTTATCCAAATAGTCGTTATCACATCGCATCGGTTGTTTTGAAGGTTCTTCATGTGTAGAGAAGGAAAGAGGGGGGAGGAGGTCCTGGGCGTAAAATAAGCCAGAGAGCGCGGCCGCCGAACGTACTGTTGTGTCTGCCAGTCTGCCTGTATCGATCCGGCGCCCTCATTTCAGGCCTCGCTGGCTGCGCCCACAATAACGCCAATGTAGCAGCCGCTTCAGGAGCTATGTGTGCAGGCGATCGTAACAATGCACATTTTTGTGTTTGAGAGAACAAAAACGTACCTTTTAGAACGTGGTTCAATTTCGGAACAAATTGCTTGCATGTTCCTACTAACAAACGGTGTGATGCGAATTGCAACGTGCTATAGAACCTTATTCAGAATGGTGCATAAATAATGTTGTTCTAGTGAAACTGGGTATTTTGCACTTGCTCGTAACTGGTGTGTAGCTGTGGGGCGCCGGCATGTCGCTGTGAATATTGCTTATACGAGTGGCTTATGTGCTTATGTTGGTCTTCGGTTACATTTATATCTTGCTTGTATTTTCTTTCAAAGCTTTCTTTTAAATCTTAATTTACGTCGACTATGTACTTTAGACTATCTCTATCAATCTTCCGATTCTCGTATAGAAACATTGTATTTGTCAAGATATAAAAATTGCTGAAAGTCGAAGAACACTCAAGTCCTTCAGGATTTCGATTTCCTCCACAACTGTTCTCTGTACCTTGGAATTGTATCCAATTTCCTGCGAAACTGTATTTATACTTTCGTAATTTTCAAAGATCCTTGTATATGTATGTACAATACTTGTAAAGCAACGTATCTATTTCATTGTCTGTTCATTCTTCTTGATTTTTCATCATTTTTCTATAGGAACTACCTATAAGTAGTGTATATACATTAAGTAGATATCACACAATGAAACTGACTGAAGTTACCAGTTCCTTGCTTTTATTCTTTTTCTAGTTTTAATACCTGTGATGGAAATGTTTTCCAAAAAGTTCTCTAGAACACACATAAAATATTCCACACTATTTGTGCAACCAAAAAGGGATAGATTTATCTCGACACATGTCTAGTTTCAACACCATATTGCACAACTTAGGACAAAGTGAATGTAAAAACTAACTAGATGGTACTTCGACTGTATCATATCTAATTCACGATTAGCCGAGTAGTTACGTGGCGGACCCATGCATAATATTATGAGCATTACTAATAACGACTTGAGATTGCGATAGTTTTGTTTCATAAGCAATTTTGCAATTCCGGTGACAAAATTGCGAGGTATAGGGCTCTAACACACGAGACTCTAAAGAACTTTTCTTTATTTGAGTGAGTAACGGAACTGGTGGATGTACCACTTGATGTAGATAACGGTAACCTTGTTAAAAAACGTGCTTCTAAGAAGCAGTATGAAATAAAGACAACCCACAACCTTTAAATCCGAAGGCAACAGTGCTGCTTAGCAGCAGAAACAGGCATATTGGCAAAACATCGCAAATAAAAAGTGGAATCATCAATTTATTCAAGTTCACAGCATAAATTTTTTATTGTTGTCCATATCCCTGCATACTAATGACTGATGACGCAACAAAACAATTGTAATAAACATCTCCTGTTACAAAATATCATGTTTCAACTGTCTCCTTTACTTTGCTTACGTCAATGCAAAATTTAACTTCCGTGTCTTAATCAACCAATTTCGATGTATTAAATACATCCAAGATTCATTGAATGCGGCGTCAATGCAGTCGGGTGTCCCGCATTTTTGATGAAGCCGCCATTTTGCCTTCGTGGTCTACATCGTTAAGCCGATGAAAGTACAAACTCGATCGATATTGGACGCAGCACGTGTGTTCATGCCCTAGTGTAGGTGAAGTCCGGTTTTACTGCTAAGCTTAGTCTGTAAAACTGACGGATAATATTATTGGTCATTCAATTTAATTACTTCGTTTTAGTTTGGTCGTGTTTTGTCAATGGATTTATTGTGTTCGGCTGACTAGTTTTAAGCATTATTTTGTTCCCCTCGATTCATATTCTCTTTATTGCATAACTTTGGTATTTCTTTGTGACGCAAATACTCCATTTTGAATAATTAACGTGTTTCGCGGTAGCATTCTTTAGATTTTGTTGGATTGTCGATGGCATTGTATCATGGGACTATGCCTCTTTTAGAGTATCAGTTATAGCATCAGTAAACCTTTGGAAAACGCCATAAATTATAAAGTTATATTCAGGCAACCATGTTCCATGTTTCGTTTCATGTTGTAATTCAATCATTTGAAAGCACCGGAAGCAAAACAATCACACATAAATCTCGAAGCTTCCTTCCGTCTGCAGCAGTTGATACATTATGTTTACCAGCAGTGTAACGGGTTCAATCTGTTGATTGGAACTCAGCACCACTATTTACATTACCCCTATAAATTCCAACCTCCTGTTTCGCAAAACAGAAACCATTTCCCTAATTGAATTTGTGTTGTTTTTGCTCTTGTGGAAAATTGGCTTTGTGCATTCAAAGCGGGCGAGCGTGAGAAAGTGCATAACTTGTTTACATAACCAACACAAATTTACACGGAGTTTCTTATTTAGAAAATGTGCTGGGATGTCTGCCATGACTGGTTGATGCTCTGAGATGAATAGTGAGTGAAACATTACGTGCTCGTCTGTTTACTAGACAGTGTATAATTTCGTATCTTTGGTATCTTACAAATAAGGACTGCGATGTGGGATAATTTGAGTTTATGTTTGAGCGAGATATTCAAAGTGTAGTTGTGAAGGCTTCAGATGCTAAGCCTTGTATATTTTTTATTAAAATTGCCGTCTGTATGATTATTTATACGAGGTTCTTGTGATCAACAAATGGTACGATTTCTGACCCAAATACTTGTGTCAGAGACAGCATATAATCTGGTGAATAAATGGGAACTTACAAGATGAGGAAGACCGCAACAAAAATTAAATCAAGAGAACTTAGTTTTAACGGATATAGCTGACAAGTTTAGTTAAGTAGTTCACAATCTAGGGCAATGCCTAAGTGTGACAAAAGTAATCTTAGTTTCGTAATAACTTTAGGGCATTTCTCCCGAATGACCTATAAAACCGCGTGGGCATTCAAGCATCCGATACAATGTTTTCCTTTGATTCCCAGATTGTATAATGTCTTTGTCTATGATATAATATCTGTTGTAGAATTCCACAATTCTGTTTCGACAAAGTGGCTAATAAATTAATATAACATTCTTGCTGAACGTAGGCGCTTACGACTTGGTTTGAGTTTGTGTTTCTGCACAAGTACTAACATTGATATTTCAAAAAACCTGTATGGTACTAACTTTTTGTCAATAAGAACTGAAATCGCCATAAGAAATCGTTATTATCAATTAGTTCTTTGATAGGAAGAGGCATTTGCACTGCAGTGATTCCTTAAGCTTTTAGTATTAGGTATATTTCGCAGGAGGTCTGAAAATTATCTTGATTTAACTGACATTATTCAAATTCAAACATATAACTCTTCATGTAGATAATCTTCATTATGCACACGTACGCCCTCAAAATGACCACCATTCGTAGTTATGCAGCAAGTTACACAATGTATTTTTATAGCAACATTTTACGATCGCAGCGGCCAGGGGTAAACAAAGGGCGTGGTGTTGCCAGTCTCCTTGGCGAGACGCGGGTCGTCGTGGAGAACTTAGCAGGGCTGCCAAAAATAGGCTAGATTTTTGGTTGCATAATGGGTTATGTAAAAATGTGGTTATTATATATTTTGTTTTGACAAGACGTGTGCCCGTTGGAATTTCTCATCATGTTGAGATTTCGTACAAACTTCCATGTGAATTTTCAAAAATCCTCTTTTGTGCCTATCTTCGTTTTATAGGAACTCTTTACGCGATGCGTTGTCTGTCAGTGATTTAATGAATGAATTGAGTATTATTATGTAGAAGATGAGAACGCTCGGTGCTATGTACTTGAAACAAAACAAAATGTATCTATCAACATATGGATGTTTTTTTTTTTTATATAAAGAAAAAGATGTGAAGAAAAATATTAAAATTTGATAAGTTTTAGTTACCGTAGTTGATGGAATTGCATCCAATTCAAATTCTATAATTTAAATGTTCAGAAAATGTTCTATGTGTTATACTAAGGTGAATGAATTTGCATACATTATTGCACAATAAGATGCAATTATGCACCTCATAGATCAAACCACACGGTCATACCTTTTCTCAAGGATGCAACTCATGCCAAGGATTTTGTTTGTGTGGCACCCCTGCTTCAGACTATTTACGTTGACGAGGCTGGGCGAGGTGACCTACCCGTGACCTTTGACCCGCAGCCTGTGACCTACATCGGGAGCCCAATCGATACGCACCCCGCTGTATCTGTTGCCTTCGATAAGGGCGCGCTTCATTAAAACTTTTGATTGGCCGCCGTCTGCCAGCTTTGTGATAAAACGGTAATGGATTTCGTTTTTACTTATTCGACATTTCTGTTTTTGATGTAGCACGACGAGCAAGTAGTGAATGTCGAATGAGGTCGGGAGCCGAGAGGAGTATGCGATTTTCTTAGCGTTCGTTCATGCGATTTTTTGTCTGATGACGTATTAGATTGGACTTTGAGAGATTGTAGAAGTGTGTAAGTAGTGACAAGTAGCTGGCTCATTGCCTACGAGTATCATTATTTTCACGTTTCTTTCAGTACCTACTATCCTACGACTTGAATGAAAAGATACGCAGCTGACGTCATTCGTAATTATTTCCCTTTTTTTAGAGCAGCAAAGGAATTCTGTAGCTGCAGTTTTACGATCATTTACATGTTTAAAAAGCTGTTAAAATTTTGACAGCATTCCCAAATTAGGTTTGTTTGCGATACCACCATTAATTAAGTCAAGATGGTGGTGAATCACGCAATGTATCTCAATGTATGAATAAGGATACGAACTTCACAAATGTTTAAGTATATTTAGTATATCTTAGATATAAGATTGATGAAATCCGCCAAAAGGTACACTTTAGGTATATTAACAATTTCAATTTAAATGCTTTCGAACTCAACCTTTATATTCCAATACAACGTGCAACTCTCATTTCCTGCAACAAATTCCCGAAGGTAAAATGGACCACCAACAATCTAAACTAAATATTTTTAGCAATAACTCATAAGTGGGGCGCTCCACAGTGCTTCGCCGACGAAATGCTACACTCTTGCACAATATATACAACGATTTGTATGAGAAACACTTTGATACCTTCTGCAACGTGTTTTGTTGGAGTTGTGTTTATTTGTTCGGATTTTCTTTGTTTTGTTTATAAAGTTTTGTACTTTTTTACATAGGGAACTCAGTTGTCACCATCTTTTTACCCTGTTATTAAAGAGTAGGTAAAAAAACATAGTCGTATAACTAGCAGGAGTTATACGACTATGTTTTTTTACCTACCCCTTTTTCAGCTTTTGTTTCACTCATACTAAGTTTGAGATCTGAAAACGTTACTTAGCCGTATTTTGGCTAGGCGTTATTCCCGTTACTATCGCACAACTGTCAAACTAGATGTGCAAGTTTGAGACAGGACGAGTCTAATTCAAAGCACGTGCTATGTAAGTAATATAGAAATATCTTATAGCTAGGGTAAATAACGTTTATAGATCTAAGCCTGAGTGTATAGCTTCTTTGATTGTAAATATATATTTGTGATTCTTTATTTATTTAACCATTTATGCACACGCATATAAACGCACTACGCGTGTTCACTTCTTTATTATAAATATTTTTGTGCACCTCGTTGATATCAAATCATAAACTATTTCTTTGGCGTAATTTAGAAAAACATATTGGTAAAAGAACGAATTCGAACGAATTTCAGAATTTGAACGAAATATTTCATAAGTTGAGGTACAATTGTACATAAAAAGAATGTACCAAAACTTCTGTGTCCATGACAGGAGAGTAGGTACACTATTTGTCTGTTTCTGTTATTGTCAGGTGAATTTCTTTTTTCGCAGAGGACTTAAACAATATTTGATAACATCTTTCAATGAAACGAATACTCGACATTAATGAATGAGCATCCCACTGCGATTGATAATATTTTTCTTAACAAGCTACGTTGTTATCATTAAGGATTCAATAAATGACCAAAACAATAGTTGTGGTTTATTGTCGTTTTTATAAGTTTATTTATTTGTTCTATTTATCACCTCTACACTTTACAGTATGAGTCTTGAAACTTGCTTTTAGATTTAATCGGAGCAATATTTTTTTCCATTTATGCACAGTAAACCTATTTGCAAAAACACCAAATGAGGAAAATTTACGCAAACGTAAAACGAAAGGTGGACTTCATAAAATTTTCATAAAGTGCGCTTTTTATAAAAAACACTGTATAAAGCCATATCGGGTTAAATTACTGTTGTTCTGCATCGCGATAACCCAATTTAATGTATGGACAATGAATGCCAATGAATGTCAAGAATGAATGTGTCTGCCTCATTTTCATCTAGTCGTCTCATGCGCTACTGTTGAACAAGATGTCTTGGGTTCGATTCTCGGGTCGGGCAGTGTTATTGGGTTTTTCCATCTGGAATTTCTCAGTAGCAGCCCAGAGTCTGGATTCGCTCCAATTACATGGGACTTAAACATAATATGGTGGGTGTACGTGCACCTCTGCCTAACCCTTCCAGGAATAAATGCGTGATGTTATGTTATGAGAACAAAGAATAAAAAGAACATAAAAAAACGTTTTCATAATTTCATACTAAATAAAGTAATTAATTGTTGAATAAAAAATGTCCTATTAATTAATAGCTATCTAATTATCGGGCAATTTATGTCCTCCTTTAATGTATTCCTTTGCTGTTTTATGGTAATTAAGTATTATGTCCATTTAAATTCAATGCATACCTACTGCATAGTAATTAGAATGTTCGCACAAAATTCCGTTTTTAACTCTTCATCAGCATTTCTATACTGAAATAACAGTTTTTGCTAGTCTTTGTTATGTATTATTAATTTCAGAAATATTCTGCGACTGTTTCATTGTATTTTATGTAAATTCTAAGTTTAAATAACGAACATCAGCGACATTTAACGTCCTAATTATTTATTAATCATCAGCCTCAAAAATATTATGAACATTTTCAGGACAAACGAATTAAACCAACCTTTCCATGATATAACTAAATCCCGTTTAATCTATTAACAAGTAATAGTACAACATTAAAAATCCAATCAGTATCATAATGGGAACGTAATCAAGTCATTACAACTAATTTGCACTTACAATCATGTTACCTTAATTCCTTCGGATCGCGATCGCGACTAGGTATAATTACGCTGTCTCTTCCAAGCTATTAAAGGTTAATTCAGGGCAAGTTCTTCGATTTATACCCTTCGTCATTCGGTACGCCGCAATTATAGCTGTTTAGTGTTACGAGAACAGATTTTCAATGTGATGGTTTTTTAAAAGACCATTTCGGACACTTACCTTCATGGCACATGATCTGCCAGCAATTTAATTGCGTAAGTCACATATTTTGGTAAACGATTTTGAAGACTAATCTGTTTGTAATTACATTTTGACAGTTGAACAACATTCATTGTGTTATTTTCAATTAAACAGAAACAAGATATCATATTTCAATGGGACTGCTATAGTAATTTTACCGTAAATCTTTGACAGTCGTTACTCGGACTCAGAAGTCTGATAAGTCTTACCAAGGAGTGTCAGGTGACCCAGTAACTAAGTTGTGGATGTCAGAAACGCAGTCGCAGCATTTGAAAATACTGGTATTCAGTAGCATCCGGTTTAACTGGAAGACGACCCGTGGGTATTTAGGAAAAGACTAGACAAAAAACTTTTTACAAAAACAAAACAACCGACTTCAAAAAAACAAACACAAAAAAAGTGAAAAATAACTTTAATTTCGGAAGTCGGTGTCTGCTTTTCAATTTTCGTTTTTTGCCACCGACTTCCGAAATTAAAGTTATTTTTCACTTTTTTTTGTGTTTGTTTTTTGAAGTCGGATGTTTTTTTTTTGTAAAAAGTATTTATTTTTCATTTTTTAGTTGTGGTACCTACCTCACACAAATTCGTATACCGTTATCTGCTATGTAAATAACAGTGACGGAGTGAAATAATTATATCGTCTATATAGCAAAGTGGGAAAAATACGTAATTATTGAAGCTAAATCCAAAACTACGAAAGAAAAATTAATAAAATTTATATGGGACCACCTCTGAAGCATGACCTACCAACCAAAAAAAGAATCATCAAAATCGATTCATAACTGGCGGAGTAATCGCGTAACATACATACAAAAAAAAAAAAAAAAACGTACAGACGAATTGAGAACCTCCTCCTTTTTGAAGAAGTCGGTTAAAAATACAAACTAATCCAATTTTATTACGTAGTTTATTTCCAAGAAATTCAACTCCCTCCGTACTTTACTTAAAGCATATTTCGCTTCTTCCTATAGTTTTTTTTTCAAAATCTCACATTCTTGTTCCAAAATAGTGGGACTTTCTGCCTGACTCAGCGATACCGAGAAGTCGTTTGGCCGGTTAGCGGTTCCCATTTTCCTTAATACATCTTTCTTGCAACGATCGCACCATCCGGGCATCCGTGTTTTACGCTCACTTAGATTTGCTCAAAAAAAGCGCAATTAGCGAAAATCATCCGTAAAATTATCCGGTTCTTAATGTTTTTTATTCGAAGTTGGTGCGTGGACGACTTTTGACTAGGCATAGTAAAAAATATGATTTTGAGAGATTAGCTAGAAGTAAAAGATTAAAACAGTACCATTGGACT
This sequence comes from Lithophane semibrunnea, assembly GCA_947363905.1. Classification (NCBI taxonomy): domain Eukaryota; kingdom Metazoa; phylum Arthropoda; class Insecta; order Lepidoptera; family Noctuidae; genus Lithophane; species Lithophane semibrunnea. Next base: position 6,803,213 of record OX376195.1, on the reverse strand, counting down.
TAATCTATCAGTTGAACAATTTAATCTGTGTTTTTACAATAAAAAAGTTGTTTAAGGGTCATTTGTGAGGTCATGTAAACAATTATTATCAGTTGGAAACAATAACAAAACACTAAAGATTAATCGTGAATCGACTCAATCAAGAAATGGAATTAAACTGATTGATCTTCTATAAAAAGACTGCTATAAAGGATTTGAATTGTTTGGTCGGTTTGATTACACTGAATTGGCTTTTAAAATTAAGAACATACAAAGTGTATAAACTGATGTTATTTTTTACAAAGGAGCTTATAATAATGTTATGCTATTACAATTAATATAAAATAATGATATATCTAAACTAAAACAGTCTATTCTTCGACGGCTCTTTCTATTTATTTAATGACGAAACGAAACTTTCATACTTTAATGAATTTACTATCCAAAATCCATGCCGAGCAGCAAATATCTTGCATAAATCCCAACTTAAAAGTTGTCGTCGTAAACATAATTTACAATAATTGGATGAGTTCATAAGCCATTAGCCATTACTAGAGCAAACACTAGTAAAGTCCTTAATTACTGATTTCCATTAAAAAGACGATCACGGACAAAGCAAAATAAATAGGTAGCATGGCAGCCAATTATAGGAAACTTTTTACGGCTTGCTCTGAGCATAAATTTTATTTTGAAAAAGGAACGTTACAAGATGGCGGCTTATTTTCTTTTTTTTTCATTTAATGCAAATTATGCGTCGGTGATTGTAGGAACTGTGTTCCAAAATTGATTTTTCTGGTTTCCTAACAATGTCATCCCTATTATTTGGTGACACACATCGCAGTCTCCTGGCTGGGCCCGGGGCTGCGACCGGGTCACGCCTCCCGCCCCGCTTCTCTCCCGGCCCGCATCTGCACTTGAACTGGTTGGCGTACTTTCAGTTTCTCTCGCCCGGGACTCGGGAGCCTGACCTACCCGAAGACGTACGGTAAGACGCCTGATGCGTAGGGTTGGGTCTCACTAGAATGTAGGCGGCTTGTAGCGTGAGATAACGGTTCGAGAAAATGTCGCAAAATCAGTGCAGAATCCGGGTTTTGGATAGATAAATGCACCACGTTTTATGCATCTTTTTGATTTTCCTAACATACTCTGTAAGAAGATTAAAAAGATTTCCAAATGGGTATTGTGATGTCTACTGAAAATGGAGGCTTTAAAAACAACCATAAGTAATTTTGAACACAATTTATTTTAGCGTGACAAAGGAAATAATCAGACGTACAATCAGAGCGATAGAAAAACACACGACTAAACCAAAGTAGAGAAAATATTGCGAAAAATACAATACGAGAGCAATCAATAACGGCCTATGAGGCGTCACAAAAGCCACTAATGAGGAAGGTCCACGCTACAATGTGCTATTTCCTGACATTATCGCATGCCTCTATTGTTGGACAGGCTAGGCCTTGCCCCATGGGGCGTGAAGACATTCAGGATGTCATAATGGCTATAAATATGACATTATTGATAATGTGGTCAACATATTCGGTTTGTTAGAGGAGGACGTCTAACAAGCCGATTATGCGAAATACAGGAGTGTTTGACATAGTTTTGTGGTTTCTAAGAAAGAAGTTGAGTAATCATCTCAAGCGGCTCATTTAAAAGGTATAGCGTGCACTTATTTTGGCGAAATGTTAAAACATGGCGGAAAAGAACTAATGTGCCACTTTTGCTCCAAAATACAACAAAAACATCTTTGTTTTGTCTAAGCCTAAACTTTGCGTTAAGTGTTTGTACAATAGAAGCTTTTTGTAGAACAATGGCATATTATTATGTACGAAGAAAATGTTCTTACATTACTCAGGCAAGAGTGACAAACGGTGTACCAAGAAAATATGTTTGAGAAAAACAACTCTCGAATATAATACAGGCTATTTATAAACGTACCGAGATGTGCCCTCTTACAACATGGAATAATGTTTCACACCGGAAAGTGACATATACTCGTACATTGTGTTTGAGTAAAAGTCGTCGAGTCTTTTCAAAAGTCACTTATTTTAAATACAAAATGTTCACGTTTACTTATTAAAGTTTATAATGAAGTGTTTCTTGATATCGACGTTAAATTCGTATACAGAAATATTAATATAATACACGAGTATACACAAATTTTATTAATTATAAATATAATACACAAGTATACACAAATATCGTGGAATGGTAGAATCATTTCCTTTAACCACCATCCCTCCTTTTTAAGAAATTGTCTTTGAAGGAAACCGAACATATATAGAGATCATAGATAATTTCGTAACAAACATAAAATGACAATTGATCACAATGGGTTTCATTTTGACAGTTCACCCACTTTCATTGCGTTATTTACATTGTAGAGCAGAGGCAAGATTAGCAATATCCTTCAAACTCGCGGATTGTGATTGAAAGTGTAATACAGCACCCTAATTGCGTAACAATTAGGGTGCTGTATTACGGTAAAAAAAAAACATCTTGCTGTAGATTCAGGGCAAATGTGTCGCGTTGTCCCCAAAATATAACCCGCCCTTCATAATGTTACAGGAAAGAATACTAAGTAAGTATTAGCTTACAAAAACGTCGACCTTATAGCATGTATCTTTATCTAAGTAACTGACGACTTATGCTTACGCCCTAGAGTAACCGGTAACATGAAAAAGAGTTATAAGCTAAAAACAAAAAAAAAGTTTTTACGCTGTTCTGCTTGTCAAAATAACATGTCATGTTGTCAATGTAAAATGATAAGTAAAATAAACAACAAACAGATATTTCACACTTGTCTACATACTAGGTTTAACCTTGGGACGCAAAATCGTCGACATTCTTAATTTGAAATTGAAATGACAAAATAGCGTCATCCAACTAACTATCAATATAAATAAAAAAGACGTTTTTTTTTGAAAACGGAACACTCCTTTCCTGCTCTCACGTCATTGTCGTTGTAGATTTTTTTCGAATAAGTGTCAAAGTGACCCTGGTATTTCTTGCCCTTGCATTTACTCCTTTTATTTACACAGGATGACCTAGTTCAGGCACATAAAACTGTTTGATTTTTCGTAGATTTAAGCAAATTTGTATTAAGTGTTTACCTTTTTACCAGAATAAACTTTTATTTATTTATTATTTTATTGTTTTACTTATAGCGAAAATAAATTTATATAGAACGCTCCCGTTTCTGCAATGTTCCTAAAAATCCACGCTTTCTTTAAGACCACAACACTGATTATAATTACTATTGCTATTTATAAGGTCGAACCAACTACAAATTTGTCAATGTATCGGTACACGTGTTCGATATAAATTTATTTATAACTAGTTTTTACCCCTGGCGCGGTTTGCGAGGACTTTTTTAGTATGGTAAAAAAAACATATCGTTTGGCTTTGTGTTGACTGTGACTGAGTCAAAAGCGAAGAGCTTTTTAGGTGTTTACATTTAAAACTCGATTTCTATAGTCATTTTTTCAATGAACACATCTAAGAAGACTTGATACTCTACCATTTTGTTTTCAATCTCAAAACATACGTTTAAGTTTGTTGCGTTATTTTTCTGTAGATACAATACAATACAAAAACTTTCAATACAGGCGCTTCATGTAAAATACTGGTAAACAGCTGCATCCGGTTATACTGGAAGGAAGCAGACCCCAACGGAGCGGTTGGGAAAAAGCTAGGCAGATGATGATGACCAATCAGTATTTTCAATCTAAATTCCATTCCATATGCTTCTAACTTCTTATAAATATCTTCATGTAGCTAAGCAAAACATGTCAGTCGGCTGTCTAGGTAAATGAGAACAATATTGGCGCCACACTATGAATTGAGCTTAGGGATATAGATTTCATTACAAAGCTCATGTATCTGACAGATCATGGCCACAGAGAATGATTGAGATAATGTAATCATTTCTTCATTAGGCTTTGGAAACAAACGAATCGAAAAGTCAATACGTATTTTTATTCAGTCAGTCAGTTTGTTTTTTTTTGAAAAAACAAGATGTCGTGTTTTTTTAAATATTTTTATTTATTTGTAAAAGCCGGCTCTTAATGTTGAAGTTACTGTTATAGTATTTGGTTTGCATGATGGATATTTTTTTTAGTCGGCAAAATAAAAAGAAAATCTCAGTCTAGTCACAGTATAAATAAGTAACAGTATTCTATCTCGGTCAGTAGATAGATAAACGCTCGGTAGATAAACCTGCAACGGAAGACGGAAGACGTATTGTTGGAAGGCGGACCGATGACCTGGTGAAAGCCGTGGGAATGCGCTGGATGCGAGAAGCACAGAACAGGTCGAAGTGGCGGTGGTTGGGGAAGCCTATGTCCATGCAGCAGTGGACGTCCGTCTTTCGGCTGAAATGATGATGATGAGATAAACCTTCCGCGTACGTGCGTAACTACCGCGCACTCGATACTGTAGCGTACTGATATACACTAAGATTTCGAAGCGCGTCATTTCGGCCGTTTTATACAAGATATAATACTGTTACTTATTTATACTGTGCTCTAGTATAGGTTACCTGGAGTATGAAAGTCTGGGAGGAAAAAATAACTGGAATAATAACATAACACAATACAACTCTGCGTACCCGTTTGAGGAATACAAGCGTGATGATAATTATGTTATTTCTAATTGTCTATGAGTTATTCGATAACCTACCTTATTTGTTATCTAATTAGGTCCAATTACCATTACTCCAGGTCCAGAGTACAAGATTGGATAACTGATTATAGCCGTATGTAGTTCTAAACAGTAGTTCTAATCTAACACAAGGTGACATTGTTTGTACAGCTGCGATTTGTATAATATACATATACTATACATATAAGTATGTATTTTCTGTAATCACAGAAATAAAACACTAAAAGATTGCAAATGAAAATGAGACTTTACAAAAATGAGTTAACGGCCTATTACTTACATAAAACGAAAAAAAATATCACTACCGAAATATTTTTTATTCCTAGAAAAACTAGTCAAAATGTTTTTTTTTCACAATTTTACCTGTCTAGCTAGCGACTAACAATTTTCTATAACTGTTTTTATTTAGATGTCCTTTAAAAACATTATTTTGTTTCCCAAAATGGCTTCTTAATTAAAAAGCTTTTAAGGTAATTCATTAGGATGAAATTAAATCAGTGAGCTGGGCCCGAATGACAAAAACAAAAGAGAACCTTAATTGTTTTAACATATTTTTAAATTGCTTTTTGGCGTTCATGAGTTTGTTGCTATAGGTACATCTATTTTAAATATAAAGTGAACATCAGTCTCTCATAATTATGTATGATATGAGTAGTTATAGCGTAAAGTGAATATCAGTACCTTCTAGTACAATATCAAGAACATATTTTTTTTTAATGATAAAATATTTTAGTGCATTTATTTATTTCATAACATAACATAACATCACGTCTGTAAACCCCGAAGGGTTAGGCAGAGGTGTACCTATTATAGTACACTCATATTTCGTCAGTTATGTTTAAGTCCCATGTAATAGGGGGCGAACCTATTGCCATTAACCGGGCAAAAATCCAGACTCCGGCCTGCTACTGAGAAATCCCTGATGATAAAACCCAATAACACTTTGTCCGACCCGGAAATCTAACCCAGGACCTCATGCTTAGCAGTAGCGCTTGCGAATACTAGACCAACGAGGCAGTCGTGTATTTATTTCATGTACATTTAAATTCTTATATATAATATAAAAAAAAAACTAACTATTTACACGAACCGAACATTAGAAACGAACGTTTCATTAAGGTTCATAGAGAGCGCTAAAGTGAGAGAATATTTTGAAGATCAGAGAATACAACTGCTCACCTTCTTGGCAGAATTCCTCATAACATAACAAACACGAATCACATGAGAAGATTGCCTATATTTTTTTTGGTAATCATTCGGACGTTAGGCATCGTCCAATTATGAAAAGGAGACAATTTTTTCGTCATATAAGCTTGAGTTATTACCTGAAGCTTTTTTCCCATTTACCATTAAGAGCATGATTTATTTAGACAGCATAATTATTTACAAAGTATCCCCCTCCTTGCATAATCCTAAAAGATTGCAACAGATTACAAGTTGCAATACCAATGACCAACCCATATCCTCTAGCCACCTTATTTGAACGAGCACTTAATCAATTCCCTTTTTATAACTATAAATCAGTATGTTTAATAGTAGTAGCAAAACATCCCGTCCCTCGTAACTCGAGACTTGACACTACATTCATAAGGGGATTAGCACATGTCGTAGTGAGAAACGATTCCGTTTTCGCAGCGAACTTGCTAATGTGTCACCGTGATAACATCGCGACATACAGCCACTTGGATAAATCACATAGATTGCTTCGGATTAATGGAAGCGCCTTTAGTACTCAACACCGTGATAAGAATACTTTACTTAAAATACAATAGACGCAGATATATTTAGTAACCTATTCCACTTGACTATTCTTCAAGAGTCATAAAAACCCTGTAAGAAATCGACACGTGTTTCACCTCTCAACGAGGCATCTTCAGGATGACGATTGACCAATTGCAAACCAGAACGCGACGTGTTACCACACCGAGCGCTGGACGCAAAGTGAGCTTTTAGTAGTATTGTATTTTATAATGGACCATAAGGCTTGACTTTGCGGAAACGCAAAGTCAAGCCTGAATCAAGTAACTTTAATACTTTACTTGTTTTACACGTTTTTATTACAGAGAGATAGATTTTATCTCGGAATGGGACCGACGTGTGTTTAACGAGACAAACAGACTTGAAATTGTGTGAGTGTGTATTTTTTTTTAATGTGAAAACCTATTTTGTTGACGGATTCTTAACTGGATTTTTTTTTTCCTAGCCTTCGGTGTCCCTCTCCTGGGCAAAGGCCTCCCTCCACTCCTTCCATGTTTCGCGAGCCCGCGCGTCCTCTTTCCAGTTTATATCTAGATTATCTTTAGAAAATGTAGAATGTTAAATAATACAATAGCTTGGAATTAAGTATACAAATTATTTATGTAGGACCTTGTAAGTATAAATGTAACCAAAATATGTAAAGAGAAAGAAAAAATATACCTCCAAAACATTACCAGGATACTTACAGAAGCGTTTAGCAAGCGTTCAGGTAAACCCATCTCGCTGATGATGAGATACAAAATGTAACTACGTAAAATATTCCGCAGAAGTCCATAACTCATTTTAGGCAACAATGTAAAATCAGATAAAGCTTAGTAAATCAAAATTGTTACATAGTAGGCAATAGTACAAACACCAAACAATAGAGGAAGTAGGCAAAATAGATTTGGGCTCATTCCGGAAATGGGTAGGCCGAAACAAAACGGTCATTTAGTATTTTCTTTGTGTTCGTTTCCAGGCGATTTCGTACGCATACATTAATTTCGAGGCTACTGTTTAATGTGTCGCATTTGTTTTATGTAATGATCATGAAGTGTTATAATGAGTTTGTTATCTCAGAACGAATCCCTTTGTTCAAATACCTACAGTGGAAATGCGAAACATTATGTCCAAAAATACTCGTTAATCATTTTTATTTTATTTTACCTGCGCCCTCGTAGCAGGATCTACAAGGGTCTACGAATTTGCTACGCTACGAATGACAGCTACGCAGAATTTTTGGCAATGATATCTTTCACTGGCGGGAGTACATTTTTGTTGTCAATATATTCTTAAAATCGTAATTATAGCGAAACTAGAGGTACCTCTGCCTAACCCTTCGGGGAATACAGGCGTAATGTTATGTTACGTTATTTCTTTAAAATCGTGTCGGTGGAGTTTCATGTTACCCAGTAACTGGGTTGTAGAGGTCAGATAGAAAGAAAGAAAGAAAAATTGTTTATTCTGCACAAACTAAACGCACAATACAAAATAAAAAATGACATTTACTAAAACTACAAATAAGCCAAAAGCCTCGTATTTAACACCAAGAATATTAGACAATTATCTGTGGATGAGAGGCCAAAAACAAATTAGATAGGCAGTCGCTCCTTGTAAAATACTGGTATTCAGCTGCATTGGGTAAGACTCGAAGCCGATCCGAAAAGATTTGGCAGATGATGAATAGATATAGATTCTTAAAATATTTGTGCACGGATATTAGCATATTTTTTTTTAGCTTTTTAGCTCCATTATTGACACAATCTTACAAAACATTCCTCATCTATAGCTTACATACCCGCGACGCTTCACATTCTTTTATTTTTGTATATTATCTTTTCATTTTAATTTTTTTCCGCTAGACCTGATAAAAGATCGCATACGATCGCACGAACCGTTGTTCAATAAACTTTGAATATTTCAACGCAATCAAAATTCACTTAGGTAGCTAATACTTTGAACAGAAGAACTGAAATCGAAGTTTAAACGGGGGATTGACGCACTATTTTGTCTCAATGCATCGATTAAAATACATAAATATCGATATTTCAACATCTCGATTCTCGGCTCGATCGTTCAAACCCGGTGGCCACCCAAGTTACATCAGCATATTTATCTCTTGAAGTGCCTTGTTGAGCGTAGGTGCAGCGTAGGTAGCGCGCTCTGAATGATTTGATGAAGCACACCTGGATGCGCTCTCAAAGTCAAACGCATATAAAAACCAATGATTATGTATTTGTATTAGTTAAGGAACGGGTAAAATGTATTATATAATTTGTTTTGTGGGTATTTCATATTTATTTTGTTACTGACATCCGGTAGTTCGATAAATTGTGCGCATAAGTACGTGTTATTTAAATAAATGTATGTCAAACGTTGCGTGTGTTTTGATTGCTGGTATGTATGTTTTTGTTATGTATTTTGGGTTTAATTTAAGTTATTTATTAATATTAGGAAACACATTGCGTGAAATTCGGTTTAGCAGTTTATGAGATACTTACTACAGACAGACTAGACTTGTTCAATTGACAAGCTGTGATTTTCCAGTAGATATCAGTCATATCGTCCACTTTCATTTAATAACACAGCCACATCGTGTTTGTAAACGTTAAACATGTTGTTAATGAGACTCGTTGCGCCTGCGCAAACCAGTTGCAGATTTCTCTGCCGACGTAAATATAGGGTTGGTTAAAACGCCTAGAAAAACATAGGTGTTAGCAATTTGCGCCTGATTATTTAGAAATCTGTAGGTATCACGTTACTCGGAACTTTATGCAGTACCTAAAGTTTTATTTTAATATTCATCATGTTATGGTAATTACTTAACTAAGTTCAGTTCGACCTACTAGTAGTTCAAATAATCTTAGAAAGTGATTAATATTCAGACAAGTTGAGAGAGGTCAGGACTATTACGTCATACGGTTATTAGATAACACTAATATTGTAGCTTACGAATGTCGAACATTATACAATGGTACGGACTAGGTATTGCTCACCGGAATACCTTTACTGCGCTCAAAAATAAGTTAAATGTGCTTAACCGTTAAGGCCACTTAACATAGATTAAATATTTTTATTTAATGATCTTTGATAGCCTCAGTTAAAAAAACGTGACAGCCCTATTTTGTGTCCCGGCAAGCGTCAAGATCGCGCATACATTCCGGACGTAGACGGGACGCGGCGGCGGCGCGGCGCGGCGCGGCTGCGGACGCGCATTTTCTCTCTGATCTATGCCCAAGCGCAGCTACCAGCCGCTCCGGGAATGCATCGCACTGTAGCGGGTTTGTGCAATATATTAAGCAGATAACGCACCGATGTAGGGAGCGCGCTCAAACGTGACTCGTATACGCAAAAATAAAGAATGTCCTTATCTCGGCGTTTCGTTGTCGGAATCTACATAGTACACGGATTCGAAATTGCTTTTGCTCATCCCTAGCTGTTATACAATAGGAATAAGTAGCACTTTATATCCAGAGCCACTTTTATTCGATGTAGGCTTCACACAAACTTAGAGATACATCGGTAAATATGAAATTCTATGGAATATTCTGTTTATAGATTCGTGTGGCCAGGAATTGTGAGAGATTGTGAACCAAAGTTAACCTAATGATTTATTCATGATTAGGCATTGTGGCGCCGTGTATTCTCATAAAAATTGATATTATGCTATATAAAAAGTCGTTATGTGTCTTTTGACATTCGAAGATTTACCGATTCTTAAACTCTTTGATTTTTTATACTGTTTATGTTAATTGGAGTCAAGGATGAGACATTTGTTAAAAAGTGCCAGCAGCAAAATAGATTGACTACTTTTTTAACGAATTTATTAAATGTTGATTAGGTTTCGCCAGCGGCTTCACTTGCGTGGATGTCGGAAAATAACCCACGGGAACGCACTACTCAGATTAAAAGTACCCTATGTGTTAATCCAGGTTATAAACCATCTTCGTGTCAAATTTTGTCCGAATCTGTTCAGTAGTTTTTGCACCAATCCGGAACATTATATCCAGACAAACGGACAAGCATTCTAAAAAATATATTTTCGGTATTAAAACCGTTTCCCTCGTAACAATTAGTTATTTCAAAAATATTCAATATACAATTTTGAATGCGTTACTATTTTATTATTATATCCTACAAAAAATAAAACAAAATTCTTAAAAACTAGGCTGAGAATCAGCACTTTTAGAACGTCAAAATATACATATTATAGATTTGCCTCTCCAGTCCATGCTTTATCTCTCTACTAACAATTTTCTGCTTTAATCAACATAATATTTACCACAACATTCCTTTAAAAACCCCAATAGTTTAGGACATACACATTGCCAACATACATACACATGTGAGTGTCGGAAGTATGTAGGCAGGCGCGTTGGCGAGCGATAACGCTATCTTAGTGGGTTAACAACCTATTGCCCAGCATTGGAATATCGTACAATCACGACCACTTATCATCTTGTCTTCTAAGGAAACCCTTCGGTTATGAAACTAGGAATTTAAGTTGGTTACAAGTAAATTGTGTGAATATTACTGATATTTCTGATACTAGTTTTGCCTATTGCGGGCTATGGAATTGCTAGGAGTGAGAGAATTAGGTGATTCAAAGGAATCTAAGGTAAGAAAAGAAAGAAAGAAAGAAAAATAGGTTTATTTGTCACAGAAACACGTGCATACAAAAAGATCAGCAATTTTAACCAAAATAGATCTAAATACAATAAAAAATAAAAATAAAAAAAAACATATGAGATCAGGAGTATACAATCAATAAGGCAATCTTGAATCATCTTACGCTCCAATTTAGGAAATCAATTCTTGAGCTGTAGAGCAGTGGTGACCCAGTAATAACGGCCGCGAATTACGAGTTGTAGGTCGTAGGTTTGAGCCCTGACAGGCGCTTTAAGCCTCGTGCATACTGGCGCGACGCGACACCGATAATTGTTATACCGTGAAGTTTTATTAGAAATTGTTTTGTTATGGTCGCGTCTCATCGCGCCAGTCTAAACGGGGCTTTACTTTGTGTCTCAAAGCGGTGAAGGAAAACATTTTACGAAAACCGGTATGTTTTAGAACCAAAAATTTGAAGTCATGTGACCTCTACCAACCGGCACCAGTGTCAGACCACTACGCGGGCCCAGGCCTGCATGGTGGATAACGGATCCTCACAGAGAGGAGCTCGTGTTCCAGCAGTGGGGACATTATAGGCTCAATTTATTAATACGGCGCTGACTAGTGTAATCTTAGAGAGCCCAATGACCGTAAAAGCTCCTGTTTTATGTTTTTGGTGCTGTTGGTGCTCTGGGCCTTACCAAGTGATGCGGTAACTGGTTCATCCGGTCAAAATCCCCTGTGCCGAGGAGATAAGGGCGTAAACAAAGTAGCATTCCGCGTGTCTCTGCGTCATTAATCGCTGTAACTTTGCCTTACTTTGTAAAAACAATTTAAGCGTGAAAATAGATAGCTATTCACAATCTTACATTGCGATAATACTATCGTTCTACGTAAATAGTTACTAGAAATGTTACACAGAGATATCAATAACAGTTTGTGATTCCGATACTACTTGTGTTTGTAAAGAGAAACAGTATATCTGAAAACAACAAATAACTATGTATTATGTTACTCGTATTATCTAACTATTTCTATTACATAACGTAACATCTCGCCTGTATTCCCAGAGAGGTTAGGCAGAAGTGTACCTACAGTACACCCACATTTCGTTGAGTATACAATAAATTACCTACATTAAAGAAAAATGCTCTATTTTAATTATATACAAGATAAACACAAAACATTGCGTGATACCCAACAGTTTGCTCGACGGTGGTAAAAGTGAAGAAAATACAACTTTTAAACTAGTGTAAAATGTTTAACATTAATAACAAGAAACAAATGGTTGACAATAAAAACCTCCTTCATTTGAATGAATATTTGTGAATATTTAATTCTGACGAGTTTTTTGTGCCTTATTTATGGGTTTTTGTTCTATTGGGTTTCGACGTGTTTTATGTTTTCCTTGTTCTATTTTGAGCTTATCGATTTACTTTTATTATTAGGTGAGATCAAGGTGGATCAAACAACTGGCCGTTTATAATTTCTTAGTAAAAACTAAGAAATTATAAACGGCCAGTTGTTTTACAATTACAGAAAAAAGTATCATAGGAAAGAGTATATCTTTCTATCAGCATTGTCCTGTCTGTAAGCCTAGACAAAATAACCTTTTACCAGCGATAACGCTGATAGACAAGTCAAAAATGTATGGGACTGACATAAGCTACCGACAAGCTTATGTCAACCCTGCCGAACTATTCTGAAAAATCTCACCGTGTAAACTGTAAATCCCTAGCATTAGATGAGATGACAGCTCACTTCAAGATCACTTCACCTAAGTTTTCAGTTTGAGATTTTTACAGAATAGACCGGGTATTGATGGTTACAAAATCAAAAGTCATTTATTCAAACTAGGCTGAGAATCAGCAGTTTTCGAACGTCAAAATAACATAAGACAGTCGGAGATCTGTCGTAAGTGATTTTGTATTAGGCATTAAGCACTAGGCACCAGGTGGGAAGAAGAAGTGGCGCAACAAACTCCCCAGCAGCGGAGTAAATCTGAAATATAAATAAAAAATAGAAATGCAAAACGCTTTGAAAGCGATTGTTACTTGTTTATCCCCCTGGTTTATGTTTTGCAAGGCATGTTTCCCAATATCTATGTATCAACAAAATTGAAATAAACCTCAGACAGGTGTTCAGATGTGCAATCTTCGCTGGGAATATAATAAGAGCACGTAGCTCGGGGTGCTCACGATTTGTTAGATTCATCGTTCCTACATAAATTCGGTCGTGAAAGTGTTTTGACAGCCGCCATTTTGATTTACAGCTGAGAAATATCAAACGTGCCGCGTTATAATTTTCAAGGTGTGGTCAGATTTAAGGCAGAAGTAATTTGTTTTTATTGACTTTAATGGTGTGGTGGCCAAATGTCTTGAGTAGGAACTATATGCACATCAGGGGGCTGGTATGAAGTATTAAACGCCTACACGAAATCAATTCACTCAGATATTTTTAACTGTCATTCTGCAAAAACCCAATAATGGCGTGTATTTAACGGAAGAGTGGATTTCAGAGAATGAAAAAATTACGTGGGTCGATTAAAGGAGAAAGATAATAATAGCCATTTAAATTAAATAATTAAAATCTTGAAGCTTCCACGCAATAATAAAGTGTTTAGAAAAGTCAAATAAATGGGCACATTGGTTTATTTTATAATAAAATCCGGCCACGCCAGTTAAAAATTAAAACATGTCCGCCCACGCGGCAACTGATTTATAAATTATCTAATTAATTTCGGGATTTGCGATATTTATGGCCGTGCGATTTTTCAAGACGTTAAATCTCATTAATATTCGAAAGGTTTTAATAGAAAAATTGAATTGCAACGACTTAGGTGCTTGTATAAGTCCGTTTGTGGCAGAAAAAAATGTTGGATTATTTGTGTGAAGTAAGTAAAAAAAACCGGCCAAGTGCGAGTCGATCTCGCGCACGAAGGGTTCCGTACTATTATCTATAAAAACGAGCAAAAAAATCACGTTTGTCTTAAATTTTTATTTTATTCTGTTTTTTAGTATTTGTTGTTACAGCGGCAACAGATATCCCGTTTTACCCTTTGGGTACGGAACCTTAAAAAGAACACTCGGTATTATATTTTTTTGGGCTTTTAACTGTCCATCAGTTAAAAACCCTAAATATATCAAATTATGGCTATATATGGCAGAGAACTGCAATAAGATCCTTTTCAAAATACCATTTAACATAAAAAATACATTACATTAAAACTTCCGACTTGCTCAGATAATAAAATCAACTGACAATGCATTTCATATTTCCCCTTTGTTTCTAGATCAGGGCACAATGGAAAATCTGAATGAATAGAGTATCTCAGTAAAGCGTTATTACAACGCCTTGTCATTTCACTTCGTCCTGACTGACCTAAGGGCAGAAAGGCCTTTCTTTTGTCTGTCACATTAATGTTAAATGTTAAAAGAGACCTTAAATGGGCTACCTCACCGGGAGCATTCGCCTGTAATGTAACGTTCAGAGTCGAGCGAGGGAGGGAGGAGAACCGAGCATTACAGTGCGCGACCAGTAATGCTACATTTCGAGCATTACTTCAGTGAGAGAGGAGAACCGAGTATTACAGTGCGCCACCTGTAATGCTACAATTCGACCATTACTTCAGTGAGAGAGGAGAACCGAGAATTACAGTGCGCAATGTCTATAATATTTAATCTCAAATGTTACATTACAGACAAATGCTCGTCAGTCAGGGAGGCAGTATTGTAACGTAATGCTCAAAATCGAATCTGTAACGTTACATTACAGGCGAATGCTCCCGGTGAGGGAGCACCTTTATGTTAATTATGGAACTGACACTTCTTCAACATGGCGTCAGAGATCAATCAATCTGCCTAGCCTTTTCCCAACTATATTTGGGTTGGCTTCCAGTCTAACCGGATGCAGCTACCTATCTGACCTCCACAACCCAGTAACTGGGTAATACGATACCCCTTGGTAAGACTGGTTGTCAGACTTTCGCTTCTGACGACCCGTTACGACTCTCAAAGATCCACGAATGACAGCCGGGACGTACGGTATAACGTGCTTTCCGAGACACGGAGAAGTCTTGATATGTAAAGATGGTTACCCATCCAAGGACCAACCCCGGCTAGCGTAGCTTAACCTGATCGATCGATCCGTGTGGGGCTGTATTACTTAGCCACGAGCGTCAGAGATAAATACTATATTAATTTACCTACAATTTATAATTTAATTTAGCGAAGTAATTTTATTAAGGAGTATGTAAAGATCGTATCAGGTGGCGTTCTGTAGTTCCTACCTATCTTCATGGGAAGAAGGCGTGAGTATAATGTATGTGTATGTATTTTATTTCGATTTAAATATAATAATAAATTGCATAATGTAACATAAGTTTAATGCGATAATAATTAAGATATAATTGACATAACCATTCGATCCTTCCATTATTAAATATCATGATTATAATAATAAGCCGTAAATTAACAGCCACTGGATCGATACGAATTTTTAATTATTATAAAACACGAAGAGCACTTTTCTTCGTAAAACGCCCTAGGTCAGTAATTGGTACGCGAATCATAATTATTTTCGTAATAACTGACATCATAATCTATAATTAAGGTTTGCGATGGTGTTAATGTTCGAGAAATAGGTTATAAGGTGACGCCCACACTTCTGACACTTCGTTCACCAAATAGATAGGAACAAAAGAATGGCTCCATACAAAGAGTAATGACGATGACTTATGAAGGGCGAGAATTTGAAGTTGAGAACTCTATCAAACTCTACTTTAGCATTTCTTAAGGTGGGTAGTAGAGTACTCATTCAATAGAGTAATATGAACCTAGAGAGTTATGTATTGATAATTTTTATGATTATAATTCTATAAATAAATATTTAATTCAACATACACCCTGATACTGACCTGCAAATCGTGTTATCGCGAACTTTTCTACGTGCGCTCTCTCTCGCACACCCCTCGATGTCTCGCTGACCAATAGAGAGTGCACGAAGAAAAGTTCGCGATAACGCGAAGTGTAGCCCCAGCATAAGAAAATTTGAATTTCGCGGACTACCCTGACGCTTTCGCTAATGTAATGCTAAAGTAGAGTTTGACAAGTTGTCGAATTCAACTTTTCAATTCAGAAAACGTAAAATAGACGCGTAGGTAATAAGGAAATCTCAAACAATCTTATGTTCGATTTTTCAAAACGAATGTCAGTCGCAAGTGCGGTTGCACTCGCTGTACCTGAAGCGTGTCTATGTGTGCGTGCATTTTCGCTTGTTATATGGACTCGAAATTCTGTTCTTACCTATCTATTTTATGGCCATCACCCATGAAAAGTATACTTACATACGTACACATTACTTGTAGTTATGTTAGTACGAGTATCGATGCAAGGGGTGAGTCAGGGCGCTTATACATATTATATTATTTCAATTAATTTCTGTTATTATACACCTAGAATGTAGGTTGTCGGCGTCGAGTTATTCCAGTCGCTGAAATTTAAATTTCAATTCGATCGATCTTCATTTGATATTGATACATAACGTTATTATTTCGAGGAAGGATTTTTGTTTATAATTTTATTATGTTTAATGGTTTTTGTTATGACAAAGAGATATTTCAACAAATAAAAAAAGAGTTACATATTATAGCCTGGCTGAATATGCGATATTTTTTCTACAATATCTAATCTAAGTTAGCATATGCTAGAACTGTTACTAACCTAGTAATAAAAAGTGTTTTATGGCTCTATTCATAGCTTTATAGCCTCATAATATTAAGTAGATTCTTTCATAACTTCCGATACTAAAAACGACCGAAAATTGCTTTTAGGGTCAAAGTACACACGATAGTTTACGTTAGCTCGTCATATTTTTCTGATATTGGTGACGAGTTGTTCACAAACCAAACTTAATATTTGAGGATTGACATCTCTTACTGACAGGCTGGAGAAAAGGAGAATGACAGAAAATAGAATCTCAAAAAATCAAAACATTTTACATAAACCTACATGGGCACTTATGAAACGTCAGAAGCTAGGTGCACGGTTCCAATTGGTCATTTCCTATAGAGGAGAGCCGGTAAGAAACTCCAAACCTAAGTGAGAGATGTCAGATTAGATATTATAGTGCCTTGAACTTCGTCGTGTTTTAAAGCTATGCGTTTTGATTTGTCAAATCTTCGATCAACAATGCCAAATATTATGGGCAATTTTAGGTCTACCAAAATTAACAGCTCACAATATATGTTCGTTCCTTTCTGGGTTTACCAGTGAGATAGAGATGGAAATTGCCTCAATCGGTACCATTGTTCAGCTGTATTTTGTTTTCGTTATTTTCGAGGCAGTTCAAAATAGGCCCGACACTCGTGGTCCAGAAATAGAGACTTTTATGTAAAGAGTGCAATTTCTATAGATTTAAAGAATGGTGTATTGTTTTATTACTTTAAGCTTTTTATACAGGCTGTAAGGGTAAACACTCTTGTCATTCAAACCATGGGTAGTGGACCTAAATATAAAAATAAATGACCGAACCCAACAAAAAAAAAACGTCATTTTCATTAAAAGACTTTAAAAAGTTTCTATCCGACACCGTGCTCTCTAGCGAAACAGCTGACTGACTGAGGGAGGGGTCGCGCTCGCGGCTGGTCTGGTCACATCCCGCACCCCCCGCCCGTGTTGAGACGCAAGTTCATTGCCCTAGTGCATAGGGCAACGAACTTGCGTCACTTGTGGTAAAATGTTGATTTAAAAAAAAGAAAAAAAAAGTTGTAATTTTCCATTGATTTTACGTTCTATAAATGAAACCAAACCACTGGTTGCAAGGATAACGGTGTTTACCCTAACACCCTGTATAAGTCTACATTTAATAAATTATGTAAGTATCTATCTTACCACTGGAGGCGTTTTCCGAGGCGAACAGCGGGGCGGCGTTGTAATCTGTAATAAATAACATTTCAAGGTCAGTGTCAAAATTATGAGTACTATTTATAGTCTTATTGTTAACAATATAATCAAAAAACTGCCTCGCTGGTCTAGTGGTCGCAAGCGCTATTGCTAAGCATGAGGTCTTGGGTTAGATTCCCAGGTCGGGCAAAGTGTTATTGGGTTTTTCTATGAGGAATTTACCTATCAGTAGGAGCCAGGAGTCTGGATTTGTGACCGGTTTATGGCTATAGGCTCGCCCTATGGAACTTAAACATAGCTGGCGAAATGTGGGTTTATTATAGTGAAACCCTACCTGTCTAACCCTTCGGGGATTACAAGCGTGTTGTTATTCAATAGTCTAACGATTGCAACTTATTTAATCTGTGTCCAATCAGTTTTATACAAAGAAATATGTTGCTCGGCAAATGGTAATGCTGCCTTACAAAGGGGTCTGAAATTAAATGTCAGAAATGAAGGTTTCTGATATGACTTAATGTAACATGACAAATAAATTAATGTAGAGATATTTGTTTTTGTTTGTTTACGAATGAAGTCGACAGCCTACCTATGTATAAAGTACATGAAATAAGGGTGGAACGTAAAAAAACCTTCTTAAAAACAAGCTTTTGATGAACTGAAAAGGGTTTTCCCAGGGCCACCTTCCGGCTCCATTATTAGACCCTGAACACCACCTAGTGTCAAAGCACTTATTAATACATAGCTAATGAGTCCAAACACGATGGCGCTATCGTGTTTTATTGAGGAGTTCCTATGGCCAACTTCCGGCTCCATCATCAGACCAGTTCCATGGTATCATTTTTTCAAAATGTCTCGGTAGTTATATAAGTATGCCAAGATTCAGCTCAATCGGATGCCAGAAAGTGCTTGAAAAATGGATGACAATTGGAGTAACCAGAAACACATACGAACAGAGCAAGCTAATATAAAGCTTGTAAAAATACTATCCACTGTTTAGCCCGAGTGGAAACCTTTAACATTGACGAATTGTTTAAAAGATTGAGTGATTCGTTTTATTTTGTCTCATCGATTAAACTTACGGGAAGATTCATCGAAAATAAAATTGAGACAAAGTTAGTCTCTGTTAGTCTCAAATGTAGTCTGTCTATGAATTCTATTAATTCAGGGTAATGTTACCTTACGTACATATAGATACGTAGAGATATTTATAGTCACTAATATTTATAAACTCATATGTAACAGTCCTAGGAAGCCTATGTCCATCAGTGGTTGGTGGTGTCACTCATGGTTTTACCGATTCAAGTACCTTTGAGATACTTATATAAGGTGTAAGTCACAACAACAATACAGCATTCTTCACACGGTGATTCACATAATATGTTAATGTTTAGATAAACGGTTTTTCCTCAGGCTTTTCTGTAAAATTAATTCTCATAATGTTGTGAAAACACGCGAAAATGTTGACCCTGTGTACCTGCTGTACTAATAACATTTTTCCTTTTGTACTGTATTTACTCGACTTTCTTTGTCCACTATCAATGTAATATTTCTTTTAGTCAACTTACATTTTTCCTAATAACAATTTTTTTAAGAGTCTAATCTAGTTTATTACACTAAGCTTTTTACTTTTATTTCTGTAAAAGAACGCTCAAGTTTTTATAGTAGCTGTGTAGATTTTCTAATCAGCTAACCACGTTAATGTTCTTATGGGGATTTCGGTACCTTTTGACTTCTCCCGCTCTGGGCGGAGCGGAAGGCGTGTCAGACTTTTACTGACTAAAACCCACCCGTGTTCCTTCAGTTGCCTGTTGCCAAGGTCCCGGTATCCTATTCGGACTTTCCAGCAACCCTGGCAGGGGATTTCGGTACCTAAGCCTTAATTTTTCAATTAGTCTTTTTCATAAGGCGTAAATCCACGAATTATTTTTTTTACATTGTGCCTCCTTAACCAATGAGTTTTTCTTTACACTACGCCCACGAATTAATTCCTAAACACATCAAGAAAGACATACCTGAAAGTGGCCTTTTCTTTGCCCTTACTCACACTTTTCATACCCTCTTTTTCCCTTGAAACAATTTTTTTCCATGCATGTGATATCTGGCCATTACAAGAAGTGCCACTAAACAGTCGGTAGAGGTTATGGACAAGGGACACAAATTATGGATATCGTGAAACAACTAGATACGACATAAGACAATGTCATAAGATGAGGAAACCGTCTGTGGGCGTTAGCCGACGCTTTTACGACCGGATAAGCCCAGATTGAGCCGAGAAAGACGAAAATTCTTATGAAGTTTTCATGTTAACCGTGTAGAGGTTAATGACTAGGAATTTAGTCTTTTTAAAATTGTAAACAAGAAGATCTGTCATTGAAATGTGGAATGAGGTAGATTAGCTGAAATAACAAGAATTTCTAATGTAAACTTTGAAATATTCTTAAAAAAAAAAAAATCTAAGTAATAGTACCTACCGATTTGAATGTAGCCGAGTTGATTGACCGACTATTTAATTCGAAGAAAGTGGGTTCCTCAACTAGCACCATAATTTCCGAAATACCAATAAATTATTCAACGAAAGCTTTAATTTCAGTCCAATTCATTTTCAAACGATTTCAATTGATAGGAAACCCCAAACATAATTGAACGAAGAAGGAAGTTTCGACCGAAGGCCACGGGGTAAACGACACTCGAACGATTACACAACCACCGTCCATTTAACTTTGACCTCTATCCCCCTTAGCGAACGTAAACAAAACAGTATGCCCGCGGGGTTTTTCATTTAATGGTCGCGGTGGACACCATTCAATTAGGAACTGTCGGTATGCAGTTTTCGTATTGTGTTGCGAAGGTCATTATGTATTATTATGGGAACAAACAGCGATAAGACAAAATGAGTTTGGTTTAGGTATTAATAACATGGTGATTTTAGGTTTTAGTCTTTGTTTTGTTGTGGAAATTCCAGTTTTTACATTGATTTAGTAAAATAATAATTTGAAGTAGATTCCCGGCTGTAATTCGTAGATATTTGACAATCGTAACGGGTAGTCAGAAGCCCGATAGTCTAACAACCAGTCTTACTGTGTTACCCAGCAACTGGGTTGTGGAGGTCAGATAGGCAGTCAACATAGGAAAAGGCTAGGCAGATTGATTGTTAATTTTTCGTTCTATTGTTATGTTCCAATATAGAAACTGCTATGTATGAATCAGAAAGTAGACTCAAACAGGAAGATTGAACCGCTGATTTTATGACTATATTCTAACAACCTGAAAGTTATAAATTATATCGATCGAGATCCATTTCCAATCAAAAGGTAATCGTTTAATTTATTGCAGCTGCTCGATTACTACAAATTGGATTCAAAGAAAGTTCGACAAATAAACTATCTACATTTCTATTCTATATTTGAATTTCCATGGAAAGGAGACATCAAGACTGTTAGAATTGACATCAATATTTCATTCTTCATTTATATACTGGCACCTAAGACAAGAAAATAGGAACCCTCCTCCCCAAAGACAGTTTGACATTTGAGTCATTAGTTAGGTGAGGTGGTATGCCCTACGTTTCGATCATGTTTATTATGTTCAAACACCCAGAGGTGAATGACCGCATAATTTGAATACATGCCAAGGTGCGATTGGTAAATTGATTTGGTGACAGACAGGTAGACAGGCAAAATGGCGTTTCATGCATTGTTAATTTCATGGCGTGAGTAATTTTTCAGTGGTAAAATGACTTGTTTCAGGCAGACTTAAAAGTTCCTACAGTTTATTTTTTCTTTTATTGTTTCGGAACTCTATTACTAAGCCTCCACTGTTGGTTCGTCCGTCCAAGTAAGAACTGCGCTTTAAAAATAATTCAAATTCATTTATTTACTTTACAGGTTTATGGGATGTTACAAAATATTGGATTACACTGTACTTATTATAAGCTTAAGAGGTGTGCATCTTTATTTACATGTACCGTCAAAGGACATCATTTACCGTCCATTTATTTAATAAGAGCAGCTATCTAATTGTGTCACACTTTCGTAAACGATTAAAACTTATCTGTTTCATTTTGACAGTTCAACAACATTCATTGCGTTATTTACGTTGATGAGCAGATTTTTTTAGAACTTATGAAGCAATGGATTAGCAATCTTTTTCGAAACGATTGAGATTATTATTGATCGTGTATTACGTAATAAGGGTGCTGGATGGTTTGATAAATTGAACTTGGCGTAGGAAAACAGAATTGATCTTGTTGAGGAGTTATCACTATCCTTATGTATAAAGGTACTTTTCCACACGGGTGGCAAGGTGACATACATAACCGAATTTAAATAGGAGCACATCAAATGTCAAATTGCCAACCTTTGGATTGTTATTTTGGCAAGTGGCAGTGTGTCAACGTTAAAAGGTGAGGTTTCCGTGTCAAAAGAGAATATTTAAATAATTTAAATAAGACACATTACTAAAGTAATGATGACGACTGTTAGAAAGGGACAAATGAACGCCGGAATGTCTACTTCCATTGTTTAATTATTGTGTAATAAAAGGTTGACTTGACAGTTGCTAAGGCACCGTTAATCATCATTGAATAAAATTAGATAATAAAGCGAAGTACCTACTCGTAGTTAAGTATTACAGCTAAAACAGCTTGACTGTATGTAAAAACATCAAAGTCCTCCCAAACTATTATAAGAAAGTATAATAAGCATTGATATTGTAATTTTTCCATACACTAGTGGTGAAAACTTAAACTTAAACCTAGACGGTAAGCTCTCGAAAATAATATCATGGTTAAAAGATCATAACTTAGAATTAAACTTTGACAAAACAAAAATAATGCAATTTAGACCATATCAAAAGCGTAAATTGGACATAAATTACTCGTATAATAATATACAGATACAATGCATAAATGAGTTTAAACTGTTGGGTTTGTCTATAGATACCAATATAAACTGGAAGGCTCATATAGATGCAGTGGCAAATAAGCTTGCTAGCTTTATATATGCCCTAGGAGAGCTTAAAAGAGCTACCGATTTTAAAACTGCTCTAACAGCATACTATGCCTACGCATACTCCTGGTTAAATTACGGAATAGTGGTGTGGGGAAATAGTGTAGACAAACAAAGGCTCTTTATTCTTCAAAAAAAATGTTTACGAATTCTTGCCAATATAGACAACACGCAAAGCTGTAAGCCATTCTTTGTTAAATATAAGGTCCTTACACTAACTGGCATCTACATATTGGAAGTAAGTAAATTTGTACGAAAACACCAATCACTATTCCCACTCACTAGAACCCTCCGTCCACAAAGTCGCAGTGATAGGCGCCAATACAAGAATGAATTAGCCCTACCAAGCTCCACATTAGGTATGTTCCATTCAGGACCTCTAGCCATGTGCGTAAAAATATATAATAAACTTCCAAACTCAATTAAAGACATAGAGTACGAAAATAAATTCAAAACCAGCCTTCAAAGACACCTTACACTAAAATCATACTACACTCTAAAGGAATTCTTTGACGATAATGATAAGTAAATTTTGACATTAAAATTCATAATATAAATATAACATTCACAATTTTTGACTTAATACTATTATTCTGGTTTGACATTAAGCTTTATGATTATTATTATTGTTAAGGGAATTCTTGGACGATAACGATCGATAAATTTTGACATTCAAATCCCTATTATATACATCACTGACTATTGTTGACTTACTACTATTATTCTAGTTGACATTGCCTATGTTATTTTATGATTATAGTTATAATTATTTGATTATTTTTAATTGTCTAACTTATTTTAACTATTAATGGAAATTATGACCAAATAACTGTTTACCAATACTTTATCATTAGTTTAAAAATGTTATTATTGTCTTTCTGCACTGTGGGTTTCTTTCATTCATTTACATTTATTATGTACTGTAGCATGCCAAAACATACGTATATATTGCTGTGCCCTGACAGGGTCAATGTATGAAACAAATATTATTGTAACATCTTGTACACTACATTGAATGCAATAAATGATGATTATGATTATGATTATGATTATTGAAAGGAGACTCGGTATCGAAGTGACATACTGATCGAGTACTCAGTTGTATATCTGGCTACTTATGTATCTACTGCTGTCTATATCAGCCGCATGCAAATGTATTATGTATGCCTCACACACCCACACATCCATACACACTAACATACCTACACACAGACACACTACACACATTCACACCATGTTTACCGAACATTATTCTAATACAGGTTTCGCACACACACATCAATGTGCCCATGTGTGAGCAGGACCGCGGCCTCTTTGCGTATAACTATAAGTTATTGTATCCTCAAAATGTAGTGTCAAGTGAAAATAGCGATATTGTTATCTGTTCTTGTAATTTGTTGGTCATTATTTGAAGAATAGATATAGATTTGTCTATAGGTTTCAAAGCGGAATTCTGTCGGAGCTTTTCTATTTGCTGGAAGTAGTAACAATAATTCAGCAAAAACTCTTCATAAAATAAAAATATAGACAGATCTACTATTAAAATAAACTTTTGACAGTTTTATGTCAACTCTACGAACTATCTATAATCAGAATCACTATTACGCCAAGCAATCTAATTCTTTCATCTCTTCTTTTTTTTTTACTCCAAGAAAAATATCTCCAATGTCGAGTAGGACGAATAAAGATATTTTCGCAAGGTGACTTCCCTTAAACACAGCACGAACTTGGCAATTCAATAAATCTCACTCTGCACCCAGTCAGGTACCTACCCAGACCGATTCGACTGACGTTGGGGCACTAAACCAAGAAATATGCACGTAAATAAAATTTTATAGCATCTAGAAACAAAGGTGTCTCTTCAAGGCGTAGGTTTATATGCAATTATATGTGCAATATTTTGTTTCAATTTTATGACGACCAAATATAGCTTATTTCACGTACCGTACCTGGAAAGGCTAAATGTATTTGAATTGAAATTCCGAATATCGTCGGTAATTCCCGAGTATTCCCGACCTATGTCACTAAGGAACGATCAGTGTATCCCCGACTGACCGTACTCGCGTCGTGCACAAATATACGATGCACGATGTATAAGTGCATGTATACACGACGCACACGCACAGCACGCGCCCCTATGTATTCATTACGACTCCCCGTCCCCACTTTATGTAACAGGTTAGGGCTTGCGCTGACGAACCTAGGTTTTAAGTGATTGCGGAGTAATGGTGGGTTAGGCTTCACGTTTTTATGGTAGAAGCGTTTGAAAGTTGCAATTATCGTTTTGAGTTTTAATTATGAGTGTCGGTTTAAATAAAGATTTAACTTCAACTTGTAAAATAAATGGTGATGATGTACAACCATTTTTATATGGAAATAAACTTAAAACTCAATTAAGGCAAAACCATAAAACACAAACCATACCACAAAGCAAAACTAGTACCTATATACAACAATATGCAGTTGTCTAGATCAGACAAATCCCCTTGAAGCCTGCCTCAACAACCTAATAGCGCTCCGTCGAGCGTTGCTAACTCAATTTGACACAGGCGCCCTTGGGATCTAGACAACCCTGGATGAAGGGGGAAGAGGGGGGCGAGGGGGGGGGAAGGGGCCAAGTCCTGACCACGCACAACTGCCAGCCGTTGCGTTCGCCGGCCTATATTTAGCGTTGCATTTCTTTGTGCATGTATGTGTTGGTATGTTTACTCAACGGCGAAACTACGTTTTTAGATTTAGTGCTTCAAAAGCGTATGCGTGGTTCCTTCGATTTTGAAGTTCCATTTAGTTGTTTGATGTTGGGTTTGATGAATGGTGTTTTGTGGGGTTAACGGATTTTTTTGTAGTCAATAGAATAATAAAGTATTAGCCACATCTAAAATTTTCAAATCGTTTATTGTTGGTTTAGGTGTTTTACAAAGTTTGATGGGTTTTAACCTTCATAATAATATCCTCCACATTTAGATAAGTTAATTTTCAAGTAAATAATGGAGTGAACGTTTCCCAATTTTGCAAAATTTCCCCCGAGTCATTTAATTTATATGGGAACTTTATTCATGAACCCTATTTGCATGATACCTATTATTGTTTGCGATAGTGTGAATGTACTTAATTGTCACTACGCTATAATAAGACAGGCAACACTGAAACGCACAATAAAGACAAAATCTATGCGGAAAAATCTCAAAGTCAAAGTCAAATAATTTATTTCAAATAGCCACATTAAAGGCACTTTTGAACGTCAAAAACAAGGAAATAGAACTGATTCTAGTAGCCCCTTCCAAAAGGTAGTTTTCGTATGGAGAAGAATGGGCAAGAAAGCTGAAATAGAAGCTCTATGACAAAAGGTCGTAGAATGTTTAAAGGCTCGTTCAAACTGGCGCGATATCGCGGGCGCGACAGCGCTTCCCTTGTCGCACGCGATATTACGCCAGTTTGCACGAGCCTTAAAACGAAATCTTTGCGAAAAGTAGGTAGGTACCACAAATAAATTAGACGATTAAAAATTAACTCTTATTTAAATGATGCATAAGAACAGAAATGGCTACTTTCTTGTCGCTCGTAGTCGCCTGCAATTGTAAGATAAATGGCTGTTGCAAGCATGTTATCAATTAAACGCATGAATATTAACGTCGACCCGGAGACATGCTCCATTACCGATAAATGTGTTTCATATAGCTTGTATTACGTAGGACTATGTCTAATTGTGGGCATATGCTTCTAAACACTGAGAATTCAGGTCAAACAACATTGTATGTATTAATGGGATAGTGCCTTATCTTCTTGAAAAGTGACTCCGTACGTTTTTAGTAGGAGCATCTAGATTTCAATAACATGCACAATTTCAAAGAAAGATGTTCTATAAATAATAGAAGAATTTTAAGTTTGACTGAAAATGGTCTATGATTAATAGGTAACCACCAATCGGTTTTATTTGTAGCACGACCAGAAGACAAACTGAAATCTTTAATATTATCAAAGCCATTGTATAAAATGAAAAACTAAAACCAGGCTCTACATAATGCTCTACTAAATACCTTTAATTGAGGCCGTGATATAGTTATATGAAAGCGGTTCATAACTGTCTTACTAGGAATATAACTATGATACCACCACGATCTAGTAATATAACTCCGACCGAATAGGTTAGGTTAGGTTAGAAATGTGACCAACCACGCGCGAGCCGATCGAGCGAAGCGAGCGGTACCGCGACAGCGGCCGGCGAGCGCTACGTTGAAATTGGTCGCTGTAATAAAATTAGGGCATTCCAACAGTTATGAACCGCTTTCATATGTCTATATTTATGGTATTATATAGCTATATCCCTAGGGGTATAACTACATCACGGCTTCAACCATCTTACTGCGACACATATAATAATATGTAATAATATGGAGCCTACAATAAATTATGTAGTTCGCCATGTTGTCACTTTCTGTCGGCTCATATGATTATAGGTTCTCCGTAATGTTAAGAATTTAAACGGTTGGTGATTTTCTGATTGCTAGGTTCAATTTTATAACGACAATGCTACTAAGGGAGACATTGAACTAAGAGGATGTACGCCCATTTCCCTTTGAGAACCGACAGTAGGTACTGTGGTGAACGTTATACTATAGCTTCAAGGCGTGCCTAATTGTCTTCCTATGATCCTTCCTTTAAAGTATAATAGTTCTGCAATCTTCAAATATAATATGGTTTTGATCATCTATATCTTTGAAATTGAAATTTGGAGCTAGTTATCCTTTATTATCTCCTTAATCAAATCATAGTCTTAAATCATCACCTACATTCTTTTGCAGTGATACTATGAACCAAGTCTTTTAATATCAAATACTTTGTCAAAATCTTGGCTAGGCATCTCTGCAATTAAATTCTCTGTCCAATTCTTGGCTAGTTGTTTATTTGGGGTAGTCTATTATGTTATTTTTGTGTCTTTCTAAACACGATTTGGCCTAAATATTTAAGATGATTTAGTAGTGCTACAAACATCATTAGTCTTGTGTAGACTGTGTAGTTCCTTCTTTATAATCCTTAAAAGCGATAGATATATCGCACTCCTAGATCTAAACTGAGACAACTCAAAAATCGTTAATTTTGAGTTATGTTTGTATTCGAATGCTCGGTGATCATAGAAAGGGTTTAATTTTAGCCCCAGTTTATATACAGTGAAATTTTACAAGCTATTTATTATCTAGAATCAAATTAAATTGTATAACTTCCCTAACAAAAAAGGCAGATTTACGTTTTTACTGTCTCTTGAAAAATGACCTTTTTTGAGTTGTCTCACTTTAGATCTAGGTGTGCGATATATTATCATTTATTACAAGAACAATTGACGCCTATTTGTACTTTACAAAAAGAATTTACATACCTTATGGCTATTATCAGTAATTATACATGGTGCAGCACACACGCCACTAAAAGTCAGCGACTATTAAAATAAAATGACCACATCGTCCACACAGACTTCACTCAAGCCGTCCTACCTACGCGTACGCCTTTATTTGAAAAGACCTGACGTTGTGTGACACAAATCACAAGTTGCAAGGGAAACACTAAGCAACATGTTATTAAGTATTGTAGCGAAAGCCATAACAACCATGTTACTGTCGCTACGACATTGAACTGTGAGAAATCAACGCCCATATCCCTTCTACACAGTAATAAAAATTGCATAGAAGAATTTTGTGCAGAAAATATCGTAACTAGCAATTTGAGTATATCAAAATTGAGAAGAACAATGGTTAATTGGTAACTATAATGAATATGAAACTGGAACTGATGGTATAGAGGCACACAATTAAAATTATGGCTGATGTAGAAATATAGGAATATAGGATGAAATAGAAGTGGTGCCAAAGGTACTTGAGACAAGGTAACAAATCATACTGGAAGAATCAGAAGCCTCAATAAAACACGAGTAAGTAAAGAGAGTTAAGCGTAATCGGACGAAGAACACACGTAAGCTGAAAAATATGCAAGGATGATTAATTTAAAGTTCAGACTTTTCATTTTAAACGGACCAAGTTAAATTAAGACAAATAAAGAGAAGTTAAGAATTTCAATTTTCTTAGACTTTAATGAGAACGAGAACTTAGACTTTAATGAATCAGACTAAACAAGTTTTTTAACGTCTTTCAACTTTACAATAAGATTAAAAGAATCAGAAAATCTGTTTCCAAGAAAAAAATAGAACCAATTTAGTAAAATCTAAACTGAATAACAAAACATTGATTTGCTTTATGGAATACCAATAAAATGGTCTAACACCATGTACTTTGATGTTAAGATGCCCATGAACAATCTAAGGTTTCCTCCATAGCATCCCACATGGTTGGACATAATGTTACCGGTACAATAGGCTCATGTTCGCCGGGCTATCTGTAATGGCCGCTCGTCACCTATCGAGGTGTCATCGCGTGTGTGGGTGCAACCACCGCAGCCCCCCTTCCCCCCTAGACCTTCGCTTCGCCTTCTGCCCTCAAGCCTCGAGAAGCCTATGCAACTTTCTACCATATGAGATGCTTTCAACGTGATTTATTTCAATAGATAACATTGTACGATGTTCTTATTTATAACTGCCAGAGGACCAGTGTCCGTTTGATGACATATTTTGTGGAGCCCAGTGCTGCAATCTTCATAGTTTATTAGCTATGATCAGGGTTCTCTATTTGCAGCTCGCTATTTATTATGGGAATTAATTTAATATTTCCAATTAATTTAATAAAGTTCGTCAATTATGTTTAAAGTTAATAAGTTTTATTAAATATAAATTCATTTAAGACTGCCATATTTCATCGCGCAAACTTATCCCACAGACGACGATAATAAATTACTTACACGTTATATTACAACAATCTAATCACTTCTCATACTTAAAATAGTCTATGTGAAAAACATGGCTTATCAACACGCCCGCCTGTCTACGCCTGCATCAATATGGAGAGCACAGTACCGACTGTACGTGATCGTAACAATATCACGAGTGAAATCATTATTTTCCAACAAGTTTCACTCGGGTCGAGCTTTCTGCGAAAGAGAAACCGAGCGCGGTGCACTGGAAAATGAAGAAAAACTTCATGAAAAACGCGTTAAGGCAAGCGGCGTGACACCAAGTCCTACACAATAACATAAATCGATAATAGGAAGCCCTCCGACTAGTTCAGCAGTGCGTGCGACCGACCTAATACACCCACTACGGCGACCGCATGCAATGCGGGCTAAATATACAGGGACCCGCTGCGTTCCTGCGTTGCAGCGCGCCGAACGGAACTTATGTCGCAACGACAACGTCCACAATTGCTTGTTCAGAGAAAATAACCGGTTTCACCAGCGCGGCGAGCGATTCACGACCCTGTGGCGTCGGCGTGCGGTGCTGTTTGGTGTGCAGTGGGCGCGGAAGAAGGCCGTTTCGCAAGCCAGCCGCCGCGGTAATAACACAGCTAGGTGCATTCTCGCTGCAATTTCGCTCTCGGTCGGGCTGTGTGTTTGTGGCGCGCTGAAGATCAGGGCTAACGATCGGCGTGCGTGCTCCGTCTCGGTCGCACCCGCACCTCTCGGCGACCGTGTCTCGCAAAAGAAACGCTACAACTTTATCTGACAGCGACGCGACGCGACGCCCGAGAGGCTTTTGTGCGTTTTCCATGTTTATGTTTATAGGAGAGCACGTACAAGGGGGTGCTTTGAACGCCAGTTGCTTGCTGTTGCGTGGTTATAAATTCTGCGATGGTCTTGTTTTTATTTCAAAGCGTGTGTTTGTACCGAACGGTGCTATGGCGGCGTAGTTTTCGTGCAATAATCTTGTTAGACCATAAGATTTTATTATTAGCGTCGGTATTGGTGTAGGTGTATTGATTGTGGGAAGAATTGCAATAAATGGAATGCTGTGTCTATTAGCACGTACCATAAAGTCTTGGCAAGTATCCTTTTTGCTATACTCTAAGCAGGATGCGCGAACTACGATGAAGTGTTCCTCATAAACAACTTTAATGCTATGAACTTAGGGGGTTGCGCTAGGGTGGCCCGCGAAATTCAAATTTTCTTACGTTTTCTGCAATTTGCAGGTTAGTATCAGGTTGTATGTTGATCTTAATATTATTAGCGCTCGTAACAAATATGAATTTACAGAATTATAAACATTAAAATCGGCAATACAACTCTCTACCCTAGCGGATCAACCTTAACTACAATATTTTCAAAATGTTCCTCATTACATCACAATCTATCATCAAACACTGTTTTAAACTGACATAGAACTATATCCCAATACCGTATAACCGAATAGGGGTAAGCTAATTTAGCTTCATTCAAATTCGATGACCAGCAGGGATTATCATACGAAAATAGATACGTTTTGGTCAACGTGATGTGAAATAGTCATGTTTTGACGATTTTATAACAATAATAGTGTAGTGACACAATCAAAAGGTTTATGTTACTCATTGATTACAATTACAACACTCCTATCTGTTTGTTTACTTAAGATTAAGAAAGTGTGCTAAGTGAGAGGACTAATACAACGCCTGCGCCATATATGTATACCATGTTCACTGAAGCATAAGACAGAATGTAAACATCAACTCTTAAGTCTTCATTTGTTATTGGAATGAGAGCTTATATCTAAAATAATTATACATTGTTAAAATAGCTAATTAATTCTAATTACTACAGTGGGGGAGTCAAAATGTATGTCAATGAAACGTGTTCATTTCTAAAGCTGAATTGATAATTAACGTAAGTCAATTTTGACTTACATTTCGTTTCCTACTGCAGTCAATATGATATAGCAGATTTTGAATTTTATTTTGTCTTTGGAAGATGCACTTTCAACCAGTCATTTAAAGAAATCTAGACTGTATTTTTTTACCAATTTCAAAGATGAATTTCTTTAATAGTTCCCATAAGTTCTATGATCATAAGTTTATAGTTTACAAAGACAGGTCGTTACTCAAATTCCTCACTTGCTATTTAAATCTCCCTCACTTTAACGGAAAGGGATGTCATTCAAGGCCCATATATTTTGCTCAGAGCTGTCCCTTAGGTTTTGTCGTGGAGAAAAACACCGGTCGTAATTACACACATCTATTTTTATGAGTTTGTTGATGTGAAATAATGTTGTTGATTCTTGTAGGCGTATTAGGTAGAAATGTAGTAAGGAATAAGTACAAAATTCCGATGAACAAGATGAGAATGTCAATATAAGAATTTAATTATTGAGAGACTTGAAAGCAATGGAATTGGATATATAATAAACGTCTTTTATAAGGAATTTTGAGAACAATGGTGATGGAGGGGAGAAACTGGTGAAAAAGTTAAAATGTTTGGTTATGAAAAGGCTAAGATACATTCAGAAGTAGATGTTTAGATACAGAATGAACACGAATTAGTTCAAGAAGAATTTCTCACTAAAGTCAAATATGAAACTAATTTGATTAACGTTCCTACTATTCGTCATAATTACAATTTCCAGTAAGTTGTACCCACATAGTTGCATAAAATGGCCGGTTGCCAAGAACAGGGCTAAATCAGAAATCGTACGCTAGAAGTAGAGCAGAAATTGTTGATCTCTATGGAGTTATGTAATATTCTGTAATTAAATGGATATTGGATATATACTGTTGTTTTTGTTGTTCATAAGATAGTCTTATCGACAGCTTGTTGACCTTCTTGGGTCAAAATTTTTTATTGCTATAAATCCTATTTTACTTTATATTTCAGTATGATGATGGTGACTAACAAAATGAAGTTGTAGTTATTTTTTTGTGCGCATGGCGAGACTATTCTACATAACCAGATACATCGTGTCATGCATATCAATAGCAAGTCTGTTACACACTAGACGAGCATCCGGTACAAAGTCGACACGTCCAAGCATCATGCGTCGATTCAACCGCAAGAAAGCTTCGGTATAATAAATCTGGGGAGGTCGGCACAAATGAGATCTCAACTCAACTGACTTCGACGAATTTCGGGAAGGACACCGTTTGGCGGTACGTTACGGCACGATGGCGTAACGGAACGAGTACTATATTTACTTTCGGGCACGTGTTCAGAACTGAATGGGCGAAGACCTTGCCCTTGAACCCGGGGGGAACGCACGCCGCCGCCCGCGGCACGCACCGCCCGCCCAAACGGCGACTGGCCGCGCCTCTGCCCATACCTCCCGCACCGCACCACCCCGCACCGCACACCCCGCCACCCAAACTGATCAATAGCCTACTTCCTATTTACATCGCTTCCGACCAACTTACATGAAAGAACGAATTTGTTCGACTGAAGGACTAATTTAATTTAAAAGAAACTTATTTATAGAAGAGCATTAAATTAGAGACTTCGAGGAATTGCTAAACGTTAACTTTATCCAATACTTATAACAACGAAGTTTTCTGTCATAATCGAAGTTATTCCATCGAATAGGCAGAAACTTTTATGACATAATAACTAAGCAATTACAGTATTATTTCATGCATTTACTAGAAAATTACGTGCTGCGTCCGAATTGTGTGTTCTTCATTGAATTCGCTGTAAAGTTGCGGCTTCCCACGAGAATGATTACTTTTTGCATTTATTATCTACTGGCAAAAAAAAAATCTATTTCCGTTTTATTATAGTTAGCTTGGTGCAAATATACTTGGTCACGCAAACACGATAAGGTGAGGCATAATTATATGGTCAAATTAGGGTCTTGCCTTACTGTGTAGCGTTTAGAAGTTGATAGTGACGTGGTACTTAAAGTACTATGAGTTATATGGCATTCTTCTGATACAATGTTGCTCAGAAATGATAATGTGTGGTCTGGGCGAGGCATACAGAGTACTTTGTATTAAGAATATGAATACAAGGGTTTACTGTGCGGTTGATTTCGGACGTTCAGCGTTTTACAACACAACGACCAATCCGTGTGTACAAAGTTTCTTGAAAGGATTGTATGGAAAGTATTTATTATGTCCTGCAGCTTGTGACAGACCTTGGACTACTACAATAGATATCAGCTACTTTATGCTCCATAGGACCGCAGACCAAACACTACCAAAAGGACCACTGTATATCCGTTGTATGTTGTCCTTTGTAGGTTTTTTCTACATTTATAATGTCAAATCAATCTGCCTAGCCTTTTCCCAACTATGTTGGGGTCAGCTTCCAGTCTAACCGGATGCAGATGAATACCCATTATTTTACATGGAGCGACTGCCTATCAGCTCTCCACAACCCAGATATTGGGTAACACGATACCCCTTAGTAAGACTTAGGTTTTCAGACTTTCGGGCTTTCTGACACGGCTGGTTGTCAGACTTTCGGGCTTTCTGACACGGGCTTTCAGGCACGGAGGAGTCTCGGTAAATAAAGATAGTCACCCATCCACGGACCAACCCCGGCAAGCGTAGCTTAACCTGATCGATCGACCCGTGTGGCCGTTATTACTTAGCCGCGAGCTCCTCTGATCTGTAATATATAATGTATTTTATCAAAAAGAAAAAAAAAAAGAAATAATAAAAGATAGTGAAAAATGAGATATTAACGTATTCAGTCTGTTGTGTATTCTAATCTTGTGTTTTCAATTTTTCTTTATTATTCGAGTTTATTATATTTTTGTATGCACGTGTTTCTATGACATATAAACCTTTTTTCTTTCTTTGTTATCCGATTACGCGACTTCCAAAAAGGTGGAGGTTCTATCTTCGTTTGTATTTGTTTTTTTATTGTGTTTTCACTTTGTAATTTTTTTTTTGGAAGTCGGTTTTTATCTATCCGTCCTTCAACGTATTCCTTTAACTTATTACGAAATTCTAAACGTACCAAAAGACCAGCTTCATCCATTTCCTTTTAACATCGACCAGTAGTTAAGTAGTGTAAAGTTACAGTATTACATAAAGGTGATATGTTGAGTAGTCGGGCGATCAATAGTTTACCGTCTAGTCTGTTTAGGACCATTGCAGCTATATCAAGGTAGGGAAATGGTTTGAATTGTGTTAGCGAAGTTGTGTGTGTGTGTGAATGAGTGGATGTTTCTAGTGTTTGTTTGTTACAAATATCTTTTTTAGGTTATGTTCCTTCACTTTTACTGCTGGAGGTTAGATTCAAGGACTTTTTTGTGCAATAACAGCGACGACGAACGACGATTAACGACTTATAATATATTTCACAATTTAAGCTTAATTTCTTTCACTTTTGCCAAAACTCTTTTTGAATATTAACAATAACAGTATCAAACGCTTTAGTCAGTACATAATTATTTCTTTAGAGACAAGTCGTGTGATTTCCCTTCGAAAAAAATTATGAACTTCCATACAAATTTTCATCCCGTTTAAATTTACTAGAAATAGGCCGAAAAGCAGTCAATTTTCTAGCCTTTTTTGACAGCCGTCAGTTGAAGGGTTATATGGAACTCGTGTGTAAAATTGCATGAATTATGTTGTCTGTCAGTGAATGAATTGAATTTAAGATTTTGATTGATTAGATTGTAGATATTAACAAATCTGCACCCTAATAGGGAATATGCATGTGATTCAAATATGGGTCAAATATTTTTTTCTATAAACTATGTTACTTCAGAATTATGCCTCTATCAATATTTTTGAATAAAATTTCTTTTTGAGCGAGAAATTAATTTTTAAAAAGTCCCAAAAAACTGTGGGTAATTCAAATACTTGAAAAGGCTAAGAGCGGATGTGACGTAACAATCCGGAATAACAATCAAAATGTCAATGTCAAGTCAATCAACAAGTGTCAAGTCAATGTCAAACGCTCCTAGAAAAAGGAGTTTTTGACGTTGACTTGACAGTTGCTTGTCTGTTTTCACGAACTGTGACGTCACCACACCAAGCGCGCCAAATGGAGGGCGTTTAAATAGCCCGGATCGGTTGGATATTTTTAAACATTTTTTTAACTACTTTAAATTGCTTTTTTGCCGTCGATTTTTTTTTAACTATTATTTGACGATGTAAACTATCGAATAAAAATATTAAAAAAATACATGCATATTCCCTATTGCGTAACACACGATCAATCACAATCTGAATCATTTTGAAGGATATTATTGCTAATCCATTGCTTCAAATGTTCGAAAATTGTCAATCAAGTTAGTCTGCTCAGCAACGTAAATAACACAACGAATGTTGTTGAACTGTCAAAATGAAACGGATTGTGATTGATAGTGTGTTACGCAATTTGGGTCGTGATTACATTTTCAAGTAAACTGTATTTTTAAATGTTGCAACCATAAGTCTGCATTCGATCACATATCGGATACCGTTTACAAGATGCCATAAATAATAATTATCATAATCCCTATGACATTTAGGATTATAGAAGAACTGTCTAATAAATTGGATTGTGATCAACAATGAATTAGTACGTGATTACCATGCTTACTATTAAAATGAATCATTCTAAATATTATATTCTAATATACTGGGAACAATTTATAGTTGTCACCACGATAATATTTACGACTTGGGAAGATAATAAGTAATATATCTGGTTTATATGGCTTCTATATATTCATTCTGAAAATATGAGTAGGTGTCATTACGAGAGAAGATAAAATATGTACGTATTGTATTGCAATCAACTATAGTAACTATGGAATCTTTTATTTATATCGTCTACAAACTGCAAACCTGAGGGCCTAGACAAGTGACAATCGCTTCGAAAGCGTTTCGTTTGACATAAGCTTTTCGATAGCTTATGTCAGTCCTATACATGTTTGCGTTTTCCATCATCGTTATCGCTGATAGAATGTCAATTTATCTAGGGTCATCTTTAAAAAAAAATCTACCTATTTTAAAACAGAGGAACAAAAACAACTTGGTCTTCCACTTGTCTAACACGATTAATATAATAGTTTTTTTATTCATCATCATAGTACTTGAACCAGAACTAAATAGAGCAATGATCAAGTGTTAATTATGTATTCAATGAAAAAATTAATGACTAAACTCAAGCTTGTCCCATTAATTAAATTTATGGACACTTAATAACAATTTAAATATTTATCTATGATGCCTATTAAACGATTCCTTTGTAATAAAACATTAAGTTTATTAACAACCGTAGCTTGTCGCATAACTACAAATTAGAACGAACAAGATGTTAGAATCAGGTTAAGTCACAAACTGGTCTCACCTTGGCCAGTTTTCACATCTGCCACTTGTCGCTCCGCTGGACAAATAGGCCGGCCATGCTTGACCATTGTCAATCACGTTGCGCCTGCGCAATCTTCTTGGCCATTGTTTCACAAAATGGAATCGTTGGGAACTTAAAACTTCATTGTTTGCCTATCATGTGCTTGAATGCAGTTTCCGACTCCAAAGACCAGCCTCGTAATCCGATTATAGGTATCAAAATGGACTAGTTTTGCAATACAATTCCAAATGTCAGATGTGAAGAATAAAAAGCAATTTTAATCGTTGCTTCACTCATAATTATCTGTACGATCGTAATAAAGATGATGGATTTAACGTGTCTTTTAGACGATGATAGGTACATAAACTGTTTCATGAATTAATTTTAATTGCACATTTAATTCTTACTTCGGTAATCGGAAAATAACAAGCAACAGCTTCACATTTGGCGGACAATTAACAATAACCTTACTTACAACATGAATTAATTAAGAAATACCTGCACAGGTTATACAAATCAATGTTACTCTACTTCTTTATGCTACATAATAAACTATCAGTTAAATGTCAATGGGACATTATTGTCACAATAGATACTAAAGGTCCCAGTAGCCAAATATGGTACAGATTATCTATCACACTATGTGTAAAGATCATTGACTCATAATTATCATTCTCAACACCGAAGGCCGTATAGTGAAACGTCTATAGCTAGGAACATAACGCTCACCTTAGAAGTGAGCCTAACGATTGAGAAGGTATTATATGTATAAAGAGAATTACAATCCAGTACCCAATTCCTAAGCTCCATTTATGTTTATTTTTTATTTCGGTCAACGGCCGCAGGCGGCCCCATTGTGCCCGCTCCATTGACATCGATTTCTAGGGTTAGATATAAAACGACCGAAATAAACCACACGAATGTTTAGTGAGGGTACATTCATAAAAACTTTTTACAAAAAAAAAAACAACCGACTTCCAAAAAAAAAGTGAAAAATAACTTTAATTTCGGAAGTCGGTGTCTTTGCTTTTCAATTTTCGTTTTTTGCCACCGACTTCCGAAATTAAAGTTATTTTTCACTTTTTTTTGGAAGTCGGTTGTTTTTTTTTTTTGTAAAAAGTTTTTATTTTTCACTTTTTAGTTGTGGTAACTACCCCACACAAATTCGTATACCGTTGTCTGCTATGTGACGGAGTCAATTAACATGTCATCAACATCGCAAAGTGGGAAAACTACGTAATTATTGAAGCTAACTCAAAAACTTCGCAAGCAAAATTAATAAAATTTATATGGGACCACCTCTGAAGCATGACCTACCAAACAAAAAAAGAATCATCAAAATCGATTCATAATTGGCGGAGTAATCGGGTAACATACACACAAAAAAAAAAAAAAAAAAAAAAAAAAAACACAGACGAATTGAGAACCTCCTCCTTTTTGAAGAAGTCGGTTAAAAAACGACATAGTAGATGAGCCGTACAATTCGCTACAGACAAAGCATTTGCCGGTCTTTTTAATCGGTCCCTCAAAAAAACTGACTGGATATCGACTCGCTAATCGTGAACGGTAGCGTAGAACCGTAAACTCTATTAAATGTTACGCTTTAAAAACCATTACTGTTTTAACACAAACGACTAAATTATTCCTACAAGCGTGCAGATTTCAAAACCCACGCTCGGACTACTTGTTTTTCAAGGGTTTTTTTATTATGAATCGACCCACGGCGTACAATCAGATATTACTGGCAGCCGATCAGTAAAAACTACACAGATATTTAATGAGAACTTTAACCTCACCCTGCAGCGGATCCAGTTAACGTTAAAATATAATTTATATATATTTAAATACTTACATAAATAATAACAACTTCGACTGAGTACATAAATGTTATTCAAACGCGTGACGAAACCAAAAAACCTATTTAAAACATTTTGTTTTAAAACTTTCCGTCAATAAATATTGTAAAAAATATGATACCCATTAAAAATGCTGAATTTAATGAATAAAATGGCGGAGTCGACAGTGTAGTCATCTTTCATCCTCAAGGTTATATTATGGTGTCATTATAGCCTGTGTTATAGCTTACTCGTGGATGTACACGTACGTAATAACGAAAAATTACTTTGTTGGCTTCCACTGAACGTTGTTAGCCAACGTTATTCTACTGACGCATAACTACGAGTGTAATCAAAATATGTTTTTCGACATAAACGACGTGCTCTGAATGAGCATAAGAAATTGTAAGTACAAAATTCGATGATCGCCAACAATGGGAGGTCATCGAAATTCAGTCTAACCATTCATATATTTATAGTTAGGTCACGGGGCAGTGTTTGGTCTAGGCGTTCGTTGGTATCGAGCGTGTGTTGACCGGGCGATTCACCTTGAGACCGCACCTCGCTTCTTA
Organism: Lithophane semibrunnea; assembly: GCA_947363905.1. Lineage (NCBI taxonomy): Eukaryota > Metazoa > Arthropoda > Insecta > Lepidoptera > Noctuidae > Lithophane > Lithophane semibrunnea. The sequence continues at coordinate 6,763,782 of OX376195.1, read as the reverse complement.
TAACCCCACCACGGCGAAACACCACTGGCCGGTTGTACACGTGTAGCAGTCTGCAGACGACGTAAACTGGCCGCGTACCACGTTTGGTACAATGCTCGAGACCGGTCCGCTTGCTGTGGGTGAGCGAGTTGTGGAATGCACGGACGGACCGAGACGCCGAGATTTGAAAGTGTGCTCCACCGCGCCGCCCGCGACGCCTATCGACACACTAATATTTCCGATATCGATTCACTCTTTCATCAGTAAAATTCCCCAATTTTCAATTCACTACACCGTATTCCAATAGTGAAACTTATTATTAAAACTTCCAGAGCGTGAGCCTCCATTTTTTCCACTGCGCTTAATGTTGGACCAACCAATTGTTTGGTAATTCAAAATTGCTTGTAATCACACGCTGTGATCTTCATTTTATATTATTACTGTTGGTTGGTAATCAAATTATCATATTTTATACATAAACACACTGTAAGTCGCACGCGCAGCCAGCGAGTCAAGCAAAAAAATGGGTTCCATTAGTGCTAGAAAAATAATTAATTTTATGTCAACATCTCTTCTAGCTTTTGGTAAACATTGCGGTTTTTTGGACGATAATGTGTCATGTATGGTAAATCAATTCTAACACCATATTAATATAGCTTGTACCTAATGCGGAACAACAGACAGATATTGGAACAAATCTGGCAAACTTTCAAATAGTTTAAATCCGGGCTGTCCCAAATAAAATCAACAAGGCGTTATAATAAAATAAACGAAAGGTTAGCAATTTTCATGTGTAATCAATCACAATTTCCGTGTCGGAGCGCATCGAATCGGACGGACAATCAAGCTTCCTTGTAACTATCCAACTTTGTTTACCTCCTAGATAGTTCCTACGCACGTCATCATTGTTTGCTAAGAACTACTTGCCTAGTTACACTACGTACTAGTCATCCTATTATAATTCTAACGCAGCACGTTGAACCTTTTACGTAAATGTTGTGTGACGCAACTGACATAATAAGCGTACTTAGTGAGATGTTAAATAATAAAATTAACGATACTGAAATATAAATCTTATTATTATTTTTATTTATTTATTACTTTAAGCACACAAATGTACAGAGGCGGATTTAATGTCATAGGCATTTTCTACCAGTCAACCTTTGGGTGATGCAGAGACAAAAAGTGCTAGGTGCAATAACTAAAATTATGGCATAAATAATTATTTAAATACGTAAACCTATTAAAACTATATATGTGTATATATAATATAATATACCTAATCGGCTCAATACAGGTGCATATAACTAGTTCGTAGTCATATTTGAATAAGATGCAAAATATGTAAGCTTTCAGATAGTCTGGCAATTTTACTAAAATACGCTTGTGTTAATACAGGAAGCAATGTAATGGTGTATAATCCAGTTAACTGTGAATTATTAATTGCAACAAGTGTCACTGAACACCGGACGATATCGGAGCGAACAGCAATTAGCATCCATATGTAAACATACATGAATCTAAATTCGAAAAATATATTAAAAAATTTGCTTCAAACGTCAGACATGTTTCCCGACCAGTAAACATAGAGCTTTGGTATTTCAATAATTTACCCCTCAATCATCCTTTTGCTAGTGTTTCACGGGAGGCGTAGGAGGTCTAATTAAACTGGACACAGTTTTAGTAAATGTAGGCTCGCCCCAATTCTGTTCGGCGGCGTCAGTGCGATGAATACTGAATAAATGATGACACTAAACGTACCTCATAAGTGTTACCGGGTTCACTTCAATCATACAGTTACTTTGTAACTATGTTGTACAGGCTAATGATACTAACTAAAAGTAAAAGTCGTGAATTATCCACAAAGAGTACCTTCATCGTATACTTGAATGTTCTATAGTGAAATTTTGTGAACCAGTTTCCCATGCCACGTCCGTGTTTGACTTTCTAAGGAAAAGGGCTTTTATTCGTTACCTTTACTAGCTTTGTAGGCTTAGTAACAAGTGCTTATGTTGTTAATTGGGACAATCATTCATAGACATATACCAAACAAAAAATACCACCATAGGACTCTAACAAATGACCTCATCGCTTAAGTCTTAGTTAAGGAACCAAATTCTTACTCAAAAAAATTATCCAATCAAGCCTCAAACTGTAAAAAAAGTTACTTTGTCTAATCCATCCTTACGGCTCGACAATGTCTTATGATTTCGACCATTAATATAAGTCGACGTGGTGGCGTCGACTTTGTCACTCACTCCTACGCCTACGGCATAGAGTTGAGGATCGACTGGCATATATAAACGCCCACTCAGGTGTGGCGTGTAACTATTTGTTTTCATCGTACCCACGACTCGGAAACCCCGATGTTTTAACGTGCCGCCCCAATTCAAGTACCAAAATAACCGGGCTCTGTCCCAGATTTGTCCCCTGCTCCCTACGACGGACGTGCGATACGCAATGCCCGATTGTTGCCCCGACTTTGCTGGTCAAAAGTCCCCCAGTGCATTGCTTTTACAATCCGTTTCAAACTTTCCATTCCGCTTGAGCAATCGATCAAAACGAATAGATATGATAGAGGGGAGATAGCTGAAAGTAAGTTATTAGGTTTCTATGTTTATACTTTTATAGATTTCATTATTGAGGTCAGCAGAGAACTAAACTAAAATCAGAATTTTGGACAGGAATTCAATCTGGAGTCAAAATATTTTTTTTGGGAAACTGACTAAGTTCGACTCAAAGGACCAAAAAAGACCCGAAACAATAAATCTTAAAATTCGATTCGTGACATCGAGTGATCAAGTCGTGCTTGTATTCGGCGACATGCCTCGCATTCCCTTTTGTTTCCCCCGCGACACGTGTTGGCCGTCGGTCGCGCGTCCGTCTGAGGCCCGTTATCGTATAACTCGCTATAAGTATGGGTGGTATAGTATCCGAATATCGGTGGCGTGCGGGGTGAACGACCTCTCAGGCACCTGCAATCGGCCGCTGTTGACACAAGCAACTGACGGCCGTGACGCTTCCAAGTGATAATGAGTGTCAGTGCAACGTACTTGAAATTTCAGTGTAGGATAAACTCAACGATTATTGGCTCCTGCACCTCCAATATTTGATCTGATGTGTTGTAAGTCTTGCCTGCTGTTGTTTTTTGTGTTTAGTCTGGTTTTTAAACTCGACTCTGTATACATTCTTTACTTATACCAACGAGGATAGATAAGATGATTTCCTCTTTATGACGCAACATTAATTTCAAATTTTCAATATAATATTATATATAATTTTTGCCTTACTAAATAAAAATTATATATCTACATATTTATGTATACACATATATATCTTTACTTTAATCAAAAGGGTCTTGTGACTAGTCTTTAATTACTTTGATAACAATAAATTCATGACTATTAATAATAGTATATTATTAGGTATGCAAAATGGGGGACGGCGAACATTAGAGGACGCTTACTCGGGTGACAAAATAAAGGTCACAAAACTAATGTAGCGTTCCAATGAACTTTTACACAAGGTCGATTCGCTATTGCTTAATCATTCTTTCATAGCAACCGCTATTTTTCATAACTAAGTAGGTACTGTAGACCACGTATAATTTGGGAAGATTCAATTTAAAATTTTCGATCAAAGAGTAGAAATATCATGTTACTTTACAGACGTGTATGAATTTACAATTGAAAGTTTATTACGCGATCCACAGTTTTCCCGCGCGGGGAATGAGGGCGCGGCCTTGTCCCGCTTCTCAGATTGGCACATTTTTATTTACTCTTTGAACTATAGCCAACGCCAGGCAGACTTTCGATTTGATTGATAGACTATAGTGTATATAGTACGACAAAAAAAATTATATTATAAGTCTCTAATCATTTAACAAAATTCTAAACTATTTAGGTTAGTTCTTTGTTGTCTAGTGAAAATAGTAGATAGTTTTAAGTTGGCAATACAAAAACACAAAATATTTCAACTTAAAAGAAGAAATCATTGAACCTGATAAGAAAAACAAGAAATACAGAAACAGATGTTGAGTTCTCGAACTTGGAAAGAAACTGATGAAATGAAAAACAGCCATCAAAATAATAGCAAAACAAATATTCCGAAGTAAGTAACTTAAATCAGAAACAAACAATACAATACACAATCCCGAGCTAAATAACGATATTGCTGGATTGTTTTGTTTCCAATTTGAAATCCAAGTTGGATTGTTGAAATTCTAAATTTTAATTGTAGATGAAACAGGCTGTGAATTCTGAAAATTTATTTATTTTGGAGCAGCATTCTCTATTATTTTAATTTAATAATGCTGAGTTGCCTTTGTCGTCCACTAGTTGACCCAGCTCTTTGTATTATTGGAATCCAACAAGAATTTTAGTTTATCCACCATTCTGTCCCTCTATCATTATGGTTTTCCAGATGATTGTTATCATCAACAGTATCTTTTCTGGTCTTTGGAGTCGAACTCTGTTCAGAAAGAGCGTTGTTATTGTGCAAGCGATCCGTTTATCCAATGAAGGTATTAATATAATTCTATTGCAATGGACTTGGCTTTACTAATTCAATTTGCAAAGCTAAGACTAAGCTATTTACGTTGCAAGTTGTTGACCTAAGTTCAACATTAGGTACTAAATCATGTATCTTAACTGAACTGTGGAATTCAATTCATTATGGCTATTTCTAACTCAGTTCAGCTATATGTACCTATTTGGGCCATATCTAAACAATTTACCCACATTTGATTGTGTTCAGTAGGTATGTTATTGCGAAGTTCAATGAAATATTTGAAAGGTGCGTGTATTTGACGTGTTCCAAATACAATCTCTATTTTTAGAATAATTTCTAGAGTATGATTTGTAAATATTTCGAATCCAGATAGGTAAAATCAGTGTTTTTTTACAAAATGGCGAATGAACTCCATGAAATGATAAGAACAATTATTTATATCCCAAACGCAATATATGCTTTCGAATAGCAAAGTAAGGATCTAACATTTATAAATAATGAACTACACTAGAATAACATCCAGTTAACGAAGAGAGAAAGCATCCTGTGGTGGATTAAAATATTTCTGTCATTGCAATGCTGAACACAGTAGCTCAACATTAACACGTGTATCCTGTGTCGTGATGACCGCTGTCGACTCTCACGCACTACACTCAAATAACTCGGAACGCATTATACAGTAACAACTGAATCACGAAGAATTAAATGCCACCATAATTGGCTACAATGAGCTCAATTGATATGAGGTGTTGCTGCGTGAGAAAACAAATCAGCTGAGTGGCCCTGTCAGTCGGGCCCGACTGCAACCGACCCCTTACCCACTAACAACTTTCCAACTTGCATGCTATAAATATTCAACGTCACTCTGCCAGCAGCTCTCACTGGCTACACTACTTTATCCATCCGTCATAAATCGTGATACCCACCTAGATACAGTTTGGGCTCAATTTTGACGACCCGCTTTCGCACTCAGTCAGAAATACAGTCGAGTCGGTGGTTCGCGCGCACACTGGCTTCTGTCTACTTATCCATCACTGCACATCCGCACGATACTGCGAGACTCACGATTTCACTGTCACAGCACGCGGCGGCCTGTGGCCAGCCGGAGTCACGGCACGCACAAGCACAGACGTTTCAATAGTACCGCGGCTGCCGCTGCAGTGGAGTGGACGACACGGGCATCAGTCGGCGCGCGAGGTGAAACCGCCGAGGACCGAAACTGCGACGCGCGAGGTCGGCGCGACCTCCACGCTCGAGAGCGTGAGAGCCGGCAAAGCCTGAACGGTGGCAGGTGTGCTGCGCGAAGTGCAGCGTAATGCAGAGAGAGCTGTACGAGACGACGCGCGTGACTCGCCGCCGCCGACTGACGGGCGCGCCGCGACGAGGCTCGCTCACCACCACACGCGCACCCGCGCACACTCGCGCCGCGCCGACAGCCGACACCACACGCTGACACAGAGCCGCGCTACACCGACACGCCGCGCCGCCAACCCACCACACCAGATCCAAACATATTTTAAAGTTTCATACCCAATTTGACTTTAAAATCTCATCGGGCCCGTCCAAGACGCGAGCCAGTCTGTCAGCCTGAATATTAACCTGAACAAAAGCATTGCGGTGTCTCACTGGACGCATCGGTTGCGCAGTGAATGGACAGCGCGTGTAGAAACACCGAGAGCGCATGCGCCACGCACACTCCCTCGAGGCGCCCCTGTACTTACTAAAAATTCGAACAAGTGTGGCTGTAGTTTAGCGTGTCCGAAACGAGGCTGGGAAATTGAAAAACAAGCCTGTGAAACTTGGAAACGTGTAAACTCAAATACGGTGCAGTATATAGGTACTACTTATAGCATATATGATAAGTTCTAGGAAGACTGAGTTCAACTGACTTTATTGATAAAGCGTTTGAAATAGAGATCAATGGCCAATTAGTGAAATCAGCTCCGGTTCAGTATGCGCTGTGCACTTATATAACACATATCACTGCATTATGCAGCTCGTGCAGTCACAGTAAGGTCATCGAAATGCTGTTGATGCGATGCTACAAATTGCGCAAATAGATGTTCCAATGAACTCGTTTAATAATAGCGGGCGTAGTGAGGGCGTCACTAAAGAGAAATACTAGTCGAGTAGTCGCTACTCGACTCTATGTGAGACTGGCTCAAGGTTGCACTATACGTACGCTGCCGTTGTCATGGAACACTACTCACGGAAATAGTGTCATGTCATAAGAATATTCAATGATGAGCTATTTATCTTTGACCCCTCCAAATTTTAGAAAAAAGATTGTTATAATCTATCTACTCATTTATTGGAATCACGTGTAGCTATGTATTTATAACAAGAACGCAATGAATTTGAAGCAATTAAAAATGGCATTGCAGAAATTAATGATACGACAAAAAGAGGAGCGGCCTCTTCAACCGGGAGCCGTCACAGCACGTCAACTTTCAGCGAAAACAAATTTGTTCTCATATTGGAGTTGGCTCATGATTTTTTTTCGTACAAAATGAAAACTTTAAAATTTAACATGACACCCAAATGAAAAATAAGTAGGGAATGAGAGTTGATTTTACGTTTGAAAGACTTGGAAAGTAGCAGAGAGAATCAAAAGTTAAGAAAGAAACTATATAACAGTAACTGCGGGTAGATAATACATAGCAAGATAAGGAATTGGACATCGAGATAGTGCTAAATAAAGAATAATAAAAGTTATTTATAAAACTGGAGAAGATTGAAGAAAATACTGAACGATATATTGTAAAAATAATTATAGATATTATGTTTGGAAGCATATATGGAGACCCGATGGATACAAACAATGACAGAAAGAAGGCACTATCTTGAGGAGATACACATAAGAACGATGATTATTCAAATAAAATCTTAAACATTACACTAATGTCAAAAAAAAGGAGAACAACAACACAACTCATCATTTTGGAAACTCGAATGATATAAAAATTAATTCCTCATAAAAGATTATCCTCCTATACTTTCAATAACAGATGAATCCATTGATTCAGAAAAAAAAGACAATTAAAATATTTTCATGTCGTGAAATTCACCAAGTTGTCTGTAGTCAAAGAGCCACGTTTAAAGGCCAGACAAAGATGGGTCTGTTTGCGAGAGGTGGTCGCCCGGGATGCCAATCCTGACTTCCGCCGGCGCCCGATCATTGCCAGAAACACTTAGGGGGAAAACTCGAGCATAAAACGGTCCGAATTATATACCACGAAAAAATCTCATACTTTTAATTCGTTTTGTTTCTTTATTAGTTTTTTATATTAAGTTCTTGATTTATAGATATTGCATTTTTATTTCGCATAATTTAGAAACAAGATACTTTCAATAATTTCTTGGCAAAAAACTTTGGTGAAGTGTAAAATTAGTTGAAAACGGATATTTTTTCCTTCGAGATAAAAATAAGATCCAATGCGGAGTAAAGTTGGAAATAAAAAGTAACGCGCGTAAAACTTTCAGTGACGGGATGCGCGGGCGCAATGCGTGAAATTCCAAGTCAGCTGATTAATTGTTCGCTGTGGCAGCAGCGTATACTTTTCTTACTTTAATAAGCGTGACATTGCAGATGGAAATATAATAATTATTGTTATAAGAATTGTTATGACACATTGACTCGAATGGATTAGCTGGCGTATGAATGTCATTTAATTCTTTGGCAAAATTAAATTAAAATTGTTGAGGCTGTCAGTTACATAATCATAGTCAAACGAGAAAGGTAAAACTAGCCAAATTATCTGCATCTGTCCGTGCAGCAAAACTAAAGCGCATGCCTAACTTAGAACGAAGCGAAAGGAAGCTAAGTTCGTTTAGCCTCGCTCATGTAGCTAACGGGTCTTTTCATACTTCAGTTTACACTATGAACGAAGTTTCAACTCATCGAATCCTAAGAACGCATGACGATAATGATGCAATTGAAATAATTCAATCAAGCGCATGTAAAATACAACGACAACTTTGGGAAAGGCAAAAACAAACTAATGGTTTGAAAACGTTTGATACATCAGATTGAATATAAAGCACACACTGGTTTAACTTCAGGTCTGTTGCCCCGCCTCGATATCAAGAACAGAGACTAAAAAGGAACGCGGTCTGTGTGGTCTTCGGCGATAAACAACTTTTGATCACAAATGTGTACTTGCTTGATGGTTTATAGAACTTTATCCTTTGAAAGATCCAAGCCGACGCTAACAAAAGCCTTCTGATTGGCTTGAACACATCATGGACCGGACAATGCGACATAAACGTTTGTACATTTCTGTCGGACGTCAAAGGGACATTTTCGCATTTCGTACGAATGTAAACGAGCTAACAAACAGTCGTAACTGTGTACAAACAAGCTATTTACACGTGCAACTTGAAAACTCGTAACCATAATAAGGCGTTTTCACGCGATTGTTCGCGACCGACCCTCAATGAAGGAAGTCTGCGGTACCCTTTTGCGAAGATATCTTCGGACAATTGACCTCTGTTTCGCAAAGGCACAGGTTCCACTCGATATACAGATGTTGAGTCAACGACCGGAGGATGTCGGATAATTTTGACATTTTCATAAACATGCTCATTATCCACCTTTTTGGGAATGACGCATAACGTTCGATATCAAACAGCCTTGTTATGATGTGTTCAGCCGTAATAATTATAATTTGTGTAGGCAAACCTTATTGCGATCAATTGATCATGCAAATTCAAGTTTTAGTCATATTTTATGCATTTTACTGAGAAATAAAGTAACATTTAGATTTCTGGAGAGGGCATTTATTTTAATTAACGTATTGCGCGAAGTATTGCTAGAAAATATACATAAACACAGTGGTTGCGATGTCAATAGGACGCCACCACCTTTACGCAAAGTCGTTATCAATTAAAATAAATAGTCTGCAGTAATTTGTCTCTGTAGTCACCGTGAATGCAGACTAATAATTTAGTATAAAAGATGAATGACAAAACGATACATAGTTTATACAAATTGCAGCTGGCCGTGTTTGTCAGGCTGCAGTTGAGTAGTTCTTTTTTCAAACTTCTCATTGTCACCTGCAGAGGTTGGCTCTCTAATGAGTGGCACATCCCCGGCGCCTGAGCACCCACGTGCCTCCCACACATGCACACCAATGTCAATGGTTCATGTAAATCAATGCGAACCATCAGAAAGCTCACTTCCATCGTATAATTACGAAGGATTATGATATATGTGTTGTTTTTTTAGCAGCTGTTGTACAAAACCTTCATTATTCAGTATTTTTGTAAGTTTTGTTTGGCTTGGCTTTCAAGGTAAGGTCGATGACTTTGTTTTTCGAACGGATGATGTATTGTTAGAAAAGTTTGTTCAAGAAAAATACAATAATAATTTTATTTGATTTGGAATAAGTTTTTAATAACATGTTACACGTGAAAATCAAATTATTAAAGTTAGGTTCAAGTAGGTAAGACCGAACTATAAAATGAATGTAGTGGCTTTGGATGCTTGTAACGTATATCGAGGTTCGGTGGTCATAAGTGAATTTTCCGCAACAACGATTTCGGAGCATTTGAAGTATCAAAGAGTTTTACGAAAATTAATTCTCTGTTAACAACCCAACTGGCTGCATAGGGAAATGAGTCCTGTTTCAGATGCGTGAATTTTAGTTAGTCTGTAGTATTTTTATTATAGTCATTGTTGAAACTCTTACCTTTGTTGTTTTAGAATGGAATCTTTAACCTATAGCTATGAAAACAGGTTAAACATACCCACTTCACGATTAAAAATGCACTCTTCTGGTGCATTTGTAATGTCCATTAAAGTCTACAATAAGTTACCAGGTTACATCAAAGACATAAATAAAAATAATATCTTTATTAATAAATTAAAACAATTTCTATTATTCAAAAGCTATTGATGAATACTTTAGCGGTAAATTTCAAAAACAATAAAAATCACTGTTACCTAATACCTACATTTCACTATGAATATAAAAAAAGCGCCTTCATCCTCTCTCCTGTTAAAAATTAACTTTTGCTGTGCCCGACAGGGTCCATAATTGATTCGATGTCTTAACATACCAACTTATTATGTACATATTATGGATTGCAATAAAGTATTGAGTATTGAGTATAGACTTGTCACTCCATCTTTATCGATCTGCTGATAACCTCTTCTATTGCTGCTTCCACTAAAATATTATCGTGTATCACCTTTTTATTGAGTTTTTGATTTTCTTTCGGATTTATTCGTTACATGCCGTATGCCCGATGAGATGTCCCATCGGCGAAAATTACGAACTTCCATACAGACTTGCAACCCAGAGATGAATTTTCAAAAATCCTTCCTTAGTCCCAGTAATTAAAGTTGTGAGTTGTCTGTCAGTGACTGAATGAATTTAAGAATTGTATTAAGAACGCGGCGACGGATGAATTCTCCATACAAACGTAATACCTAAATCATTTGCAATTTGAGCATATTTCAACCATAATGTGTGTGTTATTCGGATTGAGACAGTATTTATCTAGGTTCCTACATCTTTTTTTTTCCAAAAAACCTAACTCAAATGAAGTTGTAGCGAATTGAATTTGCCACATTTTAACAGCACGTAAATAACATGTTTTCATATTGTTTTGTCTATATTTTAAACAACAATACTTGTGATATTGTTTCAGCAGAAACATAGCCTATATTATCAAGTTACAAATTATCGAAAATAAATTGGAAAAACATTAAGTTTTCATTCATCATTTTTGGTATTACGGAATCATAAAAAATTCAATAGCTAGTAGTGCTATCGCGTCAAGCAAATGTCATGTCAATGAAAATGTGTGCGTGGTCGTACAGTTCGCGGTAGCTGTGTGTATCGCTCCGACAGCAACATTTGTAGCACTCGATTCGTAGTTGCGATCGATGCTCCGCTGGCCCCTTAAGTAGATGTTTCATCACTTCTCATCTAAAAACAGCTCTAATAATTGTAATAGTTACAATAGTAGGTAGTTATAAATGCGTCGGTGTCTCGCGTATCGGTTGCGGGCACAAGTAGGATTTCCTTTTTAGACCACACTCGTCCATCATTGGGTCAGTGTGCGAATACACAGCGATTGATGAGCTGCTATACTTTCCTGCAATCGTGGGTATTTAATAGTTTACACGGTTTACACAGTTGTAGAGGAAGTTAAGGCTGTATACCAAACTGTGTAAATGTATGACGTAAAAGTTGGGTCTTGCGTTTGTAACCAATGCGGAGGCTCTTACATACTGGCGCGATTCGCCGCGCGGCGTGAATTTTAACAAAACAATTTCTGAGATATTTCACGGCGAACAATGCATCGGCGTCGCGTCGCGCGACGAATCGCCCCAGTTAGTAAGAGCCTTTATATATGTATCTTGTAGGGTAGTGATAAACGGTTTGTTAATTGTTTTAAAATCAGCATCAGCAACAGCCCTTAATATTTCCATCTACAATCGAATCATGAAAATCTAGGTTTAGTTTGAATTGAATTGCTTTGGTACCGAGGGACTAACGGAACTGAGAATGAATACTAAATATCATTCAAAGATAGACTATAGGCACCTAACCAAACATAATAATAATCTACTAGGTGTTGCCCGCGACTTCTTCTGCGATCTAGGATGAAAAGTAGCCTATGTCCTTCTTAGTCTACCATGTGCCAAATTTCATCCAAATCCGTTCAGCCGTTTTAGCATGAAAGCGTAACAAACAAACCAGATTAGGATTCAGAGAGACGGCTACGATAAAATATATTAAACTAGCTGCGCCCCGCGGTTTCACTCGCGTAAGTCTCGATCCCGTGGGAATATCGGGATAAAAAGTATCCTATATGTTAATCCAGGTTATAAACTATCTGTTTGCCAAATTTCATCCAAATCTATTCAGCCGTTTTTGCGTGATAGAGTAACAAACATCCAAACACACAAACACACAAACTTTCACATTATAATATTAGTAGGATTAAATTACGATACCTATCGATAAGTTACTGCCAAAAAATTTAAAATCGAAACAACATGTCGAACCAAATAACCTTTTATTGTCACTTTTCATTGTTGTAGAGTCATTGGCTTAATGCAAAACTAATGCACTTGGCTGTATTTACATCCATACCTTTGCCAAATGTATATTTAGTGCCGAAACAAGTTTAGCTTGGTCGATTTTATATGTCCTCATCTCTATCAACGTCAAGATACGCGTGTATTTAATGTTACAATGTCAAAACTGATCATAATAACAAATGTGTTGTTTATATGATAAATAGGTCATAAAACTTAGAGCAAAAAAAAGTATGCAGCTTTAAAAAAATACTGATATAATTATTAGGCAATACGAAGCAGCAAAATAACATAAAATTAGATAATTGTAGAGTTTAGGAATCTACATAATATCTAACTTTGAACCTAAATAACTGAAGAAAAATCTTTTCATTTCTAAGTAATTACTTACTTTAATATTAAAGCTCGTATCGTAGTTCTACTATAAAACATAATCGTAGTACACATTTACTCGTTTACAGTTGCTATTTAGTGTGAGTGAGTCGTCCACATTTCGAGCGTGTCAGAAGATGGATGAAGCAGAATTAATACTACATGTATATTTATAGGATATTCCCCTATTTAGTAAGGTTTCGAGTGTCAAAATGTTGTATGTATCTCTATATGGTGTTTAAGGAAAGGGTTTTATGAAGAAAAGCACAGAGAGACAAGACTAGGCATTTATTGATTAGGCTTGTCGGTTAAATACGGTAATGAGAAAACTAGTTGTCCGTTCCGAATCTAGGTCATCATGGAGAAGAAGGACAAGAAACTCCATGGCAGCTAATTTTAAAGTATTGGATCAACACATATTTACTTTAGCATAAATCATTGTTATCACATTATTCTCTGGGACTGTTTCTCAAAGTTATAAGCAACTTATCAACGGGAAGAAGCAGAACATGAATATTCCCTAATTACATTTAACACAAGACATATTATAACAGATAAAGAAAAACATAGCTATCAGTAATAATCAAGAAATATGATCAATTAACTTACGTGAACACAATAGGAAGTCCATCTTTCACCACAGTTGTATCCCAAAAAGGTCCCGAATTGGCGGGTACACGTATTTTATATTCTCCCAATACTAATCAAGTACCTCTAACATTGCCGCCATTTTTGACCAATCGCAGATTGTCATAGATTATTGTTTAATAATCTCTAACATAGTTAACAATGAACAAATCTTAAATAGTGGAACCATTTTAAAACTTAATACGGTAATTTAGCAATTTAGTATTTACTTATTTGATATCGAAAAGCAAAATCAGATAAGTTATTGACATCTACTTAAAGTTAGGAGAATCGTTTGAAACTACTTGTGACTTTTTAATTACAATATAAAATCTTAATTAACATTATAATATCATATTAATTAGAACTTAATCATTTATTGAAACTCTAAATAAATAAGCATTTGTTTTGTTTATTCAAAAACCACCAATCATAACATAAGTTTGATGACCTACTTTTCGTCTAGAATCGCTGTTTTTGATAGTAGTCTTTTAAGTCACAATAAAAACCATTAATATAGAACAACATAAACATCGAAATAGTATATAAAATCAAGGATATATTTTAAGTACAATATAATTCTGTTATCATTAAATTTTAGGTAAAAGTCAATGTTTTTGTATTTATTTAGACCAACTCACAGATCACAGGTTTCGTTCGTAATTGATTGTTCATCTAGAAATACTGCGAAAGTTTAGATTATGAATTAAATCGAAGATTAATTTTATATAATGCTACATATTCCTGACACGGCCATTCTGATCTGTGCTTCGTCCCGAAGTACATAGGTACATTAACACAACATAATGAGCAATCATTATTGTTCAATTATGGATTACAAATATTGGTTCAAGTCAGGCTGACAATATTTCTATCTACGTTAATTTTACCTAACCACATTAATGGCCTCTTTGGTATAACATTGCTATCCACACTGATATCCTCCTTGATTATCACATCGCTATCTACACTGATATTCTCTTTGATATTATATTCCTATCCAGACTATTCACTTTGATATCACATCCATATTCACACCGATATCGTCTTTGTTATCATATTCCTATCCAGACTGATATCCACTTTAATATCACATCCATATTCACACCGATATCCTCTTTGATATCTATTTCCTATCCAGACTGATATCCAATTTAATATCACATCCATATTCACACCGATATCCTCTTTGATATCTATTTCCTATCCAGACTGATATCCAATTTAATATCACATCCATATTCACACCGATATCCTCTTTGATATCATATTCTTATTCAGAATGATATCCAATTTGATATCACATATCCATACTCACATCGATATCCTCTTTGATATCATAATATTATCCACAACGATATCCATTTTGATATCACATTCCTATCCAGACTGATATCTACTGTGATGCCACATGTATATTCACAACTATCTTTTATATCACTTTCCTATCCACACTGATATACTGTTTGATAACATATACAAAGATAATCAAATAAAAGAAAACCAATTCAACAACCGATTTATAACTTGGTACATTAAACTATAGTGAATAAAATGCTGATGTACTTTCAAGATAACAAAACGAAATCTTTTTACTAAATAAAAAAAAGAATAGTGATAAATAAAATGAAAATAATAATAATAAATTGTAAAAATTCTTGGAAACTAACAGAAAATTTAAAAGAATTAGTACTATCTATTCATAAATTTCGTACCGAAACTAGTCTTTTAGGTCGCAATATTTTTATTGCAACTTACAAGGCTGAAAATATTAATTCAGTGATACAGGTATTTTAAATCAAAACTCTTGTTTCAAAAACTATTAATTTACAATGAGAATGGAATGAATAAAGTTTTAAAACGGAACGTAACTAAATCAATTCCATCCGTCATAATGACAGCTGATTTGTCTTTTTATAGTAAACATTGCGAATTGCGTTTTACAATATCAACAAACAGTCTTGTACTATACATATGAGGAATCTAACACGGCCATACTGACTGATACTTTGCTCTAGTACAAAAGTACTTACAATATCAAAGCATCTATGTGCATTAAAATCTAACAAGTATCTTTGTGAACACATTCATCCAATTCTCAGTATCATCTTTGTGACTACTAGAATCGTAACAAGCTATCTTCATTCTTAGCCTCATCGTACGTAAGCACCAGAATCTTACATATTTGATGCCAGTTTCATCTTTGTGACAACTTGCAACCCATTCTTAGCCTCATCCTATGTGAGCACCAGAATCTTATTAACTATTGCCAGTTTCGTCTTTGTGACAACTTGCAACCCATTCTTAGCCTCATCGTATGTGAGCACCAGAATCTAGACAATGTTTCATTTACCACATTTGTACCTATCCAATTCTCAGTCTCATCTTAGTGAGTACTAGAATCTATCAACAGCATTACCAAGTTTCATTTAGGTGAATACTTGCATTTTGTGGATCAAATAATAATTAATATAAATCAATAGCTAGCCAAAATATTTCTTAATTTTTTTTTGACAATTTATCTAAATTTATTAACCAATCTAACACGGTACAAAAAGAAGGAAAAAATTATATATAATGCTATGGCGAGTTACATCATTGATCAAAATAAAATCAAAAATGACAAAAGAACAAGAACAATAAAGTTTTAATAATTACAAAAATGTATTCTAATCACTTTTTCTTTTTCTAAATCACTTTTAATAGAAATGTTCTGATCAACCCACTTGCCTACCCATTTTCTTAGTTAGGCAAATCTATCATTTTTTTTTAACTTAATTTATCATGGCGTCTATGATCTTGGTTAACATAAACTATTACAATATTATAGTCTATAGTATAACGTCTAGGGAATCAAAACCTTTCTTGAAACGTTCAGCAACTTGGTAAGTCTTTGCACGGCCAAGTTTCGTTCTGCATGAACATCAATAGTGTGTTCCACATTATTGGATTGGCAATATATAATTTAGTCTTGTCTGTACACAATAATGTTATGTTTGCATTACGACCTATCAGTAATCGCAAGGGAGAAAATCAGCTGATTTTGTGAAATTTAGAGATAATTGAACTTTCCATATACCTCTCGGCCAGTCTGACTTATTATTCTGTAGTGAGCATAAAATTATAGGTAAGACCTAAGTTTATATCTTTGCATACCAGTTTTGAATTAGTGTGGGCAAAACAGAGAGGAGTGGAAAAGAGACAGAGTTTTTGCCCTGCATTGGGACAACACAGGCTAAAAATAAGTAATTGACAGTTACGTATAGGGGTACTTGTAGTTATCATAAAGGTGATTAATTTGCCATTAATTAAACAAAGACCTAATTTGGTTAGTATTGAAATTAGTGCTCCGATCTGTATCAATTATTAAGGACGGAGTTCCGAAAACACTGGTATATTATAGAGAAATTCCATAAATTATGATCTAAATTATGTTTTTGTCCTTCGACTAATGTTGAGAACCAACCTGTGTAAACAAATGAACCATATGGGAAGGTCTGGGTATTTTTTATTTTATTTGATGCAAAGGTCTGTGTTTGTCCCCAGAAGGAGGGTAATGTTTTTGTTTATACTAAGCACTGAGCAATATAGAACAGAAGAAATCTGAAGTAAAGCTTAAACCCTGCTAAAAATCCTGCTTTGCCACGTTCATTTAACAACGATTTTAGAAATTCATCATTTCAACCATATTAGATCAAAAAGAACAAATAATATTTTATTTACTTTCATTTACCAACTTTGAATTCTTACTTTTATAGTGAGATGAGGTTACCCTACATTCAAAACTAAATTTATAAGCAACACAGCTTAATATCTGCAATGACCATGATATTACCTTTTGTCCACCCCTGCATCATATTCATTTATATTATTTGAACCAATTATTATCAAGTATTTAACATAGTTATAAGTTATAACACTAATTTTCATCTTTTATAAACTAAGCTTAACTATATAATATAGTTATCTAAAACTATTACACAAAAATCTTCCAATTTTATAATCTTCATTAAATGTAGGTATTTCGTTTTAACTTAAGAAGAACTTCTGAGGGGCCTTACCGAATTTTGCCGCTTCTTATTGCTGGAAAGGTTCCCGATACCCGTTTAGCAGCTCGAGGTTCTGTAGACTCGATGCTTGCCAACAGCTTGCAGCTCCGCAGTTGTGATGATAGACCAGCAGCTTGCAGCTCCGCAGTTGTGATGATAGACCAGCAGCTTGCAGCTCCGCAGTTGTGATGATAGACCAGCAGCTTGCAGCTCCGCAGTCCCGATGTCAACTGCGGCATGCGGCAGCGCGATTTCATCGTCTAGTTGCGAGTTAGCTTAGCGGCCCGCAGACACCAACAGCTTCCAGAAGATCCCGATAGCTCCAACATTGTTCATGAAAATAGAAAAATAAAATTCATTAGAAATCCGTTATGTAAGCCAGAGCCCTATCCCACTTCT
Organism: Lithophane semibrunnea; assembly: GCA_947363905.1. Classification (NCBI taxonomy): domain Eukaryota; kingdom Metazoa; phylum Arthropoda; class Insecta; order Lepidoptera; family Noctuidae; genus Lithophane; species Lithophane semibrunnea. The sequence goes on along the minus strand of OX376195.1, from coordinate 6,745,794 downwards.
GATGTCAGAAGATGGATGAAGCAGAATTAATACTACATGTATATTTATAGGATATTCCCCTATTTAGTAAGGTTTCGAGTGTCAAAATGTTGTATGTATCTCTATATGGTGTTTAAGGAAAGGGTTTTATGAAGAAAAGCACAGAGAGACAAGACTAGGCATTTATTGATTAGGCTTGTCGGTTAAATACGGTAATGAGAAAACTAGTTGTCCGTTCCGAATCTAGGTCATCATGGAGAAGAAGGACAAGAAACTCCATGGCAGCTAATTTTAAAGTATTGGATCAACACATATTTACTTTAGCATAAATCATTGTTATCACATTATTCTCTGGGACTGTTTCTCAAAGTTATAAGCAACTTATCAACGGGAAGAAGCAGAACATGAATATTCCCTAATTACATTTAACACAAGACATATTATAACAGATAAAGAAAAACATAGCTATCAGTAATAATCAAGAAATATGATCAATTAACTTACGTGAACACAATAGGAAGTCCATCTTTCACCACAGTTGTATCCCAAAAAGGTCCCGAATTGGCGGGTACACGTATTTTATATTCTCCCAATACTAATCAAGTACCTCTAACATTGCCGCCATTTTTGACCAATCGCAGATTGTCATAGATTATTGTTTAATAATCTCTAACATAGTTAACAATGAACAAATCTTAAATAGTGGAACCATTTTAAAACTTAATACGGTAATTTAGCAATTTAGTATTTACTTATTTGATATCGAAAAGCAAAATCAGATAAGTTATTGACATCTACTTAAAGTTAGGAGAATCGTTTGAAACTACTTGTGACTTTTTAATTACAATATAAAATCTTAATTAACATTATAATATCATATTAATTAGAACTTAATCATTTATTGAAACTCTAAATAAATAAGCATTTGTTTTGTTTATTCAAAAACCACCAATCATAACATAAGTTTGATGACCTACTTTTCGTCTAGAATCGCTGTTTTTGATAGTAGTCTTTTAAGTCACAATAAAAACCATTAATATAGAACAACATAAACATCGAAATAGTATATAAAATCAAGGATATATTTTAAGTACAATATAATTCTGTTATCATTAAATTTTAGGTAAAAGTCAATGTTTTTGTATTTATTTAGACCAACTCACAGATCACAGGTTTCGTTCGTAATTGATTGTTCATCTAGAAATACTGCGAAAGTTTAGATTATGAATTAAATCGAAGATTAATTTTATATAATGCTACATATTCCTGACAAGCGCGACCTAGAAAGGTGAACAAACGTCCGATATAGTCGAGTTCAACCCAAATTTTTGACCCGATTCGATGTAAAAACGCGGCGAGGCGGGCTAACGACCGCCTGACGTAACTTGGAATAGACAAATAAAACCAGACACGGAATGCAGTCACTTTTTTGAGCTTTCCTCTCGACGTAACGGGAATAAACCCGGTCGGGGTAAAGACATCGAGAAACAACCATGACCCCACTAAATTGTGTTCCAGTTCTCGCTTATTATAAATACGTGTTTAGTAGTTCGTTGGCAACAGATAACGTGTTCTTCCAATCGCTTGTTTATATTCCATCAATTAACTGGGTTACGTTACATACATAAGCACCTACATTGTTATCGAAATTGACATATGTCTAAATGGCGTGGCGTAGTGCCAAAAAACCGAAATAAAGGTGACAACTGGCGTTTGCCACGACTGAAATACCCCATGTATTATAAATACGAGCCCAAGAATTGCTTGAAGCCTATTTAGATCAAGGTGTCGATTTCAATAAAAAATATTACAATGCAGACGAACAATAAGTCCGACCATCTCAGGGCTCTGAAGCCCAATTTAAATAAAAATCCTTGAACGGTTGCTTAGTAACCAAAAGAACAAAAAATCTTTACTTACCAATTCTCCGAAAAAGGCCACAATTGTTGCTTATTTAAATTATATTTGAAAAACCTTTCACGAAAATTTTATTTTGATAAATTATTAGTCTTACAGGTAAAAACAAAAACAAAATAATTAATGTTTGACTCTTAGTACAACAACAAAAATGTTTGTTATCAACGAAACGGTTCGCTGTTACTTTAATTAAGGTAACCTAAATATAGGTTACCTTAATTAAAGTAACAGCGAACCACTATTACATAAACAATTATATCAATATTAAGTTTGTCATTATGTTTAACAAAACACGAAATTAATACAAGGAATAATATTTTCCTTCGGTTTAATCGGAAATACTCGAACTGTGCCGGATCAAATAACCCATTTAGAAAAGAAACAAGGATTATTTCTACCTTAAATGCTGGATAGAATTTCGAACTGCATTTGTTTTGCATTTTAATATCTTCAAAAGCAGTTATATCCCTATTCATTACGAAAGGTACGTAGTTACAGCCATTTCTATTGGTTGTTCAATGGATTATCATTAACAAACCATAGCGATTCGGTTTATAACGATAGGATAGTTTAATATACAATTATGGTTGTGAAGAAGCACCAAAGCAGGTTGGCGACCAACCATGGAGAATTCTTTAGGATTATAAATAGTTTTAATGCGGTTCGAAGGAGCAAAGATCACATAATATGGGTGCATTTTCATTGTGCAAATTTTAAATGAGAGGCTTTTTTGCCTGTGTGTGTCTTTTATAAATATGCAAATATTAAGGTGAATTATGAGGAATTTACGAAAAGTTAATATTATAGCCTCGCCTCGCATAAATGGATAACTCGGTTTAATGGTTGCAAGCACTACTGCTGAGCATGAGGTCCCAGGTTCAATTCCTAGGTCAGGCAGTGTTATTGGGTTTTTCCATCAGGAATTTCTCAGTAACAGCCCGGAATCTGGATTTGTGCCTGATGGATAGCGATAGACATACTAAGGCGATTTTTTCTTTCCGTAAGAACCAGTTACGAAGATTAAAAAAAAAATTGCCAAATCATTCTGACGTGATGCGCTTCCCAACAAACAGCATTTCATGTTCTTGCATATGCAAGAATTTACATGATACGAGTATTCAGGTATCGTGCCCCAACACACTCCTCTTTCCCCCTCTTTCCTTCCTTCTCAATTAAAATCATGACGTTAGAAACAATATAGATGCATAAACAAAGTACCCACTCATAGTGATTCCATTCATACCCATTGCTATACGGAAGTCAGTGGAACAGCGTAGGCGGCTTTCTTCTGACGTCATGAGAACTCAAGAATGAATGCAGGGCATCGTCGGCCTTAGGGCGGCCGTACACGGACTGCTCGAGCAGTTAACGGCTGAGCGACGTACACGGACCGCTCCAGTGGTCGGCGACGACTGCTCGAGCGGTCGGTTGTTGACTGCTCGAGCTATCGCTACCAACCGCTCGAGCAGTTGATTTTCTGCCGCAGTCGAGTCATGGATTCTGACGAGGTCGGAGAGCTGTCGACTGCTCTAGCGCAGCCAACGGCTCGAGCAGTCGGTGTATGCCTCGCGACCGCTCGCGAGCTGTCGACGTCACGATGGAATTTCGTCATGCAGTTGACGGCTTGAAGCGGTCGCGACTGCTCGAGCAGTCGTGTTTACGGCAGCCAATGAATGACTATAGTTCACCGCGCGGTCTCGGCTTCAAGCAGTCGGTCTCAACTGCTTGAAGCAGTCCGTGTACGGCCGCCCTTAGTCATATACATTTTGTAGCTACACATACAGTAATAGTGAGCCTCAAAAAAGATGTATAGGTACTTCTACAAGAATTCATTAGGTTGTTTACAATTTGTGGTCTATAATACTGTTTCAATGTGTAGCTACAATTTAGTACAATGTAATATGTTTTGCGGCTACACACTCATTCAATATTAATAAACAAAGATTGTAGATAGAGTAAGGGATGGCTTTCTGTAGTTTCTGCCTATGCCGTGAGTTTTGTGTAAGTATGTATGTATACAGGGTAGATAGATAAATTAATTCTTGTCGATGTATACATCTTTTTGAGTCTGACTGTACCTAGTAGATACCAAAGAATGCCAACCATGTCCGCAGTGCATCAGACTATTTTTTTTCTTGTTTTTGTTACCTGTTTTATTATGTACCTATGGGTATTAGGCGCCAGAATCAGGTTGGTCCGGAATTAGAAACAATTCTGGATTGAAATTAGATGGTCCTTTCAATAACTGTAGTCTATTGAACATAAGATTGTGAGGAGATCCTTCCTTCCATACTCTTCCGATCACATAATGCTGGCAATCTTTTTATGGCAGGCCACATCATCATTCGATTTTCAATTCAAATTCAGAACGCCACATACTCCCATGCACTCTCATTTCCAGTCTTGTCCTCACACTGCATCTTTAGAGCATGCCGAAGCTCATTGCTGTCTGTAATATAGCCATAATTCTATAATCTTGTAAAGTGCCGTGTATCATTAAATAATATAAATATATATAATAATTTTATAATCTTGTAAAGTGCCGTAGTGTTCTACCAACGTGCAATAACTGAATGGGCTCCCGTTAAACAGAGTGTCTAAATTTAAGTACCTAGGGCATTTCATCACCGACGACCTTAAGGATGATTTAGATATCGAGAGGGAGCGTAGGGCACTAGCGGTTAGAGGCAACATGTTGGCTCGTAGATTTGCTCGGTGCTCTGATCAACTAAAAATTACTCTTTTCAAGACCTACTGTCAGAGCTTTTACACGAGCAATCTATGGGTCAACTACACCAAGACATCGCTGATCGTCCAATACAATAATGCGTTCAGGATGTTGTTGCGACTGCCTCGTTTCTGCAGCGCCTCGGAAATGTTCGCTAAGGCCCACACAGATGGTTTTCAAGCCATCATTCGCAAAAAAACAGCGTCGCTGCTGAGCAGAGTGCGGGGTAGTCGGAACTATATCCTGAGAGCTGTGGCGGAGAGCTATACTCCAAATATGGGACATTTTGTGCGGAGGCTGATCAGGTAGGATACATGTTTCTTGTCTGGTCGTCCTCTGCATGGAATTTTTTTCGATTTTAATACTACTAACACTAGAATATAAGTTATTTTGTAATACTAACACGATATGGATCACTGTTGTCCGAAATAAATGAATTTTGAATTTGAATAAACAATTATCTTCAGTCTGCTTTCATTGTCCTTTCCATCCAACAGTAATGTTGACCGGTGAGTTTCCCTCGATTGAGCTGAGCTAGCGAGGGCTGAGGGTCTACCGGTACAACTTCACGTCTGTAATCCCCGAAGGGTTAAGGTAGAGGTGTATTTATAGTACACCCACATGTCGTCAGTTATGTTTAAGTCCCTTGTAGTAGGTGCAGAGCGTGGGGTCCTGGGTTCGATTCCTGGGTCGGGCAAAGTGTTATTGGATTTTTCCATTAGGAATTTCTTAGTAACAGCCCGGAGTTTGGAAGTTGGAGGTGTGATACCCCCGTGCCTCGGAAAGCACGTTAAGCCGTTGGTCCTACGCCTGATCTGTCTCCGGTCGTGTCGGATTGCCGTCCCATCGGACTATGAGAGTGAGGGAAGAGAGAGTGCACTTGTGTCTGCGCAAACACTTGTGCACTATAATATCTCCCGCGCCGATGGCTAGTCTCCGTTGAGATTGGCCGCCGTGGTCTGGAGGACTATATAGTAGGAGGCTAGCCTATAGCCATCAACCGGGCACAAATCCAGACTCCGGCTTGCTACTGAGAAATTAATTTTGTAAAAACCCAACATTTTGCAAGACCTGGGAACCGAACCCAGGACCTCATGCTCAGCAGTCACACTTGCGACCACTAAACCAAGGAGACCGTGAAAAGAACTAGCCTGATATAATGGACAAAAGAATTGGTAACTAAAATGATTTCTTAATTCTTGTGACATTATTAAGAAAATACTCGAACTAACATGTTACTGATAAGGGTTCGACTCAACTCAATGGACATAAAACGGGTGGAAAATCCTAGTATAAAAATTACAAAAGAAAGAAGAATGGAAAAATCTAAGACTAGTCTTTAAATTGAAGACAATGAGTCTATCTAACAATTCAGTTTACAGTCTGGATCACTTTTAAAAGTCTTAGCACTTTATGGTCGAAAGAGTTACTTAAGTTAAGTACTGTTTTAGAATACTTACTCAAGTTATTTCAGGGCTCCAAATGAAATAAACAACTTTATCACTTTGATTACAAAATGTTTTTGTTTTGTGCCTAAAAAGTTAGATAAGTAAAGTAGAAGTTTCACATTATTTAGTTCTCGGAAAACTTCCAAAATAGGCCCATTAAAAGTTTAGTGACGTCACCAAAACAAAAGAGAGTTATAATGAGTTTCGCACGCGGACCGAAACTCTTTGCTCTCGAAAAGTTTCGCTATGTTTTTGTCATACTTCATAAAAACTCGAGAAAATCCGGAAACTGGAGAAAAAGTCTTATTCAGTGAAATTAGTTCAGTTTGCTATTTAATAAAGATTTTATTAAGTGCTGTTTCTTCGCTACTACGTCTGTTAATTAGGAGTTTTAAGAGGATTGCGAAAGGCGGTTTCGCAAACATCGTTGCAGCTCTTACTCGGTCTTAAGCAAGTGGTTCTTTGACGAAAATCTTGCTACTTATAGTTAGATTAGGGTTCTTATTAAATTCCTATTCAGGCTGCCGAGGCAAATATTATGGAACCCGATTTCCGAGCAAAAGAAATATGAGGGGAATACAAGAAAATAAATAAGAGTGCTTCAAAAATTTCTTGGAATTGGCTATTTTCTAAATTTTGTTGTTAGGTGCTATTGTCATTCTTCAAACACAATATTGAAATGTTTCCGTGACTGAAATTGGGGTAGTTCCTTGAACAATAAGGACCCAATTTCCCGGCGATCATCTACCGAATATTTATGGTTAGGTAACAAAATACCTATTATTATGTTGGTCGTTACAACTATACTTTTTTTTGTTGACTTTGTTTGGTCCTGTTTTAATAGGGTCTTTAAAATTGTTGTATAATTCGTCTGTAGATGGATACCTAAACTACAAGTTCCTGAAAGTTAAACTTACGATTCCTACCTTAATCGACGCATATCAAGGGAAATCTTTTATATTATGAATTGCTTATAATTTTTATTTCAGAAAATATAATCTTTTCCCAATAAAGCTTCATAAACGTAATTATAACGTCACAAAATACAAGTCAAACATTATACATTACAAGTCTCAAAAGAAAAAAAATATACGAAATGAAAAGAGGAAATCTTATGAAACTCGAATAAAAAGCAATTTTGTTTTGTCGCCCTTAATTCTTTGATTGAGCTACTTACTTTCTTTATGAATATTGTTGGAAGCTTTGATCCGTTTTTCTCGGGATAATGCCCTGTTAGACTACAGAAGTGAGAACATTGTACGGTTTTTCATTATTAGACGAAAACGCTAGGAAAATATTTGTGGGTGTTACTTAATGTTACCAAAAAAAAAGCTCTTTGTGTTTCATTGTTTGACGAGGTAGCCTAACAACTGGTCAATTTTCTATAGAAATAGATTGACGTAATTTGCGAAGGCGACCGTTTAACATAATAGTTATGTAGATAGATACCTAGTTGTCTGGTAGATGGTAGGCGCATGTATGTTCAGAATTAGAGGATTTTGAGCTGGAATGTAAAGAGCTGAAAATGGCTGTATTTAGACAGATTTTGCCCCCATTTAAACGTTTGCCAGAACAAACAAACGAACCATAAAAAAACAATACGACTAGAATAATTTGGACATTGAAGTTTGGTCAAACCAATAAGGCTTCGTTCCTATTTCCTGCAGTGCTAGTAAAAAAAAAGCAATATACGACGCATGAAAAACAATACAGGGTGTAAGGGACAGCTCGCCGCAGACTGATGGGATGAATTCAGCATAATATCATACTAAGACGATCGGTACATGACATTATTTCAGGAACGTTATGGAAATCCAATAAAACTGATTTGTATTATTACCTCACGCACAATGTATCGTTACCGTGGCAAAACCCGCGTAGCCGCACTCCCCGTGTCGGGGAGGGCGCGCTCAAGTATTTTAACACCCATTGCTGTTTTTTGATTTTAGCTGTTTTATTTACATAAATGGAGTGCTGCGTACAGATAATGTAATTTTACATAAAGGATTGAAATAAAGGAATAGAAAACTGAAAAAACGATAAAAAAAAGAAATGATGAAAATGAGAAAATTTCCAGTGGAATATTATTCAAAATACGTAGCCTGTTAATTTGCGGAGGGCTGTCCCTTACACCCTGTATAGGTGCGACGTATGCCACTTCGATCAGATCTCATATCATAGAACTTATAGCCGTAACATGTCAAGTATTTTAACGGCCCTTGTTCACTTATGCTTCGAAGGATCAAGTGGTGACGGTGCTATTTTGTGGGAAGGAAACGGACATTTTGAAAGACGGCGTTGGCTATTTTTTATTCCGAGTGGATTGCTCTTTTCGTTCCTTTCGGCTGAGAAATGAAATATTATTCCTATCTGTTACATCATGTAGCATTTTAGCGCTTCGTTGGATGTGAAATATTGGAATGATTCTTGTTTTAATTGAAGGAGCTCGTCGTGGCTACGTAATAACAGCCGCACGGGTCGATCCATCAGGTTAAGCTACGCTTGCCGGTGTTGGGCCGTAGATGGGTGACCATCTTTACATACCGAGACTCCTCCGTGCCTCGGAAAGCACGTTAAGCCGTTGGTCCAGGCTGTCATTTGTGGATCTTTGACAGTCGTTACGGGTCGTCAGAAGCCCGAAAGTCTGACAACCAGTCTTACCAAAATATCGTATTACCCAGTTACTGGGTTGTGGAGGTCAGATAAGCAGTCGTTCCATGTAAAATACTGGCATTCAGCTGCATCCGGTTAGACTGGAAGCCGACCCCAACATAGCTGGGTAAAGGCTAGGCAGATGATGACTTGTTTTAATTGAAACTAAATGTTTTCAGATAAAGGATGGAATGGAACTGGCTGGGCTTTGTAAAGAATATGAGAGTTGCCGAGGAGAATGTAAGGTAGTTGATTCCTATAAGAAAGAAATTTCTTTCTTTTTAGGGATCCGTACCCAAAGGGTAAAACGGGACCCTATTCCTAAGGCTCCGCTGTCTGTCTGTCCGTCTGTCACCAGGCTGTATCTCATGAACCGTGATAGCTAGACAGTTGAAATTTTCACAGATAATGTATATCTGTTGCCGTTATAACAAAAAATACTAAAAAACAGAATAAAATAAATATTTAAGGGGGCTCCCATACAACAAACGTGATTTTTTTACTCGTTTTTGCTCGATATTGAAAACGACTACAAGTAGACGCTTGAAATATTCACAGAATATTTAGTTACATATTCACTTTAAAAATAAATAATTAAATTCAAATAAAACAAATACTTAGGGGTTCCCATACAACAAACGTGATTTTTTTGCCGTTTTTATAGATAAACGTACGGAACCCTTCGTGCGCGAGTCCGACTCGCACTTGGCCGGTTTTTTCTTTCTATTCCTTAAGAAAAGAAAAAAATCTTTCTTTCTATTCCTATAAACTTAAGATGGTGATCCTACATAGTAGATATATAAACTAATGTCTTTTTTCCATGGGGGTAGGCAGAAACTACAGAATTTCACCTGGTATGGTGATGATGAATTGACGGTGATGGAAAAACCACGAAAATGTAGGTATTATCAGGGCTAAAATGATTATGATAATCTTTTTAGCCCTCTTCGAAACAGTGAGAGACGAATCTAATCTAACTAATAATAGAAACGCGAAAGTTTGTAAGTATAATATAACTAATATTATAAATGCGAAAGTTTGTAAGTACCTATGGATGGATGGATGGATGGATGTTTGTTACTCTTTCACGTAAAAACTACTGAATGGATTTTGATGAAATTTGGCAAACAAATAGTTTATAACCTGGATTAACACATAGGATACCTTATCCCAATATTGTTACGGGATCGAGACTTACGCGTGTGAAACCGCGGTGCGCAGCTAGTGCTAAATATGTTTATTTTTATGTTTAGATATTGATACCCACCACGTCTACGGAGTTTCGCTAGCTAATTACCCGACTACGGCGAAGTAAAAAGGAGGGTTATGATTTTGACCGGTATATAATATATGTATGCATGTATGTTCATCTGTTCCCTCATATCATCTAAACGAGTAATCACAATTTGACAAATGAGGCTGGGCTATGTGACGTCACATTAAATTGAAAATGGCGCCATCCATTTTATACCTTTTTAGTTGATTGACTTTTTTGCCGTAATTGGGTTTTAGATTTATAACTTTTACCTAATTTTTTCCTATTTTTTTACCTATTTTTTTTGCCTCATTTGATTCTGTAACTGGGATGAAATTATTAACATACTGTCGTACGTCAAGTGTTTTTGCCCCAACATAAATTTCGACTCAACAATGCAGACTGCTGTCGGCCTGAAAACCCGGATTCGGAAATAGTCAGTTTTAATTATGGTCTGGCAGTTTGAGTACTTTACGCGGCCTACCCAAATGTCCTTTCTTTGGTATTGTTCGTCAAGTCATTGAGCTCCTTAAGCTCTGAGTTGAACTCCTCGGTTACTGACAAATGCTTGCACTGACTGGACAGGTCCACTCAAATCATTGTGGTTATTTCATCAAGATACCATTTCAGACGCTAATCTACATGGTCCTCATATGGCCTGACCAAGATTATGTCTGGACCTTAAAAGAGACTGCGACCTCTGAGTTTGTTTCGGCCTTTCTTCTCAGAGTAGTCAGAGAGGAAACGCCGACCTCATCTGGCTTATTTTATATTTTAAATATGACGTGTAAAAGTGATTCCGATATCCTATTACCAGAATAAACAATTTCATTTCATTTCATAGGAGCAAAAGTTCGAAACTTTTACTTCAATTTCAGCTTTAAGTTCTCGCATCTATACTCTACATAGATATTCACGTAGGAGGCGAATAAAACCTTCCTATTTTATACTTCGGCAATCATATTTACCAATTCTTTAGTCGTTCTTGAGAAATAATGATTTGATTTCGTTATAATATTTTGGGTGGCTGGTGTTGTCGTAAAAGTTATTCGGAGAACTAATTCTGAATCGACTAATAAACCCAGCTATATTGAAAGTGCAAGCAGTAAGGAATTCATTCCTTCCACTTGCGAGTGGGCCACTGTGCGTGTAATAACCTAGCAGCGAAAAGGGCATATAATGGCGAACTCTGTCCTTGCAATTGCAACTGTATTCAGTTTAAACTTAAGTGCATTTTTGTTCTTTTCTTGGGCGCGTTCAAGTCGTTTATGTTTTGTGTTTAAGTAACTATTTATAGAAGGACGAGTAGCAAAACCTGTGCGGCAGGATAGTGGGCATAATGAGAGAAGCGAACTTGGATTATTGCAACAAGTATCCAGTGTGAGTGATGCCAAAACTCGAGGTTGGTTTCCCTTGCTGGATGGTAAAGGACTATTTATTCCAATTTTTATACCTACTAGCTGTTGGTGTTGCCCGCGATTTCGTCTGCGATCTGGGATGAAAAGTAGCCTATATCCTTCTCCAGGTCATGGTCTACCCATGTGCCAAATTTCATCTAAATCCGTTCAGCCGTTTGAGCATGAAAGCGTAACAAACAAACAAACTCAGTTTCACATTTATAATAGTAAGTAAGGACAACTGGGTCCTACTTAAGTGAACAATGAAACTCTCTTGAAATATTGAGGCTCCTACAAGCTTTTGCGATGAGAGAACTGTTTAGTTCACGGTTTTAGCCCAAATACTCTGTAAGTACTGGCTGTGGACCTCCCCAACGGATTACTTCTATGAATAGGCAAAGAGACAGTAACATTATTACTATTATCACCATGCATGAGTATTAGTTGTATTGGTGATTATGAAATTCCAAAAACCTCGCTATACCATTTAGCTAATAGAAAAATATTTCATAATCCGCATGTTGTAAATTCTTTGAGCTCAATCATTCAACCATTTTAATGGCTGTGATGGGGAGCCGAGTTCTTCCATGAAACGACCGTCCCTAATAGCACTGCCTATAAATAAAATCATGATATGTCATACAGAACGTGTATAATCAATTCTAGGAAATGTAGGTGTTCCGTGATATTTTAATAGTAATCAAACAGTACAATAGAGCTCCAATATGTTATGTTCGTTCATGAATCGCGTTGTTTAAAGACTAGTGGCCACCCAGGGCCTGATTCCCATTGTTTTCGTTTTATGATCTATGAATATCTAGGCTCTATAAAATATCGGATCAGGTTTCGCATCAATGGGACAGCCCACATATTCCATAATATTAATGTCTGAACAATGAATGTATGGTGAGGAAGGAAGTGAAAACTGAGATGATGGGTGTTAGAGATGTAAATGAAGCTGCACGAACCACAAATGAAATGAGATTAGGACAGGAACATAATGATGAGATCAAACTAATAAAAAGTAAAGACGAGTTTAACCAGGAATGCGACATTCTCTAGAATTTTCATTTGCATATTAACAACACATTTATCACCACCAAAGTATGTTCAAAGCTAGCTAGTGGTAAATATTTTTCGTCAAATCGTTAGGCTCATTCAATAATGGAATCTGACAAGTTGACATGAAGATAACTTTAAAGTTTCACTGGAAACTTCATGAGTGTGAGTACTATGACATAAAAAGGTAACACAGATCCAGAATGCTTGACATCCAACGTTGATGTACTTATCTGCTTCGTGCTATTATTGTGAACGTATCTAGTTCAAGCATTCACTTTGATAACAACTGGAAAGTCTTTCTAAGAAATCTGCTTTCCCTTTAGACCTTATGCTTGTATTGAACACCTGCTTGTACTTTATTGATAAAATAGATAGATTTTGAAGGAGAATGCTTTACCGATTCCCTTTCACGTTTATCTCTGTTCCCATATCGTAGTCGGCAGCTGTAAACGTTTGTAGTCCAACAATCTATTGAATAAAAGCCTTATAAATATACTGGCAGTTTGCTGTATATTCAGTAAATGAGACACAGAATGGGTCATGTTTCTGCTGTGTTTTGATAGTAATCCCCTACATATGAATCTAAATGCAAATCATTACAGACCCCATAATGACTATACAGAAATGATTAATGATTTTAGATGAGGGTACCGTAGACGATAACCTCAGAAACTGCAGGAATACGAAAATAATATAATCCTTAACATTGAATCACACAAGCAGGAATTGTGAAAAGCAGTATAGTATACTGTCATTAATTGCTGACGATGGCCCTCCGAATGGCCCTTGAATGATTCGCATTGATAGTTGACAGATAAAAGAACGTACCCGCCCATCATCTTGCCAACATGATTCAATCGCTTGTTAAAATCAAAAGTCTAAACATTTTAAATAAAGTTAACACTAATTTATCTCGAAATTAACCTACTTCTATAATGACTGGTACACAAGTACTAATAATTACTGACCTGACAATACGCCTAGTTACGTTTCATGGAATCCATCTTGAATTAACATAAATGGTTTCGTCTCAAGGTGAGCGCTGATGTCAGTGAACGCTGTAGGGCCAATCTGCTCAGATTTTGTGTCAATCACTTTCTATTTTAATGTTCCAAAAACTTGCATGAATGGGTCTCGGAATGAATGGACGTTAAAAATTGGTTAGTCATCGTCTTTTTTTTTTGCGGACTCGTGGTTAAGTAACAACAGCCGTACGGGTGGATCCGTCGGGTTAAGCTATGCTTGCCAGGGTTGGTCCGTGGATGGGTAATGGGTAGATGGGTACCAAGGGGTAACCAGTTACTGGGTTATGGAGGTCCGATAGGCAGTCGCTCCATGTAAAATACTGGAAGCCGACCCTAACATAGTTGGGGAAAGGCTAGGTAGATTGATTGGTCCTACATTTTCTCCTTCTGCGTTTTTGTATGTGAAATAAAACTAGATGTAGGTGTTATGAAGTCTTTAATTAATTTTATATTCATATTAATTTTATAATATGAAGCCGTAATTAATTTACATTTAAAGTAAAACTTCGAGTCAATACCAAAAACGCATTTTAAAACTGTCAAAATAAATAAATTAATCCAACAAATAAATTACTCTAGATCTATAGGCATTTCTAGCTGGCTCAATTTCCATCATTATAATAATGAATACGAAGGTTACATTAGTGTTGGCGTAATTATTCAGTGCGAACGCACCGCACTATGGTCGCGGAGGTCGGCTGCGCCCGCGCAAGCCAATAGCCCACCGCTCTATAAAAATTAGTTCTACTTCACGGTTTACGGTACGTTATCGTACACACGAGTCTTTGTGTTCATGAATAAACATGATCTATTTTAATATCCTTTAATAGTTTAGTATATTAACATGTGATTTGATACGCTGTTTTTAGACAAGATATTTATGAGGTCATGTTGTTTGAAGTTCAATTTTTTGGCTTCACGTGCCAACCTTATTAAACACACAGTTCAAATACAAGTAGCATGCCATGAAATTATAACTAACAGAAAACTTAGACGATCTTGGTATATTATGGGTAAAAATTTTTCATTGTCACATCATGTTTAAATCGGTTACTATATAATATGCATAAAAAAAAGCCCTATGGTGCAGTGCTAAAGACTGTCTTAACTTCTAAAACAATAGCACTAATAAAACAAAATGGTACCTAGTCAGTATGGGTTTTCATGCTTAATGACCTCAATGACCTGAAATCGCCTTTTAATTTTGGTATAGCGGCCACAAACCTGATTCAAATCGGCTAGATAATAAAAATACCACACGACGACAACCGATTGAGCACCGATCTTATCATAAAATCGCCAGATCTGCATGGACATCACGCGTGATTGAAAACAAACCTTTATTTCGCTAAACGATCACGTTTCGAAAATCCTCCAGTTTTATATTATTATAGAACTTGTTATTTGTCTTTCAAACAGCATTAATATTAATTTTCTCGCTCCTTTGCATTATAAGTATTAATGAATATGAATAGATGAAAATTAATGGTAAATAAGTCATTTGTTCATTGTTGTCATTTGTCATATTGCACTTGGTGTCAGATATCAACGTACTGTAGGGCAACTGTTTAACACTTGTACTGAAGTAATAATACTGGTTTGTTCTTTAAATATCCATGGGGTAAAGGACACGGAGGTCAAAAACTTTCTATATTCAGAAGCAAAACATAGAACAAGCTTATTTGAAGACATTATCGATGACATGATTGATGGTATTGTTTATATAAGGTTGCCGGGGTGACGGCGCGGCGCGGTGCGGTGCGAGGTGGGTCGGCACGGACGCCCGACAATTGCGACATCCGACGCGCCGTCTGCCGCGCCAATTGCGACTACCCACCAAATTGCTGCACCCAGAAAACGGCCGCCGAGAAAACTGCAACTATGACCTCATCCTATTGTCAACTGCACGTAGGAGTGACCGCTAAATGGATATAACGTTACTAGCAATTAAGGACTCCTTGATGTATTGTTGTAGTACGACAATGCGTGACCGAACGCTATCAATTTCACTGGGAATTAAGAAAAACATTCAGAGCGCCAGCAAGGCCGGTCGTTGACCCCGCGGACCCCACTATTACCTGACTGAATTATGAACGAATCTGGTAAACGTAAACGTAGAATATACCAATAATCGTGATTACGCGGTCGTATCGTGCGACATTGAGGCGTTACCTCATATTCGTATGTGGACGACCTCTTTATCGGTCATCTCGGACGTTACATGCATTTATTATTTAAATTCAAAGTGTGTGTGACTAACAGCCTATAACGTACGTGTTTTGCGAAGTAAGTAACAGACTAACTTTGACACTTAGTTGCCTAAATGTTTAGCTTGTTGCCCGGAGTGAAAATACTCGTTATTATAACTATAACGAGTTCACTCTTGCTGCCATAAAAAGTTATAAAACTTGGTTATTATCTAACTTTTATTTTGGTCAAAAAACACAAGTTACGTTTATTACATAAGCTATGTAATAAACGTAACTTATTTTTCCGCTTTAGAATTAATGTTATCTAAAGCGACATAAAGCAATGAAACAGCACAATATTCAAGTTAGCGCAAAAATGTAGATCATATAATTTTATAATTTTCGATGCTCGTCCCCATAGACGACTTTAGATATGTAACTTTATACGACATATATGAAGTTAGCGAAAGCAATAATAAAGTGTTTAAAAAAAAACGTGTGGAGTCTCGGGGGCCGTCGCGAAAGAAGTTCCTTCTCACGTAGGATTTAAAACAAAAACATTTTTTTTGCAGCCGCCATCTTGAATTTTCATTTTGATCAAATTCACACGTTCTCTCTCTCTCTCCGGCAATGCAGTGGTGGCAGGCATGCAGTGTACTCGGGCCGATGTTTGCAATTTTATCCCACGACACTGTTTTGTTTTTTTCTGCCAGAGTTCTCTCTGTCCCTTTCTTTATCTTTGAATTAGAAGAAGGCAGTCGCAAGTATGAACGCTTTTAGCGTAACATTTTCTGAAAATTTATAACCCGCGTAAAAGTACCTACCTACTTCGTTCCAAAACATTTTTCAATCACGTTAAAGTATAACTTGAGGGGCTCGTGGCTAAATTATAACAGCCGCATTGGTCGAGCGAAGGTTTAGGTACGCTAGTCGCGGTGGGTTTGTGAATTGGTGACCAAAAAATCGAAAATCGAAGAATCTCTCATTCGTAGATCTTCGACAATTGCTATGGATGGGTAGTCGAAAGCCCAAAAGTCTGACAACCAGTCTTACTAGGGGTAGAACAAGTAACTCGGTTGTGGAGGTCAGATAGGCAGTCGCTCCATGTAAAATACTGGTATTCAGCTGCATCCTCGCTGCAGACTGGAAGCCGACCCCAGCATAGTTGGGGAAAAGTCTAGGCAGATTGATATTGATTGATTGTACAACTTGAAAGCAGACACTTTACAGCTACAAAATAGGTAAATGTCAACTGAAATTACTGAAAGGTTTATGTTTAGCGATCTTTACAACTTTCAGTGTCGTTTGTGCTTTTATATGCCGTGAAACACATTTTACGTCTTACGAGGAAATTTCTGGAACATTAGGTGTAACTGTATTTAACTAAGACTATTTATTGCATCTATTAAACAAGCGTGGTGGGCCAGAGGTTATGGACCCCAATCTTTATGTATTAGGTACAAAGTTTCTGGGTTAAATCTGCCTGAAAATCCCGGAAATGTCACGTTGTCTTGTGTATTTAACATACCTGACTAATAGTTCGCGAAATACAAAAAACAATTACCTATGCATTTTTTAAGTTAATTTTAGACTTAAATTGACTTACGGTGAAGAAAAATATCGTGAGGACACCAGGGGGCCTAAAACGGCCACATTAGCAATTCCGTAATTCATTTCCTGAATTCCCAGCTGTCATTAAATCTAATTTGACACAAAAGCAATTCATAATGTTTGGATCATTTTACGAATCTCCATAGAAAACAGTCACACAGATGAATTATTTCGTATTATGAAATGCACGCAGATCATAAATTATGAACTATTAGTGTGTGACATTTCACGATGATTCATAATCTTTTCCTATTATGATTCTGCCAAAGTGGCCATTCTAAGCTCCCTTAACTTTACCATTCTGAGAGCTAGTGTGGTAAGCAATTCTGGGTCCTTCTCTATCTCTAGGTTATGAGAAGCAAGGACACCGCCATGCAGTTAGATAATAACAGGCTGATAATTATAATTACCTACATCCAATCAAGCCGAACATTATCAAAATAAGTAATTAATAAAAATCTGTTCCGCTGTAAAGAATCCTTCACAGCAATTACAGGAGCGTTCATTCAATATTCATTAAGAGTTAGGCAGTTCATGGAACCACCAACATCTAAATTAATTAAAATGTTACTTTTGATCTTGATATAATTGCGGTCCACCGGATACAATGGAGGATCAAACACGATTACTTGTCTAATTGAATTCAAATCGATTCGATTCCGAGAGGCTCTTGTTTATCTAAAAATACCTATAGACGAACAAAAAGTATGGTGTTGCAAATGCAAAATGAACAAAAAAAAAGGATCCTTTTTTAGTATACCAACATTCAGAATAAAAAAATGTTAATTCAGCACAGGTAATACTCACATTAAGTAAACAGAAGTTGATTATAAGTTTTACAATATTGTCTATTACTTGATGACGGGGCAGGTCCCAAAAAACCACCCCTGTTAATAAAATAAAAATAAAAAAGCCTTTTATTTCCAGTAAATTTTTACATTTCTAAAATTTCTGCATGCCTGTAGGTACAAGTTATGGTTTATAGCCCCCTATTACTTGGGACTTAATCATAGCTAGCGAAATGTGGCTGTAGGTACTGCAGCTATACTACACCTCGGCCCAACCCTTCGGGGCAACAAGGCGTGATGTTATGTTAGTCTATTTCTTGATAACACTAAGTACAAGCTTGGAAACGTGTATAGGACAAGAGACATGTTATGTCATGAGATTCAGGCCACACTATAAGCATACCTATGTCCTAAGTTGGATCATTTATCTACTACTGGT
The DNA here is from genome assembly GCA_947363905.1 of Lithophane semibrunnea. Taxonomy (NCBI): domain Eukaryota; kingdom Metazoa; phylum Arthropoda; class Insecta; order Lepidoptera; family Noctuidae; genus Lithophane; species Lithophane semibrunnea. Next base: position 6,727,304 of record OX376195.1, on the reverse strand, counting down.
GCACGTTATTGCTAAGAATAGGTATATCTGAGCCTAGAGATGTGACATCTTGGTCCATAGTTATAAGAACGTAATATCTACTTACCCAAGTAAGTAAGTATAACTATTCAACATTTCAATTTTCGACGAACACAAAGGAATTAATTTCGTTCATAAATATTTAAATGTTTTCAAATGTCTATTAAGATATTAATTTAATTAAACAGCCTGCTTTGTAATTTATTAATAGAATAGTGTGGGAAGAAGACTGTGCGTGTCAAAAGAATATAATTATAATGTTCCCCTTTCAATAAAGCCATCATTAGCATTATATGTTTGAAAAACTAATCGTAATAAGTTGCTGTAGTAATTTTCGTAATGAGTAGTTTACACTAAGTGTTTGGCCACGTTTATTTTATGATTTTAGTTCTCCATTTACAATATTGTCCACGTTTAGAAGTGGCAAAATACTGGTTTGGAGGATATGAGGTTTATATTACTGAGCAAATCATTGCCATAAATATTTTTATAAAAACTGAATGTTTTACTTGACCTAAATGACCTTGACGTTTTACAATGTTGTAGTACGTAAGTGCAATTTAATGTTGTAATTTTATGGGTGAGCCTGGAGATCTGTCATTGTCCCGAACCTAGTATAGACGCCAGGGGACCAAGTCTACTAGTTTACAAACGTGTCAGTGGACTCGCAATGATGAGTTTTTGACAGATTTAGTATGGCATATATCTGTAAAAAACTGATCATTGTGAGACCACTAAGACGTTTGTAAATTAGTAGACTTGGCCTCCAGCTCTCACAAAAGTTTGAATCTGCCTGTAACCTAGATAAATCATGTAGGTACAAAATTTGTATCTTTTTGAGAGAAATAAATGACTAACAAAAATATATACTATATGTTTTTGTCAAATCTGAATGGTTTACTTGACTTACTTGCTAGATGTTTTTCTTACTGGAGCTAAGTATTAAAAGGTTTCTGTTTTTCTTTCTTATTAAGTAACTGAATTTTCCGAGCTTTCAAAAGGATTTTACCCTTGTATTTTTAAGAAACAGTTGGTGCGTCGCTTTATGCAAGATTTCATATTATAAGATGAAAGTAATATAGAGGTGTGAGGAATAGGGTGTAGAGTTCACTCATCCTCTATAGAAAAGGGAGGATCCTCCAACCAGAAAGGTGTTTTGTCTGGAGCCCGGTAAATGTTCGACCATTGTTGTCGGGACGTTGTATATATGCCAGTCGCTCGGTAAACACAGCTTGCGCGATGCAAGATTTTGCGTGACGTCAGAACGATGTGGCGATATAGATGCCGCACAATAACATCCTAGGTTGGTGTAGCTTAGTAGGTAATGCTATAGTCACGTGTTTGACAGGATACTAAATTAGTCTATATTCCTACTGCTGAACTGGGAGTGGGTCACACTGGCCTAATGTGGTGGATGATGGCGCGGGTATCACACTCAGCGTATTAAAATTTCAACGCTGGTAAAATGGAGCGCCTTTAACGATCGCATGAGTTTGGATAAATTAAAGTATAAATTCATGATAATTAATTAGAACAGATAAAAACGAAGCCAGGCAGATTTATTTATAAAGAAGATTCCAAGTTTTACTTTGTTGTTGAAAATTGGGATTACAAAAATTCCTTGTTAAAAAGTGAATAAAGTTATTGAAAAGATTTCTTTGAAATTATTCATTCTTTGGATCTGTATCGAATACCTAAAATTTAATTTGTTACAAACTATTGTTTCCATCTCAAATATGAGATAGGTACTTACGTTTGAAGATACTTAGGTAGGTACCTACCTATCTTTTTATTTCTTAATTAGTGTAGATATTTTTTCAAAGACTAAACTCTGTTTATTATTAAAATTGCGATAACAATCAAAATGGGGTTTTATATTAAAAGTTTATTACCCATGAAAACATTTAAGAGCCATTTGAATATTCTTTATTGTAATCATCTCATTACAATAGTCTGAGATCAGTCTACTAGAAACTTTGCATTCACTATCTAGAATCTACTATAAAACTGTCAAATTATTGAAAATAAAACCGCCCAAGTGCGAGTCAGAATCGCCCACGAAGGGTTCCGTACCATTATCTATAAAAATAGCAAGAAAATCACGTTTTTTGTATGGGAGCCTCCTTAAATATTTATTTTATTCTGTTTTTTTGTATTTTTTGTTATAGCGGCAACAGAAATACATCATCTGTGAAAATGTCAACTGTCTATCACGGTTCATGCGATACAGCCTGGTGACAGACAGACAGCCAGCCAGACAGACGGACGGACAGCGGAGTCCTAGTAATAGGGTCCCGTTTTACCCTTTAATTACGGAACTCTAAAAAAGAAAAAAAATCGGGAGGTGTCATTGGACCCCCAGTTGGAACGAACGAAGTTCCTTTCACTGTATGTATTAATACAGAACCATCTAGTATGGTCTCAAGTTTGATGGCTCTAAACTAAAACACAAAAAAAAAAACTTTTAGCACTTGAAAATGACTTTTTCGGGCATAACGCATTACGCGGTGACTTCTGCCAGTTGAAAGCCGCGTTAAAGAAATTTGATCCAAAAACTCTTATTTCTCAAAATAAAATTATGTTAAAAGTGTTTCGCAGAAACACGACTGTATATCTGTGTAATATCTGTGAACTGTTTTTAACTAATTCTAGTCTTAACTGTAGGTAAGTAAATCATCCAAAGATTCTCAAGAGAGACCAGACCGTTCGTCTCCAAATTTTATTACTATACCATGCTGTTTAATAACCATTAGAAATCGTCACACCGAACACATGTGTAGGCAATGAAATGAACTATTCAAATAGGTATAGTTGAACCAGTCCAATCACTAGAATATTAATTACAGACCGTCGCGTCGCGTGCTGTGCCACAGCGTGACTGCAAAAAAAACCAAATGTCAGGACCGATGGCGACCATGATGAATGGCACATCAATATTCGAAGCGGATGGTGCCAGATTAACCGGCGGACTCATGCGACGTGACACTAGTCACAAACAGCGTGACACAAACAGACGTGTAACAATTAAAATGATATAAAATAAGCTTTAAAATAAAAAGTGACATTTTAGGGTTCCGAAAGAGTGCTAACCCAACGGGGCCCATCTATTTCTAAGGCTCAGCTGTCTGTCGGTCCGCCTGTCACAGGGTGTATCTTTTGAACCATAATAAGTAGACACTTGAAATCAGAGTGTGTACTACTGCAACTATAACCACAAATAAAACTAAAACCCAACTACAACAAAAAAGTCAACTAAAAAGGTATAAACGAACATCACAGACAGACACATTAAAAATCCGAAGTAACACGTGTTAGGGCATAAATTAAACAGTTTACGTGGGACTCCTGATTTTTAGCCTATAACCAGCGAACAATCAAGACGCTTGCAACGATACCTCATTTTTCAAATTGTAATGAGAAGTTTAGAAGATATGATCCCGGAACACATGAACATAGTACATGCATACATACTGGTTAAAATCATAACCCTCCTTTTTGTTTCACCGTAGTCGGGTAAAACTAAAATAAAGTTAAACATTAAAGCGGTTCCCCATACAAGAAACATGTTTTTTCTTCGGAACCATTGGTGTGCGAGTCCATCTCACACTCGACCACTTGTTCTGCAAACGCATGTTTTAGTTTAAACACGTACTGGTTGGCAGTTTCGATGCTTTTTGATGGATAATGTTGTCATTTACTTTGTTTTTGTTGCATGTAGCATAAACGGGAACAAAAGGTAATAAAGATTTTGTTTGGAAATTAGCATCAAGATCCGGACACTGCAAGAAATCGTCGCGAGATCCAAGATTCCCATACCTGGTAGGAAAAGTATTCAAATATAGGTGTCTCTGGTATCCGGTATCCATCCACTTACTAATACCTATTATATGAAATAATGCGAAAATAACACAGTCTGTCTACATGTTAAGGCTCTTACATACTGGGGCGATTCGCCGCGGGACGCGAATTTTAACAAAACAATTTCTGAGAAAACTATACGGCGAACAATGCGGCGGCATGGCGTCGCGCGACGAATCGCCCTAGTATGTAAGAGCCTTTACCGTTTCATGCCTAAACCACTAAACCGATCGTAAATTGGCTGATGGGACCTGGAGAAGGACATTAGGGCTACTTTTCATCCTGCCAGGGTTGCGGGTTAGTCCGAAAGGGATACCGGGACCTTGGCAACAGGCAACTGAAGGAACACGGGTGGGTTTTAGTCAGTAAAAGTCTGACACGCCCTTCCGCTCCGCCCAGAACGGGAGAAGTCATTGGATGATTTCCCAACCACAAAAAAAAAAAAAAGGCAACTTTTCATCCTGGATATTTACATCAAGAAATTATTAATTACGAAATACACGCAGACGAAGTCGTGGGCAACAGCTAGTCTACACAAAGAAAAACATAAAGAAAAATAAAATATATATTATGAAGAAAAGATAAGATATATTATAAAAAGATTTGTATTTCTGTTTGTAATTAATCAATTCAAAACTACTGACCGATTTTTTAAATTCTTTCACCCGTAGAATGCTATATTACCTATCAGTGAGTAACATAGACTATGATTTATAAAGATACTAGCCGTGCCCCGCGGTTTCACCCGCGTAAGTCTCCATCCCGTGGGAATATCGGGATAAAAAGTATCCTATGTGTTATTCCAGGTTATAAACTATCGGTTTGCCAAATTTCATCCAAATCCATTCAGTAGTTTTTTACGTGAAAGAGTAACAAACATCCATCCATCCATCCATCCATCCATCCATACTTACAAACTTCCGAGTTTATAATATTAGTTAGATAGTTAGATTAGATTAATATCCCGCGGGCGAATTCGCAGGCGGATGCTAGTATAGAATATAGAGTAAGTTTATCAAGCTTAATATCACCCTAAAGACAAATTTCCCTTCCACAAAGAGAGGAGTTCCTGAAGTCTCTTCAAGTGCTCACATAACCTTGCAATATTCAGAAGTTTCAGTTTCTATGCTGATTTTGAAACAAGAAACTTTCTCTCTCCAGCTGCTTCGCAATTCGCAGAACTTGTAAAAGCAGACCGAGTTGAATAGTTTATCTTATTCATTTTATAGAAATCAGGATGACATCGGAACTTTTCATAAGAGGAAAACGAAAGTAACAAAATAATTTCCTCGACTACGTCTCTCAATATGGATGGATTTTTTTATAAAATGTGTTTTTTTAATGAAACGACATACACATAACATCGGGTTAGGGTTAGGGAGAGGTGTAGCAATATAATACGTACACAATTTTCGCGTGTCGCCTCCCTGATGCGGCGGGTGCGGGGCAGCGCCGACAGCCTCTTGATCACTGTGGCCGATATGGCGGAAGGTCTAATACTAAGACACTGGACCAGGGGGCCAAGTCTACTAATTTACAAACGTGTCAGTGGTCTCACAATGATCACTTTTTGATAGATTTTGTATGGCGTAGCTGTCAAAAGCTGATCATTGTGAGACCACTGACACGTTTGTAAATTAGTAGACTTGGCCCCCAGGACACAAGTATTACCTTCAAAACGTGGCTTGAAATAATGTTTATTTTTAATTTCTGTTTAATTGATTATTGTATTATTAATGATTTTGATTTTATTGGTGGTGATTTTGACATTATTATTAATTATTATCAATATTTGCCAAATCTAATTTACTAATACTAGTGTGTAAAATGTGTGTGTATGTAATTACTAACAAATTGGATTGTATGTTATATTTAACAAATGATATAATAATAATAAAGTCTCATGTAGTAGGGGGCGAGCCTATTGCCACTAACCGGTCACAAATCCAGTCTCGAGACTGGTGAGAAATTCCTTATAGAAAAACCCGATACACACTTTGCCCGACCTGGGAATCGAACCCTAGACCTCATGCTCAGCAGTAGACCAACGAGGCTATTGTTACGAAATAAAACAAAGTAGTTTCTAATAATTTAAAACTAATTACTAAGCCTAAACCTAGTATTAGCAACAGTTTATTTTGAGTTATATTAGAGGTGGTCCATCTCTACTAAACAATTTGGGTCTTACCACAAAAACTTAGACACTTGTTCACCGCGTCTAATGTCAGTTTTATGTCAAACTCCATACAGAAATGTCATGTTTAAAAGGTGTTTAGGCTAAACAACTGATCAACAAGGTTTTGTGGCAATAAGGTTTATTGATAGCCACCATTTACGAGCTAATAATTTTGCAGTTTCATTTACCGACTCAACTTTTTAAACATCAGCAGTTTTGCTCTTAATTATTTAATTTAAGGCAGATTTCTTTTAATTTCCAAAATACAAGGACCGGTGTAATTAACAAGAACAATAAAGTTGTAATCTTTACTTAGCGAGCCATATTGCTTTTTAATTTTATTATCTTAACGAAAAATATCTTGAGGACATTTTTTTTAACTTAGTACAACACGTAAAAAATATTTGAATGGGGTCATATTAAAACGCACGAAATGTCAGAATTTTAGCAGGGGATTTCCTCTTGGAGAGGGAGCAGAATACCAAAGAATAAATGGATGGATGGTGTGAGGAATGATATGAAAGAAAAGGGAGTGAATGACAACGTGGCGGTTGATATGGGACAATGGTTGATGATGAGGGGGATTTCCACAAAATGCAGTCACATTTCGTTGTAAGCAATAAAGCACAACAGTTGAATGTTCAGCCGTCATTTATGACGTCAAAGATTCTTGTGAAGTCATAGATTCATCTAGAGTCTAGAGTCATGAACGCTTGTTCAAGTAGGTACGATCCTGAAGGAACATTGGCATCATTACTAAGCTTCGCAAACCAGCACAGCAATTGCCTAACACACTTCCAATCACAATCCGAAGGATTTTGAAGAAAATTGCTTATTACCCTAACTAATATTATAAATACGAAAGTGAGTTTGTTTTTTTGTTTGTTACGCTTTCACGCTAAAACGGCTGAACAGATTTGGATGAAATTTGGCACAGGGGTAGACCATGACCTGGAATAGGACATAGGATACTTTTTATCCAGATATTCTCACGGGATCTAGACTTATGCGGGTGAAACCGCGGGGCGCAGCTAGTGCTTAATATTTTTTAAAACTTCGTCTGCTCGTCAACGTGAAAGACGCAATGAATATTGTGGAATTTACAAAATGAAAGGCATTGCTATTGTAAGTGTGTTATGCAATTACCCCGCTGATTAATGATCGCAGCATATTATAATGTATACTTACCTAACAACAAAGGAGGATGCTTGCTGTCCTTCTCAGTTTTTACCCGACTACGGCGAAGAAAAAAGGAGGGTTATGATTTTGACCGGTATGTATGTATGTATGTATGTTCATCTGTTCCCTCCTATCTTCCAAACCACTTATCACAATTTGACAAATGAGGTATCGTTAGAAGCGTCGTGATTATCCGCTGGTTATAGGCTATGTGAAGTCACATTAAATTAAAAATGGCGCCCTCTAGAGGACATAAAGTGAGGAACTTAAAAAAAAAATGGTTTAATCGTATCATGTTGGGTATCAAATGAAAGGGCTTAATGAGCACATTTCAAAAAAATATATATTATAACCCCAAAAGAATTTAAAAAATATCAAGTAATAAAAACTAAAACCCAACTACGACTTAAAAGGTATAAACAAGACACCACAGACAGACAAATTAAAAATCCGGAGTCACACGTAATCTGTTCGATTTATGCCTTAACACGCGTGACTCCGGATTTTTAATTTGTCTGTCTGTGGTGTCTTGTTTATACCTTTTAAGTCGTAGTTGGGTTTTAGTTTTTATTACTTGATATTTTTCTAATACGGTAAACCACTCCCTTAATTAAAGATTTCATCAATAATTTTTTCTACTTTAATTTCTTAGAAGTTTTAAAATCCTCCTTAAAGTAACCGTAATTAAATCTTATCAGAGAACAAAGTAAAACTGGGAAAGTTAAGTTTTCATTAAAGTATCATCTTTTTAATGAATGTCTTATTTATTAGAAGCAACTGTAGGTAGTTGTTTTTGTTCTATCGAGTTGAGAAATTGATATTATGGATCAGTTTTTGTTCTATCGAGTTGAGAAATTGATATTATGGATCAGTTTTTGTTCTATCGAGTTGAGAAATTGATCTTATGGATTTGATGTGAACCGGATAAATGAGGTTAGAATAGAATAGAAAGCATTTATTTCCATAGAATGTAGATATACAGGTGAGTTGTTATAATATAATGTTTCGTACAAAGTACGTTCTAACATTTGGCACGCAGTACTTATATATAATAACTACAATATCGAATTTTACAGGTTTTGGTATACAATTTAAATTCTACATTGTAATGAATCTAAAGGTACGCTATAATATAATAGCATATAGTTCATAGCACACCAATATATCGCTCGCCATACATTTATTTAGAACACGTTCATACTTTGTTATACTATATAATATTATTGGGAATGTATGGCGAGCGATATTGTTGTGCTATGAACTATAAGCTTTATAGTATAGCGTAATCTGAAATGAGCTTTAAATATAAATTTACAATAGCGAGACCACTGAACCATTGTTATGGACTAGTAGACGATTGGTTAGTAGTAGATCATACTAAAAGGAACCATGTTGCCATCATTATTGGCATTGCTTTAGGCTACAAATAGCCGTAATGAGTTAGGGCCAATGCACAAATAATGGTAGGCCATTTAGATCATCGCCTGCGACCACGATACGAAGTCATTTACTTAAGCACGCAATTTGCACGATCTACTAAAGTACACTGGGATTATTTTTGTACGTGGTTAAGGCCTGAATATTAAACCTGCTGAACGTGGTGCTTGAAAAGAGGATTCCAAAAAGCAACTTTAAATAAAAGTCAAGTCATAGCACTAGCATATAAAGCCTGTAACGTTCCCACTTCTTGGACACAGCCGACACACAGAGCTCCTGTCTGTGTGTGCGTGTGTGTGTAGCTTCCATCGCGAGGGCCCAGTGCGGGTTGGTGGATAGCATGTCTTCGAATTTTTGTTCCTGCCGATTTCCTCACGATGTTTTCCTTCACCATTTTGAGAGCCTGGTGATGAAATTAAATACACAAAGTAAAGTGCTTGCATGGGTTCAGTCACTCTCATAAGGGGCCGATACCACTGGGGTACCACTGCTCTCAAAATATAGAATTACTTGTAAATAAATTGATGAATTCGAGAGAAAGAACCCCACCCGTTGTATGGTTATTGATGTTATTTATTTAGAGCTAGATCTTCAACAAAATACAATTTTCCATTACCTACTCACACTCAGACCAAATAAAAACCAAGACAGTGCTGTCAACAGTGACGTGAAGCCGGTTTCGTAAACATGGGTGCATTTAGTGAGGTGTAGTTTGATTGTGAATGGTTGTAAATACGTGCGTGTGAGCGTGTATGCACAGAGTGGAGGTGTTTTGGCATGCTTCACTGTATTGTGCGCAGCGCACTGTCTTGGTTTTTTATTTGATCTGAGGATGAATCATGGCCGGTCCGAACTTCATTCTTTTGGAACCAAATGTCACACCCGCCTCATGTATTGTCAGGCGAGTGTGAGTGAGAGAACATGCATAAATATTCATAAAAATGTTTACTAAATCTGGGTACGTGTGCCTTACATACTAAACCAGTTTTAGAAAAAATAAATGAAAGCTCTATTAAAATTATAAAACAGCGAACAAATAAAAGTAGACCCGTCATAAAATCATAATAAATTTTAATTTCGCCTCTATTAGCACAAAATATTTGACACATTATGTAAATATTAGGTACGTATATATACGAATAATGTGGAAGTTCGGCCGGTCATTACGTGTTGGCAAAATATTTGCTTAGCCAAGGTGCGTGGGGAGTGTCACTGTGTAACATAGATATTAGACGTAACTTCGTAAGTAATTCAAAGTCAAAGTCAAAGTCAAATAATTTATTTCAACTAGGCACATTAAAGGCACTTTTGAACGTCAAATACATAGAAATAGAACTGATTCTAGTTGCCCCTTCCAAAAGGTAGTTTTCGTATGGAGAAGAATGGGGAAGAAACTCCACCGTTACACTTTAAAAAAAAAAAAAAAATGTTTTACTATATTTGGTATACATCAATTATATAATTACATGTGAAGACGATGCACCGAGAATACAATTACTGTACCACAATTGGTAAAAAAAGAAGAATTAAAAATGAAGCAATGACAAATAAATTAATTAAGTATGTGATAGATACAAGGTGCTCACATATTTACAAACATTGTAAAAGTATACGATATCACAATATTCCTACAAACTTACAAGTAACACTAATAAGACAGTGTGTGAGTGTAATAATCGTAAAATGTAAAAAATCTATGATATACAAATATTAAATTATACAACTAGATTAGCAACCAGTTTGATTTTGTCCAGACTCGAATTTGTCCTATGGAGCAAGACCAACATGTTTCCAAGCATTCTTATCTTGGATATAATCCTCTAATTTGTAATATGCTTGTTTACAAAGTGTACTTTTAATATGAGTTTTAAATTTTCTTCCATTTAATTGCAATATATCACTAGGTATTTTGTTATAGCATTTAACGCAGTACCCCATAAAAGATGTTTGTACTTTAGCTAATCTGAAAAATGGTTGATCTAATTGTGAGTCCGTGTATATGACAACAAATCATAAAATACGCTTAGTGGTAAACGTATTTAATTTACATTCTTCTTTATAAATCCACTACGGGGAAGGTCTGGCCTGCATCTCACCTGATGGTAAGTGATGATCAGGCTTAAGGTGATCTTCAGCCACAGAGTAACTGGCTGATGTCTTACCTCTAATTGCTAACACAACAATGCTGTTAACATTGTTGTTACGGCAACAGATAAGATAAGATGGTGGTAGCTAGACTGGCGGACTTAGATCAAGCCGTACCACCAACAAAAGCGAGCAGAAAATTTTGCCTCCACTAGGAATTGAACCCGAAAACCTCTGGGTCTGAGACAGGTGGTCCACTGGACGACAGAAGTGATATCTGTTAACTTCAAACGATGGACAGATTGTAATTTTTTTAATAGTTTACCGTTAAATGCATTGATATACTGTGCAAGTAGTCAAGTAAGTTCATTGCCGAAACTGACTTGAACAATTGAAAAGCAAGTTAACCGAGTCCCCGAGCCAATCGATTCCCGGAGTCTGGATTTGTGCCCGGTTGATGGTAGTACCCATAATCCTAGTGAACGACAAACCACCAGAAGATTTAGACCAGAAATGGCTGAACGTTATCGAGGTGTCAAACAATGATAAACTGAAAGTTTTTCATACTCGAAGAAAGTACAAACGAAAGTTCTGTAGGAGCAGAAGGCATGCTGCGTTTAAAAGATCTTACTCGATCGGCTGAATTATATTTTAAGTTTCTCTTGTGTATCTCGTAGTTAAGTACTGTGATTTGTATTTTATATCTTATAAGTAAGCAAATGAACTGCCTAATTCTATAGAAGAGTATTAAATGTTGGTACGCAAACAAACTACTTTCTTCTTCAAACTTTAAGACACAACATTGCATCTTTCCCACTGTGTTGACAAGATATCAACTAACATAACACCGTGCCTTATAACTCCAAAGGGTTGTCAGAGGTGTACCTATAGTACACCCACATTTCGCCAGTTATGTTTAAGTCCCATGTAATAGGGGGCTGATTACATGGGACTTAAACATAACTGGCGAAATGTGGGTGTACTATAGGTACACCTCTGCCTAACCTTTCGGGGATTACAGACGTGATGTTATACTCAAAGCATTTATTTGAAATAAATGCTTTGAGTTTGAGTTTGTGTTATGTATTTTACCGAGTTTACATAGTGCTAGTTAATTTTCACACTCTTCTTAAGGCAAGTGTGACAGTGGCTTTTCACGCATCGCGATTACGATCACTTAGTGCGCGTAGGTGAGCTTTTGTCGCGTTAATAATTATGATAAATATCCTTACACCCTTACTTATAATTTAGGTTTAAAAATAACTTCACCTTAATGGCTTTCAGAAGAAATAATAGGTAAGTTCTACACTCTCACCGTTGTTTAGGTAATACCTCTTGCACGATGGTAGGCAGGGAAACAGCTGTTCCTTTTTTTTTTAAATTGTCACTACACATTTACTATAATTATAAGAAAAAGGTCTGACAGCTTAGTTACAGGCAAACAAATGAACAAAAAAAAACCAACAGTCATTTGTTTGAGCCCGAACAACGTGTACAGTCACGGACTTTAATTGATGAGCCACCTTCGAACTTTTCAATTCTGCAGTTTCATACATTCACGAGATTACACGATTAAACACGAACTCAAATCGCAAGCTAGTAAACAAGATGACAAATAAATTACTTTTAATCGGAAATATCCATAGAGGTTGACTAATAAGTTCTCAATGATAAAAATAAATACAATGTTGCATTAGGTTTATCCAATCTATTTGATACCGACCTCCTTTGAATCATAGCTCATTAACTCGATAATTATGAAAACATAACTGAAGACAGTGACAGTTGAAATATCAAGATGACAAATAAATTACTTTTAATCGGAAATATCCATAGAGGTTGACTAATAAGTTCTCAATGATAAAAATAAATACAATGTTGCATTAAGTTTATTCAATCTATTTGATACTGACCTCTTTTGAATCATAGCTCATTAACTCGATAATTATGAAAACATAACTGAATACAGTGACAGTCGAAATATCAAGATGACAAATAAATTACTTTTAATCGGAAATAGTCTTATCCATAGAGGTTGACTAATAAGAATTATGAAAACATAACTGAAGACAGTGACAGTTGAAATATCAAGATGACAAATAAATTACTTTTAATCGGAAATAGTCTTATCCATAGAGGTTGACTAATAAGTTCTTAATGATAAAAATAAATACAATTTTGCATTAAGTTTATCCAATCTATTTGATACTGACCTCCTTATAATCATAGCTCATTAACTCAATAATTCTGAAATCTTAACTGAAGACAGTGACAGTTGAAATATCGATGTCAGAGAATTTCTCCGTACGCTAACGTTACTATCGCAACAGTAACCTAGCAACAATTATTTATCGTTGTTAGGTTACTGTTGCTAGACCTGCAATTGGTTGACTTTGAGTAGTCACTCTGCTGTCAAGGTGACTCTCAGGTTAGCCAACCGGTATGAAATACAATTTTCTTCTTCTAATACGAAGACATATGACTTTGCGTGTCGGGAACCGAATAAACCCGATTTGCATTACACGGCTAAAATACGAACAGTGCCAGGTGGCTCATCAATTAAAGTCCGTGACTGTACATGCAATAATAATTTATCACCTTCATTGTCAATGGGAGGAAATCGGTTAGTGCAGTAATAAATAAAATAACGAATAAGTAGCCCTTTATTCCTTCATACTTTATTTCTGACCAAAATAAAACAAAACATTATTGAACAGTAAGGAAAATACGTCGTGTTTTTTAGCTGAATGAGCAGAAAGTAGAAATAAAGAAATCATGTCCCAAATGTAATTACATTACTCTGTTTTTACCAAAATATGTTTTATTTTACTTGACGTAGTGAATTACTTTTCGGGTACTTACACAAAATATGCGAAAAATTCGAACCAAAAATTCTGGCTGATGTTCAAAATGCATCTTTTATTTAAGATATTTATCATTTTCTTGCGATCCTGTCATAGCGTTTTGACAAATGAAGCTTGTTCGGAATATTCAGGTCTCTGAGCCCATCAGTCTTGCAAACTATCGTCAGATAAAGTTTTACGATGTAAGTCCTGGAGCTTTATTTTCCTGTGTTTTGTGATTTAGGTAAGGTACCTACTGTCATGTGCAAAAAGAAAAACACATTATGAAAGGCAAAAGTAAATACCTAAGGTTATTCTTCTTTCCGAGGCGAGTCGATGGCATAAGACACATACAGATGGATAAGTACACATATTAAATAAATAAATTCTTTATTCAGAGTAACAATGAGACTCATAGTGTTAGTAACAATAAAATAAACTTACAACTATGTATAACTGACGCTTTCGCCTTAAACAAAATATTTGTTCACTAAATTCCGACTTCTGCCCGAAGGTTTAGCCGTAGCGATAAAATGGGACGATTTTGGCATCCCGCACACGTCTTTCGCGGGACGCATCCTCTAAAGCTCTTGAAACGGGACGTCCCGGCTCTCGCGGGACGGTTGGCAAGCCTAGTGGCCACGCCATCGCAGCATCATTAGGTCCTCAGAAGTGCAGGTGTATGGACACGACCTTAAGGGACATACCTAAGGTAGATTTATATTATAATATTGACCGAATCATTACCCGAACCAACAACGGCAATAGTTTGTGTTCGTAACAGTCAGTAAGTATGCATGTAATTTCAATAAAAACCATGTTTTTTTTCAGTCATATATTTCAGTTACCTATTGTTGATTTTAGTACCTACCTATATAATTACTATAAATAATAACCATACTAAGCCATCACGACATGCGTTGCGTAAAACCATTCATACGTATAAATGTGTTAGCTATGGCTCTAATTCATTATTAAAATATTTATTGGCATGAGTGGTCGAACTCGAAGCTATAAATATTTTCGTAAAGTCACCTTTAAAAGCAATAGTTGAATTAAAAACTACATTTCATCAAAACTCAATGAAGAATAACTACGTTACAAATTAATTTATTTTTGCAATTATAATGAAGTTTAATTCAGCATTGTGAGTGAGGTCAGTGAGTGCATTAATTTGCTTTGTCGATTCGATTTAATATCGGATCCTTACAATTAAATTAACTTGTTTAAGCTTCGGAGTGTCAAAAGTCAATATAATATTCTCAAAAAGGACACGAAAACTTTATTTCTTTACATAACCCGAATTAAGCTGTAGTCTGGCTATTTACATAAAAATGCTTTACATTTTCAGCAGTAGGTATGTCTGTCTCAGTTTGGTATAGTGTAACGTGTTTTCTAGTTTTAAACTAAAAATAACGTAGCGCCTCACAATATCTGTGACATTAATTTCAGTTTTCAACAAAAATGAAATAAACGAGCCAAACAAACTGAACACAAAAAATATTTCGCTAGAAAAACAAATGAATAACTAGAAAAATATTTAACACGTTCAACGGTTAAGCAAACAAGATTATTTCATTACGACAGCTTCCACATGAATTTTGTTGACAGTGCCATAAAATTTTGCTTAAAAAGTTGTAAAAGGCTTTTTGAAAGCTTTTTCGCGAGGATAAGTACATTATGCCTAAACCAACTTCGCAGCAAATCAACCCTGTTACTATACCAACAGCGAGTTTCTGGTAGTGTCAACAAAATTACTCGACAAGTGTCATCGAGGCATCGAATTGCGCGGCAGCCATCACTGACTCGTTTTCGGGAGGTCATTGTGCGCTAGGGGTGACGTCACGGATGACCTTGACGCGTTCGCGGCCCGCCCGCTCGCCGCGCGTCGCAGTGCACGCATGAAGAATGTCGTTGCCAAAACGCGAGTGGCGCGTTAGTGTGCGGCCATTTTGTCTTTTTTTTTCGATTTTTGTTTACTTTTTTTTTCTCTTTGTTCAGCCTATCTTGTACCTAGTGATAAATGAGAGTTAGCTAGATTTATTAGGTTCTATTTTAGATGGTTAATGTAACGTTTTTAACGTGCAATTACACGTGACCTCTACAAGTATTTGTTTGTATGTGTATACGCTGCTGCTGACGCTATGTAAACTTTTAACGCATAATATCTAATCACATTATGCTATGAAGCTTTGTCTCGTGTAAATGTAAATTATTATTTAATACCGACATGGTAACACAGAGTATCAGTAACTGCAAATATCAAATTTTCTAAGCCCACGTGTTTTCCCTGAACGCTGCAGCATTCAGGGAAAACACGTGGGCTTAGAAAATTTGCTGAATGGAGAACGTTAATTCACCTTCGCCAATTGACATTTACTCCAGCAGGCTTACAAGCAGATAAATTATTGTTATACTTCACTCATAATGGTCCCAAATTGGTATGGATATGACGTATGATTGTCATCAATCATCAACATTCATTTGCAAGCAGAATACTTATAAGGACAGGACATACAATAATTCGGGCAACTACATAAAGTGGACCCGTAATTAGGTAATTCCTATTTGCAAGTTCACCTGCCGCTTATGCGAAAAATATAGCTGTGACATTATTACTATAGAGCCTTCTTAGGTAACGACACCTTAATACGTCTGGTACACACGGCTACACATCAAGCTATATATTTCCAGTTTATGCTGCTCTCGCATTGTATAGGATTTTCGTAGAATGCGAGGTCAGCTTATACTGGAAATGTATAGCTTGATGTGTAGCCATGTGTACACACTGAGCAGGTTGAATAGGTACCTGGCCGGAGGAGCGTAACGAACTGCGCACGTGTTCCAGCACTTCGGTTAAAGATTGTTGAAGAACACCGTGTGCTTATATTAAATAGTAAGTAAGAGAAAAAAAGCATTATTCTGCATAACTTACAGAAACAAAACATGGTAAAATATGAAGAAAAAAAAACAAGTGACAGATTACATAATACTTAGGGGCCTTAGGTGATAGATTTTAACAAAGTCCCTGGACCCCACACTAGAATTCCCTGTGTCGTGGGGTCCAGTCTCTTCCCAAGTAAAGCAAACCCCTGATAGAACCCTTCGCCCGCTCCAAGGCATCCATGAGGATTTCCGCACGTAATAAAAAAATGCTACAGCCGCGAGCCCGATGCAAACGTTATGGCGGGCGGCTCGGAACATGAGGCGAGTCGCTGCGCAGTAACAAATTCACATGTCAGCGGGGGTGAGGGGTGGTGTACTGCGCAGCGAGTATAGTTTGACCGCTCAGAAATGACACGACTCACTACCGCATTTACGCACACGGCAAAGCGGATTACTATGGGTAATGCGGTAGTGCGCGTCATTTTAGAGTAGAATAAGCAAGCTCTTCAGAACCGCTAAAGTTTGACGCTTACTATATTAACATTACTTTGTTAAAATTCTCGCACGACAAGCGTTATTCTCGTACAGCTCATGTCAACACAAGATCAGAAAAAGTAATTATCGCTCGTCAAATACTTGGAGACTCAATCCTTCCATCATATCACGGGCCGTTACCGCCTCTAGTCCCGGGGGAATTGTGATTAATTAGCAATTAGTGTGCAAAGGCCGGGTGAATCAACTGTCTGACATTACGCGCCCTTGCGCCGTCCTCCTGTAAGTTAAACTTAGGGCTGCGACGAACTTAATCTGCAGTTCAAATTTAAAGTACGGTTTTGAAGTGGTTTGTAAGATTAGTTGGTTTTGGTTGAGGTTTTAATTAGTTTGTTGAGTGCAGGTTTCAGTTTAATACATTTTATTTATTTTCCTAGTAAATAGAAGCCCTAATTAGTAACACTGAAGTTTTCAACTTAACGATAAAGTGAGTAAATAGTAGACTAAAACTACGTAAAAAAACCTAGTTGGTTCCTACAGTAGCTACAATTTTTTTATGTATGTGCACTTAAATACTGTGTTGACACAACCCTAGCCAAAGCCAGGGTCGCGTCGCACTGAGCGGGCCACCGAGTTGTTCTTTATTTCTATATTGATAAATGTCAAAACTGCACGTTATTGAATCTCCACGCATTTTATACAACATTTTGGCACGAAATATAATATTACAGTGAGTTTTTGTTCATTAAAACGGATATTTCCGGCACATAGTGACCTTAGGCTGTTCACAGACGAGATTAAGATAAACGACTAATATAGGTAATTATTATTGAGTTAGCAACCAGTTGCTATAAAAAAGATAGGTACCATTTTTCAACGCAGTGTAATCGAATAGTCTTTGAGCAACATATGTGACAGTGTATCAGTCAAATTCAAAAGAATACCTCTAGGCTGTGATGTGTTTAGTGCAGACACATTACACTTTGCAAAATGAGGTACTTCGATTCTTCAACGATTGATAAAAATATCATAATCGGCCTATAATGTTCTCATTGCTGGGATACGGGGCTCCTCTCTTCGAGAGAGAGTAGGTGTAATCTACCACGCGGGCCAAAGTGACATTCTATCAGCGATAACGATGATGGAAAAGGCAAAAATGTATAGGACTGACATAAGCTATCGAAAAGCTTATGTCAATACTGTAGAAAGTCGTTGTAGAAATACGAAATGCTTTCGAAGCGATTGTCACTTATCTAGGCCCTCAGTGCGGGTTGGTAGATGTGGAATTCCTTCACCGTTTTGAGCGCAGTGGTGATGGGTTCGAACAACAACACTTACAATAGGTATAGAAAATATAAAAACTCACCGTTTATCAAAGCAAATCCGTCGGAAGCGTTTGTCGATATCGTCAGAATAACACTGTATCTGTGGACAAGTAAACACAAAATAAATATTTGGAAGTGCTCCCTAACTGAAGCGGGCAGATGTTAGTGTTTCATTTGCGGGTATATTTGATAGTTATTATGTTGAAAGGAAATGATAACACCTCTGTTTTTATCGAATTACCATAAAAACAGAGATAGTAGGTAAGTAGATTCCCGCCTCAGGAAAAGGATAAAAATAGCTACTGAAAAAGCTTTTATCACTTACGTTCAAGTTGCATAAATTGTGATGTCAAGGAAATAACTTAATTATCTATCTAAATCACTATCAATTTAAATTGTCTGCTTATTAAAATTACAATTGTCATTCGTAGACAGGAAATGGCTATGTGACGGCAAATTGTATTGTATCAATTTGATATCACAACTTATTTACCCTGAACGTACCTACATTATGATAGACTAAAATTGAATAAACGCCTTACAGATAAGTCCTTGACTCATTTTCATAATCACTTAGTACAAAAGAAATCCTTACTCCTCAAATATCACTGATTTTACAATTCTACCGTCCAATCCCGAAAAAAAACTGCAATAAACAGCTTCAAAGTATGACATATCAGACGTTTACGAGAATTTTATTTACGACACGAACTTATTTAAACGAATATTTACTGAAGCGGGCTTTATACCCTAGCTAGGTATCATAAAATGAATTGTGCCTTAAAATCTAATCGACTTCATTTGTAAATAAAATAAATGGATGTAGGAGTGTGGAAAGCAAAAATTGTGGTTATTCGACCTAGACGGGCTCGTGGCTAAATGATAACAGACGCACGGGTTGATCGATGTTTAAGCTACGTTTGCCGCGGTCGGTTCGTGGATGGGTGACCATCCATTGCATACCGAGGCCCCTCCGTGTCTTGGAAAGCATGTAAAGTCGTCGGTCCCGCCGACTGTACCTCATAGATCTTTGACAGTCATTACTTTAGAAGCTCAAAAGTCTGACAACCAGTCTTACCAAGGGGTATCGCGTTATACAGTTACTGGATTATGGTAGTCAGATAGGCAGTCGCCCCATGTTAAGTTCCAGTATTCAGGTGCATCCGGTTAGACTGGAAGACGACCCCAACATAGTTGGGGAAATGCTAGGCAGATTAGGCACAACTAGGCACAACCTAACTATCCTATCATCATGATTTCATGAATCGTCAATTAGATGCCATGTTAAAAGTCCGGCAGAAGGAATTTGCACCCTAAAAAGGAAAAATTACCCGAGAATTACCCATATACATATTACCCTACTTTTCATCAAAATTGGTTGTGTACTTGAAACGTTCCAAGTAGAAAGACAAACTTCTTCTTTTATCGTTTTGATATCACAATTTCGATAGAATAAGAAACCCTCTGGTTTTGCAGACGTGCGTTTTGCGACTGTAGCTACGTATTTTTATCAGCTCTGTATATTGCTGTGGTCCGCGTGCGATTGCTAGTCACCGCCTGAGGTATGCGAGTGGTGAGACGAGTGAGGACGCCACTGCCAAAATTGGCGGACTGAGCTAGCTCTCGGCCTTTGACTCCCTTCCCCGTCTCACCGCGCGTCTCTTCAGAAGAAAGATGCAGATGTCGGGGTATCCAATGCAGGATAAAATGTGACACGTGAGTCATACTTTTTGATACCAGATTCGTAGCAGCTAAGCTCTACTTTTCTAAGGATAATCGCTACCCAAGGATTATATAAATCAATGTAACGAATGTCCCTAATTTCTGAAATTAAGGCTAATCCGCCATATTTATGCGGTAAGTCGAATTTATTACGAATCTAAGGGATTAAATTACGATTCATGATGGTAATTCAAATCTCTTTGTTAGGATAATTTTAACTGCCATACCGGACAACACCCTGTACGTGGAACAATGTAAACTAGGTTCGATTCGCAGTTAATAGTAATAATTATGTTAGCTATTAGTTTATCTATTGTCTTGCACTAAATACATTTAATTATCGAATAATTACATAACTGTATAGGCGTGGGAGTATTCTGAGAAACATACATAATATAAAGGAGTACATCTAGGTCTAATCTACTTAGTCACGTCCTAATCCTAACTTTAATAAATATTATAAGTAGGAAAGTGAGTTTATTTGTATTTCCGTTTGTATGTAACGCTTTCACGCTAAAACGGTTGAACAGATTTGGATGAAATTTGACACATGGGTAGAACATGACCTGGGTTAGGATATAGTATACATTTTATCCCAATATTCCGGGATCAAGACTGTTCCAAATTATAGTATTGATATCCAAACTACAATACATGCAAAGTTTCATTTCGATACGACATTTAAAAGTTGATGAAAAAGATTCTGTTACGTAGATGTGATTCTAGAACCCCAAGATCCCGAGATCCCCTCGGGGATCATAATTACCGGAAAAAAAAGGTTATAGATGACGTGCTATGATTGCCTTACCTCACGAATCACCTCCGTGCATGAATTATTTTAATCGACTCTGGGTTTTTGGTCTATACATTCAGTAGCATTTCCCTTTAGCATAGATATCTAGATGTTTTGACATTGAGCCATTGCACACGTGTTAAGAAAGGGCGGGTCGCTACTGAAATAAGCCTATGTCAGCCAGACATCGGTGTTGTATATTGCAATACAAGTTAAATTAAATTTAAAATTTAAAAAATCCCCGGCTAAAACAAAGCATCTGATAAATATTTTTTTTATAGCTAAGAATTCTCTCGGTCATGTCACCTTTCAAACAAAACCAAAAAAATCAAAATCGGTTCAGCCGTCTGGCAGCTACGATAGCGCAGACAGACACATAGATACACACGTTATACTTATGGTTCCCTATCCATTTGCATAAAATTTTAAGACCTAACTTAGCATAATTTTGTTTGGCATAATTATATTTTCGCATAATATATTTACGCATAACAGCTTAGACATAATTTTTTTAAGCATAATTCCTCTAACCATAATAATGATTAAGCATAATATTCTAAAGCATAAATTTATTAAGCATAAAGTTCTAAAGCATAACTTTTTTAAGCATAATATCCTAAAGCATAAATTTATTTACGCATAATGATATTAAAACGGATCTCTGCCTTTTCGCCGAAAATTGTTTGCCAGATTTTCACTTGGCAACTAACGTTTCGCAGAATTTTATTTTGCCGAATAATCATTTGCCAACTTATCATATAATTTTGTTTTATTTCCCAACCTCACATTTACCAACTGTACGTTTGGTCTGCTTTTCATAATGACACTTTTTTAAATACCAACTTTCAAGTAGAGTTCAATTAATGTATTGAAGAGTGCTCAGTGAATGAGTGTTTTTTAATTTATCTTTAATGTGACCTAACCTAACTTAACTGTTTCTTTTTACAAAAGCAATTCGCTTCTAGCACTTCGCCGGCCGCTGCCGCGGCACGCTCGCTTCGCTCGCTCGGCTCGTGCGTTGTTTGTCATACTCTAACCTAACCTAACCTAAGATTGAAATGTTTGACAAATGATCAATGTCCCAAACGTTTTGTGTCATTATAATAATCAGCTTAACAATAATTCTACCAAATGAAACGTTGTCATACAAAAATTTGCTAATCGTTAGTTGTCAAAGTGAAACATCGGCGAAACGTTGGTTGGCAAGTGATAATCTGCCAAACAATTTTCGGCGAAAAGGCAGGATACCATGTTAATTGTATGCCTAAATATTATTATGCTAATAGTCATTAGGCCTACTAACGTTATGCGAATCAAATTTATGCCAAAACAAATTAGTCTTTAAGATGATTATGCCAACATAAAATGTATGCCTAAAAAAATTATGCCGAAGTATTAGTATGCCAAAATAAATTGTGCCAAAATCGTTATGCCGAAGTATATTAGGACAAAGAACATTATGCGAAAAGAAGGGATCCCTATACTTATAACACCCCTCTTTTTCCGTCGGGGGTTAAAAATAAACTGCCAAACTTATCTTCACTACCAAACGCATTTTGATAAAATTATATAAATTCAATGTTAAAGAGAACATTGAATTTATATAAATTGAGCGTAATGACTTAAATTTATAAGACTTGAAATACCTAAGTTAAATCAGCCGGATTGTCGCAATTACCCCTTATTAGTATAAGTTAACGAGACGTTTGCTGTCCGTGGAATAATTAACTGTTAAGAAATGTAACATAATTCTTCAGCAACGTGACATCAATGTCGGAAATAAAAGCAAACAATAATTGATTTGGGCGAGTATTCAACTGACTCAACCACTTGTACAGTAAGCCGCACTTCAGTGGTAATAAAGCCAGTACGGGATAATTGCGTAACACACTAACAGTAGCAATGGGTTTCATTTTGACAGTTCAACAACATTCATTACGTTATTTCCGTTGCAGCAGACAAATTTTTCGAACATACGAAGCAATAGGATTAGCAATTGCCTTTAAAATGATGCAGATTGTGATTGATAGCAGAAACAAAATCAGCCGATAATGTTTCCACTGCTGGGACACAGGCCTCTTCTCCGTGAGAGGGACTGGGCCGTACCTAATCCACCACGCGGGTCCAATGCGGGTTGGTAGATGTCACAAATGTCGAGTGTCTACTGTCTAACCTCTTGCGGCTCTTAGCTTAAGAAAACAATTAGTCATTGCGGTGCATTATGCAAGCTGTCCTGACCAAATACATCAGTGCTCCGGCGCTCTTCCACTGAATCTCTCGCTTTCCCTGCAATGCGGGCTAAAACGACCGTCTTCCGCATGACACAGTCGTTTCGTACCTACTACCTATTTTTCTTTTTAGCGTATCGATGGTAAAAAAAGCACTTACAATATAGGTAAGTAGATATATGTTTCTTTTTTACCACAACCGGGTAGCTCTAGCCTTCATCTTACCTAATGGTAAGTGATGATTAGGCCGAAGGTGCAATCGAGTTTCACCCGGAATCCTCAACTACAGAGGAACTGGCTATCTGGCACAATAATGCTGTTAAAATTGTAAAAGTTGATTAATTTCTGATCAAAATTCAGCAACGCTAATACCGTTTGCTGACGAAGCCATTAGGTCCTCACGTGTGCAGGTGACAGGGCATGCGGTGCAAGATGCCATTGTCTGGAGAAACGGAGTAATTCGTCAACTCGTCCTACATGCCTACGGCCCATTTAGGACGTTCTTTTGATTTTCTGCAAGTCGTCTTAGATGGGCCGTAGGCATGAAGGACGAGTTGGTGAATTACCCGAGAGACGCCGCAAACGTAGGTACCTATTAAATCAATCCCGAATACCGCATGCGGAATTCATCTCGTATACGAAACATAAATATCCCACAGTCCCTATCCGCATCGAATAATTAGAATAACGCCTGTAGTAACTGAACAAGATGTTCGATGTCTGAAGAATAATTAGCTGGTAAACGTAACACCATATTCTGAAGCAAGGCGACATGTCGAAAACAAAAGTAAGCGAAGTGTCTTCGTTATGCTAATTGCGTTCGTGCCTTTCAATTTCGGTAGAGAATTAACGAGGTAAGTCGGTAACTCAGTATACTTAGCGATGTATAAGAATTCAGTGAAAGAACGGAATTTTACAGGACAGGAGCAATGACTTCTTCGTTTTCTCTTTCAAGATTTATTTGAAAGTGATGTAATTATTTCATAATGTCGAAAAAGTCCACTTTATTTTTTAATAAAGTGGATTATTTATTGTGGCTACCAAATTATGGAAGACTAGCTTCCGCCCGCGCAGTATATGGATAAGGAGTAGCCTAAGTCCTTCCCCAGGATGCCAAATATCTCCTTGCCAAATTTTGTCGAAATCCGTTCAGTGTTTTAGGTGTGAAAAGGTAACTGTTGGGGAAGCACGATGACACACATGTAGAATCATAAGTACCTATGTAAACATGGGAAATATATATAGGTTCGATTCCTATAGGAAACCCATTAAATAAAAAGCGAGAACGTAATCTAAAGATATTATATACCTAGATCATGGGTTCGATCCCTATGTCATGCGATTTAAAATGCATAAGGCTCTCATATTTGTTGTGTAAAAATAATTATATAAGAAATAAAGCACTCAAGTGCCATGTACAATGTTTAAATGAAGAAAAATGAGCTTAGCTCTCATTATTCTAACAATGTAGCCTTATATACTAGTGTATTTACCTTCTGGGAATCATAATTCCATACGAAAATATGTTAAAAGTACAAATTACCTTTATATACTGACAAAAATGTTAATAACTTTTTATGTAAAGGAGATACACTATTTTAATTAATCGCAATCGCTTAGTTAGGTCAAAATACCTTAGAATGAGTACTTTACATAATGTAAATAGGACGCGATGTACAGTTTGCGAACAATTCTATTGTTCTTTAATGTAAACAGTATTATATATCAAGATAACTGCGTAGTATCTCTTCCCCGCGTCCCTTTCACTACCCCCGGCACGCCCGAATCCGGCGGTACCCCGCAGACACCCGATCCCCTGCATCACCCCCTGTCTAATCGAGGTGTCTAGAATAATTGGTTGTATATTAAAGTTTAGTACGTGACTCACACGCAACTTGTGCGTATGTGACAAGTTTACTTATATCCAGACTCTGGAAAATTCAAGGCAATCGTCATTTCCTTGTCAGTGAATCGTCACTCATTCGTCTCTGAATCTCCAACGAAGTAGCACGTTTGTCGCGTTCCGTGTTCTGCTGCTTCGTATCGCGCTCAGTTTTTAGGACATCTAGTTTTCTCTAGATTTAGTTCCATAGTTTATATTATTTCGTTATTCCGTGTTAAATCGTAGTTTGTTTTCTTGTAATAGTTATAGTCATAGTGTTAAGTTTTGATGTACACTTTTGTGACATAACTGTGATTATCGTGTAACGTGTGATGCAATATACATATTAAGCTGACAAGTGGTTTTTTTGGTGAATAAAGCCTTCCGACACCCCCGCCTAACAGACTGAGCTCTCGTCTGCTACATTTTGGTCCTTCGAGCCGGATAAGGTCGTAGCAACCATGAGTCAGAAGAGCAGCATCACGACTAGAAGCAAACTACGGAGGTTGGCAGAGGAACAAAGTGCTCGTCGCCGTGAAGAAATTGTGTCGGACTCCGGTATGCAGTCTGAACGAGTGCCGGGTTCGCCATCCGTCGCGCCGACTATGGCGTCGACGTCTGCCCTCAATATCCCTCTGACGGGTGGTCGAGTGATCGACTATAGTGCTAGAAGTACGTCAGAGGGACCCCTGGGAGGACAGGCGCCTGGAAGAGGTCGCCATACGTCGCCACGGAGCAGAGCGTCTTCTAAGAATAGCCGCAAGAGCGTCGAGCACATTAAGAAGCGCATCGAATATGAAGCTGAGCGTGAGCTAGTAAAGCTCAAGGAAAACCTCCTAAAGAAGAGGATGGAAGCTGACATAGCTGAAATTGAAGCAGCTGCTGAAAGTGACGATTCAGCATCGGACGTGGGTACAGCACAACGAGTGGAGCAATGGATCGACACTACGCCTCAAGCTGATAACAGGGAAACAGTGCGTGTGTCTAGCCCGGTGTTGTGCGATAAGGATGCAGTGCCTAGTGATAAGGATGCAGTGTTGTGTACCCCGTCCGTGGGGCGCGGGCCTACTGGAATGGCCGCGCCTCGCAACATAGCTGGGAATCGCCAAAATGTGAGTACGCTTACCGATTACCGTAATAATATTGTGTCGCATGTGTTAGGGACGCCTGTGCCGGTACCGTTTTCGAATACAACGGTACCAATGACACAGGCGCGCACGCCAGTCTGTGAAAAGGTTTCATTCCGTCTGCCCGCGACGTACCCTGTGACTACCACGCCGGCCGCAGGTGCACCTCCCGGTTCGACCCGGGAGTCGGATGCACGGCGGACAACATACGGGGTGGGTGAAAGAGAGTCACGAAGGGAGGCGTCAGGCGACAGAGACAGCAAGATAGACCGACTGGCGGATGCAATTACAAGCATGGCGCAACCACGGCCGGTACCTAGACAGGCATATGAATTGCCTAATTTTAGTGGCGACCCAGCTGATTGGATATCTTATAAGAATATGTATTGGGACACGACTGAAATGTATAACTTTAGGTCCGCAATTGGTTGGTGAAATATTAAACAAATTGACACCAATACAGCGGGCTCAGTATGGAGATTTCGCGATGGGGTTAGAAAGCGTGCAGGGGGTGGACTTACGGGTGTCTCCGGATTTATCTATTATATCTCAATTCTTAAATCACATTAACCGTACCACGTCTTATTACGCTCAGGCGAATATGTTCGAACCCGGTCCATCTAAACCCCCGGTAAGGCAACAGAAGCCAGTCGCGCGCCCTTTCAATAGTAGAGTACCGTCGGCTCAGAAAGTCAATATTCAAAGCGATGAATCTACGGTACCGGCAGAGTGTGTCGTTTGCCACAAGGAACACACAATTGAAAACTGCGATACATTCGGTAGATTAAGCGTACCAGATAGATGGGCTACGATTAAAGCCAAGAACACGTGTTTTAAATGTCTAATAAGAAAACACCCTAAGAGGTTTTGCCGCGCAAAACGTTGCGACAAGTGTGGATATAGCCACCACTCGTTGTTGCATGCTGATAAAGCATCGGGCTCAAACAATAGTAGCAAGCCGGTCAAAGAAAAGACCGAAAGCGTCACTAATATAGGTGAATGGAGAGCGACGGCTCTCCTGAAAATCGTGCCAGTAACAATAACTGATGACAAACAAATTGAATGTAATTGTTACGCATTACTGGATGACGGCGCGACAGTCTCACTTATAGACAGCTCAATCGCTGCTAACTTAGAAGGCCCGCGCATCCCGCTCACTTTAAAGACGGCGGGTGGCTACGGGGTCAGCGATTTGACCTCAAGGGCCGTAGAGGTCAACATTAGAGGGCCGAACGGACTGCAACATAAAATCAAATGCCGAACCATGTATAATATGAACCTGCCTACGCAAACGGTGTCCGCTGCCATGCTGAGCGACAATGCCCACCTTCGTGACTTGGGTTGCGAAGAGATGAGGGGCGCTAAGCCGCTGCTGCTACTGGGGCAGGACAATTGGCAGCTGTTGGTCAGCCAGGACATTCGCCAAGGGCGATCCGGTAAGCCGGTTGCCTCACTGACCAAATTAGGTTGGGTGGTTCATGGGCCATTTGATAGTAATAATAATAATAATGGTGAACAATCCATTAATTGTATGGCAGTCTCCCTCCCTGACCTGCATGATCTAGTCAAAGCGCAATTTGAACTAGAAGCGATCGGTATATCGCAGAACGCTCGTAAACATAAAGAAAATGAAAGAGCGCTAAAAGTATTAGATGATACCAGTAGACGCGTATCAAATGGTAGTCAATGGGAAGTAGGGTTGCTATGGAAGCACGACCAGATAGAGCTACCTAATAACTACCATCAGGCCCGGCAACGGTTACACGGTATCGAAAGACGCATGCGGAAGGATGCCGGTTACGCGGAAGCTTATTCAAAGCAAATAGACCGGCTCCTAGAGGAAGGCTATGCAAGGAAGTTGGAAGGGGAAATGGATCAAACACCAATTTGGTACTTACCACACTTTGGTGTGGTGAACCCAAACAAACCCGGTAAACTTCGCCTAGTCTTCGACGCAGCCGCTGCGTCTCACGGTACGTGCCTGAATGATAATTTATTGACCGGACCGGACCTATTAAACTCACTTCCAGGCATTCTAATTAGATTCCGAATAGGTCCAATAGGATTCACAGGGGACATTGCGGACATGTTTATGCGAATTAGAATAAGGGCCGAGGATCAAGGCGCACAATTATTTTTGTGGAGAGGCGCGGATCAGACCCGAGAGCCGAGCGTGTTCGCAATGAACTCGATGATTTTTGGAGCAACCTCATCTCCGACAACGGCAATTTACATATTGAATAAGAATGCCAGTGAGTTTGAGGATAAGTATCCAGAGGCCGTAGAGGCCATTAGAAGCAAACACTATATGGACGATTATTTAGACAGTGCTTGGACAGAGCAGCAAGCTAATAAGCTTATAGAGGAAGTGACCCATATTCACGCGTCCGGTGGATTTAATATACGGGGGTGGGTCACCAACTCATCAGAACTGATGAATAAGCTCAAAGT
Source organism: Lithophane semibrunnea (assembly GCA_947363905.1). Taxonomy (NCBI): domain Eukaryota; kingdom Metazoa; phylum Arthropoda; class Insecta; order Lepidoptera; family Noctuidae; genus Lithophane; species Lithophane semibrunnea. Next base: position 6,698,802 of record OX376195.1, on the reverse strand, counting down.
AGACATGCCAGAAAAGGTGGCCCTCGAGAAGGGTCTAGGCATTATGGAAAGAACGCTAGGTTTAATTTGGGCACCTAAAGAGGATGAATTAGGTTTTGACCTATCTTTTAAAAGACTACCCGAAAACATAAAGAACGGTAGCATAGTGCCTACTAAACGTCAATTCTTGAGCTTCATTATGTCGATTTATGACCCTTTAGGGTTTCTGTATCCGTGTATAATCCAGTCTAGGATACTAATGCAGGCGATTTGGAAGTCGGGGATTCAATGGGATGAACCATTGAAAGACAAGGACGCCAAGGTATGGTTCGCCTGGCTCAATAATTTGGAGAAGTTGCAAGAGGTAAAAATACCACGTTGGTATGGGCTTGACCTTCGTGACCTTGAACTTCATGTGTTCGGCGACGCTAGCGAGCTAGCCTACGCAGCCGTAGCGTATTTAGTGGGATATGACGCCACCGGGAATAGGGAGGTTGTCATGCTAGCCGGAAAAGCCCGGGTTGCACCACAAAAAGTGGTTTCAATCCCTCGTCTCGAGTTGCAAGCGGCCCTGTTAGCTTGCCGACTTGCAAACACGATGGAGACCGAACTAGGGCTACCTATTAAATGTAAAACGTACTGGACCGACAGTAAGACGGTCCTCAAATGGATAAATTCTGATGCCCAGGAATTCCAACGATTTGTGTCCCATAGATTGGCGGAGATAGATAAACTATCGGACCGAGGCAATTGGCGCTGGGTACCCTCGGAGGAGAACCCTGCAGACAAAGCGACCCGATTGTCTTGGCCCGATAGCCACGCAGCATGGCTGCGTGGCCCCTTGTTTCTTTGTGATCCACAGGAGCGGTGGCCGGTGTGTCGCGAGGCTGAGGCGGCGGAGGCGGACCTCGAGCGCATTCAGCGGGTCCACGCTACAGCTGAGCCAGCAGCACCACTCCTCCAGTACGAGCGCTACTCGTCGTGGGTACGAGTACGGCGCGTCATGGCGCGAGTCCTGATATTCATCGGCCGATGTCGCAAGCGTCGGTCGTCTCCAGAGATGCAGCGGCGCGACATAGAAGAAGCGCACAACCATCTCATGAGGTTGTGCCAGGAAGACAGCTTTAAGAACGAGCGGGCCGCCATCCTTAAAGGCTTGCCCGTTCCCAAGAACAGTAATATTAAAGTTTTAGATCCAATGATCACAGACGACGGGCTGCTACGGGTCAGGGGACGCCTGAGTGCCTGCGAGGTGCTCACTTTCGAAGAGAGGCATCCCATTATATTAGATGGTCGTCACCCTCTGACCCGAAAACTCATAGCCTACTATCATGGGCTGGCCCTACATGCCAACCATGAGACCGTCGTAAACAACTTAAGGGAAAAATATTGGGTAACAAAAGTAAGGACCTCTGTTAAAGCTGTGGTCGCTAATTGCCAATTGTGTAAAACTTCCAGAGCAAGGCCGGCACCACCCAAAATGGGTGACCTACCACTCGCGAGAGTGACGACGTCCAGACGAGCCTTCGTCCGAGTGGGCGTAGACTACTTCGGCCCGATGGAGGTGGCGATTGGGCGGCGCCGCGAGAAGAGGTGGGGTGCCCTATTCACCTGCCTCGCAACGCGCGCCGTTCACCTTGAACTGGCCGCCTCGCTGAGCGCCGATTCGGCGATACTCGCCCTGCGGCGCCTCATTGCGCGCCGCGGGCAGCCGGCGCACATGTACTCTGACCAGGGTACAAATTTCATCGGGGCCAACTCCGAGCTCCGAGCAGCCCTGAAAGACCTAAACCAGGGTCAAATCAGGGCCGAAGCCATCAACCGCGGCATCGAGTGGCACTTCAATCCCCCGGCAGCCCCACACATGGGTGGCTGCTGGGAAAGGCTCGTGCGTTCAGTAAAAAACGCCCTTCGCAGCACGCTCAAGGAACGTGCACCAAGTGAGGAGGTCCTATATACCCTCCTCACCGAGGCCGAGCTGATCATCAACAGCCGGCCTCTGAGCTACGTCCACGACGATCACGACCAGCCCATGGTCCTGACTCCCAATCATCTGCTCCTGGGCACGGCGTCCGGGAGCACTCCGTTCGCGCCAGCAGACGACGAGGACGTCGACTCCCGACGGCAGTGGCGGCGCGTAAGCGCGCTCGCCGACATGTTCTGGCGGCGCTGGCTGAGGGGTATCTCCCAACTCTACAAAGAAGAGAAAAGTGGGCAAACAATGTGCCAAATGTGCGGGTTGGTGATATCGTAGTGATCGCGGACAATAACAAAGAACGCAGTGCGTGGACCAAAGGAGTGATTAAAGCAGTGTACAACGGCAACGATGGCATCGTTCGTGTCGTCGATGTAAAGACAATAAGTGGGGTCCTGCGTCGGCCCGTAGCAAAGATCGTCGTGCTTCCCACCGACCAGGATGTAATGCGGTGGAACCCTGTTACAGGGGGTGGAATGTTGGGGAAGCACGATGACACACATGTAGAATCATAAGTACCTATGTAAACATGGGAAACATATATAGGTTCGATTCCTATAGGAAACCCATTAAATAAAAAGCGAGAACGTAATCTAAAGATATTATATACCTAGATCATGGGTTCGATCCCTATGTCATGCGATTTAAAATGCATAAGGCTCTCATATTTGTTGTGTAAAAATAATTATATAAGAAATAAAGCACTCAAGTGCCATGTACAATGTTTAAATGAAGAAAAATGAGCTTAGCTCTCATTATTCTAACAATGTAGCCTTATATACTAGTGTATTTACCTTCTTGGAATCATAATTCCATACGAAAATATGTTAAAAGTACAAATTACCTTTATATACTGACAAAAATGTTAATAACTTTTTATGTAAAGGAGATACACTATTTTAATTAATCGCAATCGCTTAGTTAGGTCAAAATACCTTAGAATGAGTACTTTACATAATGTAAATAGGACGCGATGTACAGTTTGCGAACAATTCTATTGTTCTTTAATGTAAACAGTATTATATATCAAGATAACTGCGTAGTATCTCTTCCCCGCGTCCCTTTCACTACCCCCGGCACGCCCGAATCCGGCGGTACCCCGCAGACACCCGATCCCCTGCATCACCCCCTGTCTAATCGAGGTGTCTAGAATAATTGGTTGTATATTAAAGTTTAGTACGTGACTCACACGCAACTTGTGCGTATGTGACAAGTTTACTTATATCCAGACTCTGGAAAATTCAAGGCAATCGTCATTTCCTTGTCAGTGAATCGTCACTCATTCGTCTCTGAATCTCCAACGAAGTAGCACGTTTGTCGCGTTCCGTGTTCTGCTGCTTCGTATCGCGCTCAGTTTTTAGGACATCTAGTTTTCTCTAGATTTAGTTCCATAGTTTATATTATTTCGTTATTCCGTGTTAAATCGTAGTTTGTTTTCTTGTAATAGTTATAGTCATAGTGTTAAGTTTTGATGTACACTTTTGTGACATAACTGTGATTATCGTGTAACGTGTGATGCAATATACATATTAAGCTGACAAGTGGTTTTTTTGGTGAATAAAGCCTTCCGACACCCCCGCCTAACAGACTGAGCTCTCGTCTGCTACAGTAACATACAGACAGACAGACAGAGTTACTTTCGAATTTATGATATTAGTATGGATTTTCATAGTATTGCACAGGTTGTAATTATGCCTCTGTGTATTACTTCTCTCATCAATGTATTGGGAATGGAGAAAGGCGGTATTCAGCGATATTAGACCAACATTTTCAATCAAAATGCTACCAATACCTACAAATGGGCAATACTGACACATTAGCAATTCCTCTATAAGCATTTCATTTCCTGACTTTCCAGCTGACATTAACAATTCCTCTATTTAAACACAAAAGCGATTCATATATGTGGACCGTTTTACGAATCTCCATAGAAAACTGTCAAACAGATGAATTATTTCGTAATATGAATCGCACCCAGATCATTATGAATTGTCAGTTTGTGACATTTTACGATGATTCATAATATTTTCCTATTATGATTCTGCCAGTGACTGTTTTAAGCCCCTGTCCTCAAAATATGTGGAAGTAGGTATGGATTATTCAGATATCGTCAGAGTACTACATCTTTTCTAGAAATAAAAAAATGGCGTTAAACTGCATAAATAATGTATTAAAAATCTATTTTTATTTTCTCAGCATGCATAAGTTAAGTAAGTCTCAAAGTTAATGCAAAACCACTGAGAGCAAACACATTAGTGGATTGGAAAAGTTTCTAAATTACGATTTATATCAAAGACATGTTTTAAACTGAAACTCCAAGTGATAAAGTGTTTGTTCGTTTGTTTCATCACTTTCTCTCGTAACTTTCTGCGAAGATTTATAATTTGTTGGACAATATTTTGGCTCGCACCAAAACAATTTTAATTATAAAATTCCTTAGTAAAACTGGATCTTTTTAAAACTTGTTAAAAGTTTCGTCATTTATTTATATTTTTGTTGTATAGATAGATAGACAGAATGAATAGATACATTATAAAAATTTCAGATGTAAATGTACAAATTTTACATGGAGTGACACAATTGGCGGTCTTATCGCAATTGGATGAATGGATGGATTTGATGGATTAAGAGAGAAATAGAAACAATACTGCAGGTACTTAGCAAACTGGTGTCTTATGGTATATCTACTTTAATAATAAAAAAATATATCGTCTGTTTTCTGCGTTTGAATTTCTACGAGTTGACTTGCGATTTATTTGCAACTTTTGCAACAGCTTCTTTCCTAAGCTTGTAAAAACTTGAAACAGCTTCTTCTATAAATATTATCTTTTAAATACATGATTAACAGTTGAAACTAAATTCAATATTGTTTAAATAAAAAGACACGTACAAACATTTTTCTTTTAGAACTGCTGATTAGACTTGAGGCTAGTAAAAGCGGTAAGTTTCAAGTAAATGAAAATATTAATTCAAGCCGAATAACTTTATGGATTCTCTTGTAAATTAGCCTGTGAATAGTTATTATTGATAACATTGAAGAAATAAAGATATCTCTCTGTTGAGGGACGAGAAATTAATTTAAAGTTACAAATAAAAATTAGCTTTAAGTAGATATACTTAAGAAAAGTTGAAAGACTCTGTTTACGTCAGTCATGGTTTGCTACACAGGCTTTTTTTTTAAGGGCGTGTCCGACTTTTACTGACTAAAACCCACCCGTGTTCCTTCAGTTGCCTGTTGATCCCTTTCGGACTAACCCGCAACCCTGGCAGGCATCGGTCCTAGCGGACCCCGCCAATTGTGCTGACATCTCTTTGAGGCGCACGTGGATCACGACGCGCCATCGACCCGGGCCTGGTCCAAGCCCGCGCCTATGGTGGCCGGGGATCCGCCTGGGATTCCCGACTCCCAGGGCGTCTCCAACGGCGGCGGTTAGGGGCGTGAGGGCGCAAATTTTGTGCTACACACGGCTACACATCAAGCTATACCTTTCCAGTTTACGCTGATCTCGCGTTGTATAGGATTTCCGCACAATGCGAGGTAAGCTTATACTGGAAATGTATAGCTGGATGTGTAGCCGTGTGTACAAGTCTGCTAATTGCGTTACATCAACATTATTGTTTGCAATTAATAGCGAAGAACAACACAAAACAACAACAAGAAAAATATAGACTGCCCGGAAAAATGAGGAATCATGTGAGCCAATATTTAGAAAACTTGGCTTGTTACCGCTACCTTGTCTATATATAAGTGAAATATGCATGTTTGTATGGAAACATAAAGAGTTGTTTTTGGTAGCTAACGATGTTAATCCTCGCAGCCGACGAGATCCTCACAGACTGGTTCTAAGCAGTGCTCCCAGACTTGCTAAGTACAACAAAAACTGTTTAAATATGTGTGTCCGTATTTTTAATAAACTACCCAGTAATCTGAAAATGTTGAATTCGAGATATGCTTTTAAAACTCAATTGTATAAATGGTTAACTAGTAGTAACTTTTATAGTATACAACAATTCCTACAAAAATAGTGTTGTTAAAATTATAATATTGTGTGAAATAGGAAATTGTAATTACATATATTTGCATGCTGTGTGTAATCTTGGCAAAACATGCCTGCTCTATTTTATATTGTAAGACCTTTTTATACCATTTTTTACGCAAATAAATATATAAATAAATAAATAAAAAAACTAGGATGAATGATGGTTGGGTTGGATGGTTGAGGTCTTCTGGCACAGGTATCTCTCCAAAAGGCTCTCTAAAACGGTCTCTACAACTTATTATTTGTTATGAAATAAATAAACTTATGGAAAGTTCAGCAGTAAAATACAGACTGAATCGTAAGTATTTTATGTATATGACGCGTTTAGTTTTACATCTATGGAAATTAAATATCTGGGCAAAAGTTGCGAGCAATAAAACAAGATCATGCGCATAAAGCTAACGATCATGTTTATCACTAGAATGAACCCGGGGTGGTCTGGCATTTATTTCATTTCATTTTCTCACGCAAATCAGTCGTGTTAAAAGCACTAATATGAAAATGTATAATCTTAAGAAATATAGTAATAATATTAAAATTACTTAGCTCTAAAACCGCCATTCAGGAATGTGCTAGCGTTCATAAAATTGCCGTAAAATATTTTTTATGGCTTTTCATTACAACTTGGCAAGAAAAATCGAAGCGACGAAGTTCATCTTAGTAAATAACATATAGTTTACTAAATATTAAAAACAACATGGTAGAATAAATAATAGGAAGCATGTTCGCAGGATTTTGTTTAAAGGGTGCTACACACTTTTACGGGTCGGTATGATTCGGCACAACCGGGTGACAAAATCCTTAATACAATACGGCCGATGAATCCTCAGACCAAATAAAAAACCACGACAGAGCGCTGTCAATAGTGACGGACGTGACGCCAGTTTCGTAAATATGTGTGCACTTAGTTAGGTGTAGTTTTATTGTAAATGTATGCGTGTGAGCGTGAATTCACAGAGCGGAGGTGTAGTTTTGGCATGCTGCACTGTATTGTTCGCAGCGCTCTGTCTTAGTTTTTTATTTCGTCCGAGGATGAATCATGGCCGGTCCGAACAAAATTTTTTTGGGGCCAAATGTGTCATTCAACCAAATGTCGTGTTAGGTGTCATGTTAGGCGAGCGTGAATGTGAGAACACGCGGGAAAGTTCGGAGAGTGATCGGGCTGGCCATGATTCATCGTCCGTATTGTAAATGTATTTTGCCACCCGACTATGCCGAATCGCGCCGTATCATGCCGACTCGAACAAGTGTGTAGCACACCTAAGATTTTACGAGTTACATTTGTGCTTACTACGTTTCTGATTAAATATTCTGAAAATGACTACGTATAAATAATATGCATGCGAATAAAAAAGTTACATAAATAGAAATAAGTTACATAAATAGAAATAAGTTACATAAATAAATAAAAATAAAATAATAATAAAAATTACATAAATAAATAATAATCATACGAATAAAAAAGTTACATAAATAGAAATATGAAAGTTCATGTTTATTCATGCCATTTGACAACTTATTTTGATCAAATTTTCCCACACACATTCATGCCAATTTGATAAAACTGTTTGAACCAGCCTGTTTGATCAAATTACTTGAACGTCTATGGCCCGCATAACGTAATTTTCATCTTACGAAGAAAACTCAAAGGAAAGTGAAGTATGCATTACGTATGTATGTGAGATGTTAAGTATTTGGCTCACTCGCGAATTGTGTAGTTTTATTGGAGTGCTCGCTCTAAATTTAAAGAGGGAAGGGAACAAATGGGTTAGTGTAGCAGCTAGTTGCAACTTGCAATGGCTGCCTGCGAATTGTGCGCGCGCTTATTTGTTGTATTTATTTATTTATATAAGTACCTATAAAGGCTCGAAATGATTTTACTTTCCATTATTTATGTGTCATGTATTGTATGTATATAAGTTCTGATGGAGATACTAAATAATAAAAAAAAAACATTGTGGGTGTTTGTTGGGGACTGCCGATAGAAGTGAAAACTAAGTAACATTCATTCAATTCTTCAAGCGTTCGGTGACGATGACGCGAGGTCCATGATTTTTGTTCACCCAAAAAGTGCTCAACGCCCCTAAAGAACTTTTTACTTCAAAAATTAAAGGAAGGAATTTCATAATAAACGTGCAAACGTTTAACATTAAAACTGTTTTCTGATTATATCGCTCGTTACAGTATTCAGTGAAATCAAACTACCTACGATTCCGGATTATTTCGCGATTTCGGTGCTAGTCATCACAAGCGTTCGCCCGTGACGACTGCGCGGAAATGTCAGATAGATACTAACTTGATTTATGTAAATATGAATTATAAAATAGTATGAAAAGTAAAGTTTCAGTAAAATATTACAAGAAAAGCAGTTAAATCCTGATACTATATTAAAACAAATTACCTATACTTTAGGCCAGTGTTACTCAAAGTGTGCTCCGCGGAGCCCCTGGGCTCCACAAATACTCTGTGGGGGCTCCGCGAAATTACTGGTCACAATGAACCAGTATTTTCGCGGAGCCCCCACAGAGGCTTTGAGGAGCCCAGTTTCCTCAAGAACTAATTTTAGATTTAGCGACATTTGGTTAATCACGTGTCTATGCAGGATACAATGGAACAATAAGTAGGCGCTTTACTTTTTATACGCGATAAAACTTAGACCCCGTGAAACAAATTTCGCAACATCTGAAAAGACGACGAACGGTTTTAATTATTCTAAGGTTCCGTCTAAAATTTCGATTTCCAAAAGGGTTCCGTTGTCAAAAAAGTTTGAGAACCGCTGCTTTAGGCGATATTTACGACCCTTATAAAATGTCCCAAAAATAGCTGCGTAGGTATTTTCATTTTCCTCAATCAGAACGTATTCATTAATAAGCTTTCGTGGGAGGTATGTTATAAAGAAATATAGGTAGGTACCTACGTAAGCTTAATTTGTGTCAAGTCGTTGCTGAAAATACCGAAGGAAAACATCGCAAAGAATTCGCTTTCACTTTTCTACGTGAATAGAAACCCCTACAAAGTTCAAACAAGGTTTTGTACAGCCACGCGGAGTAAGCGACCAGTACATTTTAGAATTCCGTTTATACCCAATGGGTGCCAACGGGACCGTGCTAAGGCTATGACTAAGGCTCTGCTGTCCGTCCGTCCGTCTGTCACAGGACTAAAGTTGTAAATAAACCGTTTTAAACCAAAATCCGTGGTTTAAAAACCATTTTAATTTGTGTAAAACGGTTTTTAAACCACGGATTTTGGTTTAAAACAGTTTATTTACAGCTTTACACTAAAATCCGTGGTTTAAAAACCGTTTTACACAAATTAAAATGGTTTTTAAACCACGGATTTTGGTTTAAAACGGTTTATTTACAACTATCCTCAGGACCGTATCTTTTAAACCGTAATAGACAGACACTTGATATTTTTACAGAGTGTGTATGTACTACTATGGACTAACTTATAATAATAATAAAATGAAGTAAAAAATTAAAGGTAGGTAATGTTAAATATTGTACAGTGGTACGGAACACTTCGTATGGGAGTCCGACTCACACTTGGCCCCTTTTTATTTTGTTCCCTAGCTTGTTTTATATTTATTTCAGTGTTGAGATTTCGCTCTTGCATTCTTGCCTTTTTGTCTTGCATAGTACTCGCTACGGTAAGATGCCTCCGTACCGGTTTCTTATCAGATTTATTTTGCAGGTTTTAAAAGAGTTTTTGCATCAATTATCCGGTTTGTTACCATGCTGTTTTTAACTTTTTATTGATTGAATGTGTGGCGGCGACTTTGGTAGTTTTTGCCGTAGGCTATTTTGTTAGGTATTGTATTGATATTTCAATGTGTGTGTGCTTATATAATTTCTAATTAATTACGTCAAGCTGATAATGCTAATGCTTCGCATAACGCCATGACTCTGCGTTTAGTGGCTTTTTAGTTCTAGTAAAAAAATAAACTTTTCTTTGCCAAGCAGACGATTCATTTTATTATGCGCTTTTTATTAGATTAACTAAAAAAAGAATATTTTCAAAGCAAGTCCTGAAATTTTTCTACCTATGTTTTTGAATGAATATTGAGTTTGTGTGCATTGTGTCAAGATAGATACATTAATGGTTAGAAAAATTGACATACTCACGACACAACAATTTGCCCTGTATGGACTATTTTACGGCACTTTTTAGAGACTGTAATGGTAGATTTGTCGCTTATAACCAGAAACACCAGAAAACATTTAGCACGACAGGAAAGACAAAAAATAAACAGGGTAAAGAATCATAAATAACTCACTACGAAACTTTTTATTATACAAGGAAAACTTCAAACAAAAAAGCGTGTAGGCAATATAACCATCAACATTACGTTACGTTTTTCCGTAGATCTACCGATACTCACTTATCTCACGTATCTTCGCGTTTTACATTATATTCACTTGTTTCTGTGCGTCCCAGTTATGGTTACCATCCGTCCGGATTTGTCCGGGATTTTGGATCCCCGTCCGGACTGGTCCGGCTTTGGCATTTGTCCGATTAAGGGGATGATTTTTTAGAAAGTAAAAGTAATTAATTGAATACATGAATAAAAAGCGTCGGACTCGGACCCTAAAAAAAGTAAAATGTCCGGACTCTTTTTAATACAGCCGGCTTGTTGTCTTATAATAGTGTCCAGCAGGCGTAGCATGAGCACCGTTTTGTCGACGGAAGAGAAGACAAAAATGACGTTTCCTGTAGACAGTATACAGTACGAGAAGGCAGCAAAATAGAAAGAGACAACTGCACTTTTTTACGAAATTCACTCTTTAACATAATTCGACTCAGAATTCTTTGTTTTATCATAGGATTTATCGGTTGTCAGTGTGATTTTGACAGTAAGGATAGAAAACTTTCTTCCGAAATAGTCTACAGCTGTAAAGACCTAGACAAAGATCGTTAGAAATGAAAGACAAAATGACAGATTGTAGAAATATTTCTACGGTGGATGTCAAAAATGAAGAAACGAACTGTCACTTTGTATAGAAAAAGCTATGTCTATTCTTCGTAGAGATAGAAAGCGCCATGCTACGCCAGCTGATGGCGCTTAGTGTCGTCGCCGAAGTAACAATCCGCGGGGCTCAAATCTGGGCAAGTACTAATGTGACTTTTTCAATTCATAGGTGTAATGGACATTACCGACAGCGTGTAAGAACAGTCGTGTGTGATTATTTAATTTTAATTTGGACCAATATTTTTATTTAATTTTAATTTATTTTATTGTTATCTTCTAAGACATGTATTTTAATCCATCTGACAATTTTTTTATTTAAACAATATATATTTTAATTTTATTTTTTTGAGTATAGGTAATAATTTTGTAATGTTACTTTAATAATTATTTAATTAGATTAATAATAATGTAAATATTTGCACGCCATGGTAATAATACAGAGTACTTTACATTTATTTGTAACATCTGTAATTACCTTCCTGTATTAGGCAAATAAATAATTTGATTTGATTTGAGGAAACCCTGAAATCGCGAACCCGTTTTGCAAGCGTGGTGATCAATGCTCGTGTCTTCTCTGTATCAGAAGAGGCCTTTGTCCAGCAGTGGGACAGTAGGTTATAGACTATTTGTCAGGACTTATCAAGTTTCGAAATGGTAACCCTAGTCCCAGTTATCGGGCGAGGGCGCTGTAAGGGCGAGCGCCGGATGTGCGCAAGAGTCGATGTGATCTGCGGTGCGTTTCATTTAGTCACACCGAAACACGATACATAAGCTCCCTTTGATGTTATTCGCTTTTAGTCTGACATACGCTGAGGACTCGTAAATAAACTGTTGTTCAGTTCCTCTACAATACGCCTTATTATTATTTGTGAGGGAAACTTGAGATGGTGATGTTTGTTTTTGATTTTTATTTAAAAAGTAGCAGAAAAAGATTTCAGCGATATTTTGGGTACTTCAATGCTTTGGTTACTTCAGTTCAAGACCGTTTAGCAGGTAAATTGATTCTAATAATGAAAAATACACGATATAATTTTTGAATGAAACCATACAAATCCTTGAGTTTGTTTGTTTGTTACGCATTCACGCTAAAACGGCTGAACGTATTGGGATGAAATTTGGCTCATTGGTAGACCATGACTTGTGTTAGGACATAGGATACTTTTTATCCCGATATTGCCACGGTATCTACTTATGCGGGTGAAACCCCGGGCGCAGCTAGTAATTCATAAACTTAAGCAAAATGGAAACGCCGACGCTAACTAAAGAAATAATGAATGTTATTGGAATTCATAGAAAATTTAAAATGTAAACTCAGTTATAAAACAAACCACGGCGCTAAGAAGTGTCAACATCACGGTTTAACAAAGAAAATATTTTATAGAAACTATCTTTACAATCGACTACTACATAAATACAAGGTGGAGATGACAAATACAACACTATATTAAACTGCATAATATATCCAATGTTGTACCCAGTTTGCTTAAGATATCCAATAGTTTAGTCACTATGGATAGTCAAATATTTGCAAACCCATAGTCCATACATAGTCTTGTTTGAAAAAAAACACTGTTTTAATTTCGATGATAATCATTTATTTGATCCTGATTCAGTGGTGGCACTGTTGTAGCGACTGCGACTTACGAGTTGTATGTCGTAGATTCGTAAAATTAAATTATCACCACCGCTCTCTAAACGGTGACGGAAAACATCGTGAGGAAGCTGGCATGTCCTAGAACCAAAAAATTCGAAGACATGTGACATGCACTAACCCGCACTGGGCCCGCGTGGCCCATTCTCTCTAACAGAAAGAGGAGGCCTGTGTCCCAGTAGCGGGAACATTATAGGTTGATTATGCTATCTAATTCATAGTTCCAAAATACTCATCGGCATTAGTATTGCCAGTGCTTTCATTTGTCTTATTATTGTCTCCACTTTGTTTTACACATTCGCTATTCTGTAAAGTCCATGTTCCATCTTATTCACTATAGTTACTTACCAGGATGTTATTTTTAAGTATTCTTCAAGCGAGTTAAGTGAGGTTCAAGTTACCTAAAGTAAAACCGCCGATTCCGCTACTGGTATTAACTTTCGGTACAAAAAAAGAGATTATCTCTTGGTAAAAAATATCTAGGTGCCTGGGTCGGAAATTAAGGCTGTTTCATTTTTTGGTTGAGCTTATAATACTCTATTATTATTTACTGGTAGGTACCTACAGTTGGTACAGTATGCCGTACATCAGTCACTGCTGAGAAATCTAGTATAAGCTAGCCCAGTCGTTCTATTGAAACTTCGTACCACGTCAACGGCAAGGTGTGGTCGACTATACGTCCAAATTATGGCAGAGCATCATCTGGATTCTACCTACAAGTGCGATAGAAACCCATTTATTGCAATGGCTATAACATAATATATTATATCTTCTGCCAAGAATTGATGATAATTGGTTCGTTTGACCAATCGCCTTGCGTGACTGTCCATGGTAGTGTTTGTGGTGGTCTTTGCAAAGTCTTTGTTCAGCAGTGGAAGAAATAATGGCATGGTGGATAACTCGTTCTTATCTTTAACTTGGTAACGATTCATCATCTGCTTAGGCTTTTCCCAACTATGTTGGGGTCGGCTTTCAGTATAAACGGATGCAGCTCGAAAAAAAAAAAGAATGTTGATGATTAATGAATAATATAATTATGTTGGTAATGATTATCGGATGTAATTACAAAGGATTTAATTACGACAGATATCGGAGACAGCAAGTACCGAGCAGTCCACACCACAAAAGACCAGAGAAGAGATGATGAGAATGCGTCATGATCCTTAACAGTGAGGGAATGATGCTTAAAAAGAAGTAGGTAGAATAGCTATTGAAACTAAGCAAAGTCAACCTTGTAATAACACCATAAGATTGAATGTCACATGCACGTCTTAAAACGACTTGTTTATGTGACTGTTAGATACTTTTAACCTTATGCTACGGCTACACTTCGCGTTATCGCGAACTTTTCTTCGTGCGCTCTCTCTCGCACACCCCTCGATTACTCGCTTAGCAACAGAGAGCGCACGAAGAAAAGTTCGCGATAACGCGAAGTGTAGCCGTAGCATTACAGAAGTTTCAAAACTGCAAATTGTTGTGAAAAGTTGTTATTTTTTAGTATTTGTTCTTTGTTAGCGTCGTGTTTGCCGCAAAAAAAACGTATTGTCTTTCTTTCTTTCTAAAAGTAGTAAAGCAATTACGAGTTCGACTATACATAAATCCATTTCCCCATTTATTATAAGCAGGCAAAAGTAAATTTTGGGTTACATAATGTCAATCGAAAACAAAATGTAGGATATCGAAGTTAATCACGAACGCGTGGCTTCTTTGACTTTGTTTAACTTTACATAAGCAAAGCAAACAAATACTGGCATTGTTAAGTTTGCCTTTATGTAAATGTATATTGTGACGACTGTAAGTAAACATATTTTGAAGAAATTGATCCCTTGTGACTTGAGGGATTTCTATACCAATGGGTTATGTACCTACTTTAGCAAGGTTATATACCTATGTTGTGAGGATATTGAGTCCAATACGAAGTTTGTTTAAGGTTGAAGAGTTTGACATCGAATCGTATTTTCAGAATACAAAATAAACTTTATTTTGTGAACGCCAACAAAAAAATAATTTTTTCCTGTTTACCTCTTTGTTGTCATGCTGTGATTTGAAGAAAACCGTCATTATGATTCCCTGCACTTTTACTAACTTCTACACAACTATTGAGTTTTCCCTGTAGGAGCCTCACAATACGCATTAGATACATACTAATGTGCAATACCATTGTTATATCATGTTGACGATCTAAATATAAACAAGAACACACGCACCGTGGTACGTACGGCCGTGATCTCTGCGCCCGCGTCGATTTCCTCGAGGCATAATGATGGTACCACAGGTGTCGATAGAAGGTAATAGAAATGGTATCAGAAGTTTTAAGGAAAAAGGTGTGGCCAATGTGATACACAATACAATAAAATACAATAGACGCTGATATACTTAGTAACCTATTCCGCTTGACTATTCTTCAAGAGTCATAAAAAACTCTGTAAGAAATCGACACGTGTTTCACCTCTCAACGAGGCATCTTCAGGATGACGATTGACCAATTGCAAACCAGAACGCGACGTGTTACCACACCGAGCGCTGGACGCAGACTCTGCGTCCAGCGCTCGGTGTGGTAACACGTCGCGTTCAAAGTCACGCCTGAATCAATTAACTACACAATACAATGTATGAAAACTAAAAAATATTTGTTTTATCCCAACTATTTTGGATTAAGTAAATATTTCAGACGCCTGCGTGTTGGGCCAAAGTTTTCGCGTAAGCTTAACAAAAGGATGGATTTATTTTTGTGGCGATTTGATTTTTTCATTTACAAGGACCGAACAATATGAGTTTTTCATATTTTAATACTTTCTTGATTGCCAACTTTTGGAACAAATATTTCCACGAAAACCAACGACACTGGACATATAGGTACAGTTGGTCCCCGCTGGATTTCTGCTCGACCTGAACATACGCAGCTACACGCAGATAGTGAGTATGCGACGTCTATTAACTTATTCAGCTCTCTATGGCCGGTGCGGAGAGGTTGCGTGTCGCGACCGCCACCGCACATCAATCATCGACGCTCACACCATTCTGGCGTGCTAACGTGCCAACACATCACATGCCCTCATATCCCACAACATTTTACATAAACCCCATATATTAAATTCCATTTGATGTAACGTCACGAGACGTTGCTCTACTACAACATGAATAAATTACTCGCACGCTGCACAATTTTCAGCTCGTATTAAACACATCAATCATTCTCAGCTTTTTGCAGCACAAAGAAGCAATCATAAAAATAAATTGACGCTCGTTGTCTGAAACCAAAGTAAAAAGGATAGTTTGGGTAAAACACAGCTTTTATCAGTCCGAGACGGATGAATAGCCCGGAGCGATGCGGGGCGCCTTATCCTGTGCTATGCTCCCTCCCCCCAGCCTCCCTGCGGTGCAAGTAGATAGAGCGTGCTTAAGCCACGATAGCTGAATGGGTACTGCATGGCAAGAACAAAGGTGCATGGCCCTGACCCTGTAATAGTCTCCGGCCACGCCTGGCCTTAATTACGCGCAATTTGTAGCTCTAGGTTTCGTTTTTCAAACATAAAGCGTGTTTTTTTTGTCCAACAAACATGATCGTAGCAAGTGTGCCAGTTTGGTAATTTTAGCAAATAAATGCGTGTGTTTCTGCGAGGAATCGTATGGAACTCGTATAAATTGTCCCGAAGTCGACCATAAAGTACGGGTTTATCTTAAAGCTGCGTACCTAAGTAATTATATTGGGTATGGGCACATAACTGGACGAGTTTTATTAGTCAATACATTAACGAGAATTTAATTGGGCGAGTTGGATGTTGTTTGTTGGTGTAGTCAGCTATAAGTTGTTAGAGTAATATTTATAGGGACTTTAGAACGCGCTAACTGCCCTATGAATTATTGGATGCGAATGCGGGTGTCGTGGTGGAGGGCTGTCCTTTGAATTCTAAGACTCTAATTCTAAGAACTCTAATTCTAATTCTAAGAATCTCAGCCTCTAATTGAACTTGCTTGGTAATTTATCAGAACCCACAGAGAACTATGGATAACTTCCGCGAAAGAGTGTAATCAGAGTAGAACACTTTTGACCAACCCTCCAGGGTACAAGCAAGGTTGACGGTAAATCTATAGAGCCGGCTGTTATTGCAGAAAATTTCCTCCTAACCTTTATTGCCAAAAAATACAAAAGGAATAAGGAACAAGGGGTCGCAATCAATGTTGCGTGTCAATGGTCGATATAGTAGTCCTTGAAGGTCAAAATTGACAACTATTTAGTGTGGCTCGCAGGGGAAATCAGGGTGGATTCGTTTATCTCGCGTCATTAGGCAGTCGTGATGCTGGCCCGAGGACAAGGGCGCGGGATTCGGGGAGTCCATGGGGAATGAGCCGAACTGGTTGGTAAATCGATTTATTATGATATTGGTGGGAAGTCAATATATCCTGTATGGAGCACTCTTATTAAGATGGCCTCGTCGGAAAACATCCTAAATGGATTTATAATTAGACTCGGATTAAACAACTAAATTAGAGGTTGGATGCATTGTTTAGTTAAGCGGATATGAGTGTACTTAGTGTTTGATGGTATCTGGTATATTTTTTACTACACCGCAAGTTTTTCTTAGCAGTTTTTCCAAGACCGCCGTTTTATATCTCTTTAGATTAAATTGGACATTTAAATTGAATGGATACGTAAAATGTTCCCTTTTAAGGATTCCGCTGGAACACTCATCTATCCAATTCAATTACGAATGAAAATACCAGTGATGGTGCAGCGAAAGTTCCACTTTCTTATTCAAATAACCCTTTGGCTGCGCGAGGAACAAAGCGCGCTATTCATTAAAATAATCCGGTGCAACTTGCGCAGTAACCGGGGGTTATAATAATACTATATACACTGCGCGCTGGCGAATTACTAAATGGAGACGCGGTGGTGTTATGCACCGAGCTATATAAAACTGCTTATATGTATCGTTCTTGCATGAAGTACTTACATACGACTAAGGAGTTAAGTGTTCAGGCAAATTAGGAACATCTATGCAGACGACTGACATTGAAATTGTGTACGTGAGAAACGTTTGTACAGAGCGCATTAATTAATTAGGTAAAAGTTGGTTATGAGGTCTGCCAGTGATACGCCGAATCTAGTTAATAGAATCTGCAGCAAATCATAAGCCAAATCACACGTTTTTGTATCTTCAGCCATCCTTTACTGGATGATGGGACTTTTCATGAGCTTGCCATCGCCTGACGTCTACGGTTAAAAATGCAACAGAATTTTTATTCACGACACACCTCTTCATCATCTTGTAGCTTCCTGCGTAGTAATCTCTTTTGCTTACTGTACCAAGTTGCACAGAGTTGGAATATAATTTGTGCAAGTGTTAAGAAATTAGGTAGACTGTTTAATAAACATTAAGCAATGGCTGCTATGAGTGCTATCCGTTTGAAGTTTAATTACTTTATGTAACGTGTGTTGGGTACGACGGTGGGATCAAGTTAATGTCGAATTTCTTCTCTAATTAAGATTTTGGCCTTGAATATTGATGTTTTTATTATGTTAACTCGTGTGCATAGTGCTAGTTGGTACGTGGCTATGGTTACTGTTTCCATTTAGGTAAATACCAATCTTATCAGTGCGGTGAAAGCTAAAACGAGCTAAAATAATTGTGAAAGCTAAAAAAAGTTAAAATAAAGCTAAAATAATGGTGAAAGGATGGCTTGTGAAAAATGAAAAAAATAAATTATGACGCTAAAATATTTTTCATAACTTAGCAGACCAAGAAAAGCAAATTTTCTCGTTGAAATACGCTCCTATTTTTTAATTTAATCCAAACTAAAGCAGGTACTTAAAAAAATTGAAAAAAACTATAGAACCCAACATTTATGTTAGAGTTTTTTCCAGGTGTTTCATACTACCTACATTGTGGAAAATTGCAAATAATTAAAGTTCCAGCATTCTGTACTTTATTAACAAACAATTTAAGATACTTCCTACTGTTTTTACACCATCGAATTAAAAAACAGAGATATTTAGAAGGCGATTGCTTCCAAAATTGTCTAAACTATAAAAACACACTTACCAACAAACCAATTACATTTTCATACATAAACCAGTCTAACAAGCTGCACCCAATGTCATCAAGTCCCCGATCTTCCTTTATGCTTTTATAGCAGTTCCAACGTCCTTCAGAGAGGACCTTTAAAGCTTATGCTCTATCTTTGAAATTGAGATATCCACGCTTGGCTTCACTAAGTAAGTTTATAATAAAGACTTTGTGCGCTGGAAGCTGCCTGTCCAGGGGTAAGATATCCTAGGGGCTTGATAGTTATTTGAGTGTATACTTTTAGTATGGGAACGTTAATTTACTTTAACCTTTCATTTTTTTGACATACATACTATAAACTACATATAAACTAACGCCTTCTTCCCATGGGGGGTAGGTAGAAACTACAGAACGTCACCTGCTACGATCCTTACATACTCCTTTTGCCTCGTTTACGTTCATAGATTTGTGCCCTGTTTATCAAAAGTTACAAGTCTACACGTTCACAAGTTACCTAGAATGTTAATTTTTCGTTAAATTCATAGTTCATCTCCATATTCGTAATCAGTTTAATGTTTCCACCGCTGGGACACGGGCATCAGGTCATCTCATTCTTTTGAGCACATTTCAAAAATTGATTGCGATACTAAGCAAGAATCTTGTAAACTTGTAAGACGGAATAGAGAGTCGCCGGACACTCAGGATTTGCTATGATTTCCTACAAGTTGTAACTTACAAAGATTTTTTTGATAAACAAAATCACGAATAAAAGTTTAAACTTTGAACTAAATAATTAAACTTGTAATATATCATTTACACGTGTAGTTTTTTTTATAATAATGAAATTTTTTAAAGGAAAAAATGCTTGTAATACAAGGCTTGTAAGTTTTGATAAACAGGGCACTGGTCGTACAAGTACGCTCCGGTTGCGAGTACTTACGGACCTGAACTTTCTGCAGAAGAGCACCAATAAGGTCAATATAATATAAATATGAGGTCCTCGTAGGGCGTCTCCACTCACATCTGCCTTGTAAAATACCTTTTGTTAGCCGCCTCATCATTCATCCTCTTAACATGATCAAACCATGTAAGCATTCTCTTTTAAATTTTTGTTTATTAAATTTTTATTTATAAAAGCAAAAATTACAATCATAATTTTTTACTTAATACTTTGTTATATTTTGGGAGGAGCTCGTGGCTAAGTAATAACAGCCGCACGGGTCGATCAATCAGGTTAAGCTACGCTTGCCGGGGTTGGTCCGTGGATGGGTGACCATTTTCACATATCGAGATTCCTCCGTGCCTCGGAAAGCACGTTAAGCCGTTGGTCACGGCTGTCATTTGTGGATCTTTGACAGTCGTTACGAGTCGTCAGAAGCACGAAAGTCTGACAACCAGTCTAACCAAGGGGTATCGTATTACCCAGTTACTGGGTTGTGGAGGTCAGATAGGCAGTCGCTCCATGTAAAATACTGGTATTCAGCTGCATCCGGTTAGACTGGAAGCCGACCCCAACATAGTTGGGAAAAGGCTAGGCAGATGATGATGTCCTCGTAGGGCGTCTCCACTCACATCTGCCTTGTAAAATACCTTTTGTTAGTCGCCTCATCATTCATCCTCTTAACATGATCAAACCATCTAAGCATTCTCTTTTAAATTTTTGTTTATTAAATTTTTATTTATAAAAGCAAAAATTACAATCATAATTTTTTACTTAATACTTTGTTATATTTTGGGAGGAGCTCGTGGCTAAGTAATAACAGCCGCACGGGTCGAACCATCAGGTTAAGCTACGCTTGCCGGAGTTGGTCCGTAGATGGGTGACCATTTTTACATACCGAGACTCCTCGGTGCCTCGGAAAGCACGTTAAAGGCTCTTACATACTAGCGCGATTCGCCACGCGACGCAACGCCGCCGCATTGTTCGCCGTGAAGTTTTCTCAGAAATTGTTTTGTTAAAATTCGCGTCGCGCGGCGAATCGCGCCAGTATGTAAGAGCCTTAAGCCGTTGGTCCCGGCTGTCATTTGTGGATCATTGACAGTCGTTACGGGTCGTCAGAAGCTCGAAAGTCTGGCAACCAGTCTTGCCAAGGGGTATCGTATTACCCAGTTGCTGGGTTATGGAGGTCAGATAGGCAGTCGCTCCATGTAGAATACTGGTACCTATTCAGCTACATCCATTTAGACTGGAAGCTGACCCCAACATAGTTGGGAAAAGACTAGGCAGATGATGACTTTGTAATATTTTGGAACACTTTTAAGTTTTTAGTACTTGAAGTGTATTTTATACTAGCTGCGCCCCGCGGTTTCACCCGCGTAAATCTCTATTCCGCGGGAATGTCGAGACAAAAAGTATCCTATATGTCCTATTCCAGGTCATGGTCTACCCATGTGCCAAATTTCATCCAAATCCGTTCAGCCGTTTTAGCGTGAAAGCGTAACAAATTGACCAGTAAGTCTATAGGTAAGTAAATAAGTAAACTTATAGGTACAGTCACGAGCAAAAATATGTATACGCCCCGAAAAATTCAATAACGTTTTTCTCGTGGAATAACGATTGTTATTTTGAGATTATACCTATTTCATAATAATAGGGGTTCAATAATACTATGTTCGTTATATCATAAAGTTACGACCAATACAGTAGGCAAAAATCACTTTTAAAAGTTGCTAAGTGTATACATATTAATGCTCGTGACTGTACATGAAAAGTTTTCTTTTCTTTCAGTTTTGAAAGAAAGAAAGAAAGAAAATAAATTTATTTGACCCAGGTAAGGCACACAATATTTATAGAAAAAAACAAAGAACATAAAAAAAGTATTGTTAATATGGGAAGTTTACTAATTTGAGTAACTTTATATAATTATAATTATTTTCTAGTAAACAGTGCATCGTGCAGTCGTGCATCTGATGCACCTATTTTCAAACAAAATTTCGAGGTAGACTAAATAAAAACACGATCATACACAACTACAGTTTATCTTTCCCGTCTACCCACGTAGTTAAACTAACTACACTCTCCTTGGAAACTTGGTACAGTTGATAGGTAACGTCGCCAATAAAAGTGGATTTACAACTAAACACTACGCACTAGTAAACAACAGGAAACACTAAAACAATAATTGTATACTCCTAGCTATACTTAGTTATTTATGCATTGCTCACTCATACTGAAATTACGATTACTATTTAGAAATTTTTCTAATAATTTCTTATTAGGAGAAAGCTAATTTGTACTCGAATTGGTGGTAATTCGAATTTTAAGTACATATTACGTATCTATCTATTAATATTTTATGGCCCTTCTAGAAATATGAACACACATTATTTTCATTGAAATAATTGCATTATGATAAAGTTAAAATTTCTTTTTTGAACAAGAAAACGTGTCTTTAAAGTTTAATTTCCGACTTTCCCAGAAAACAGATTGTGAACAAGACTGTACTTCGACCCAGAGTATTTACCTTGAAGCAAAGAACAAGCAAATAAGTTGGAAGACAATGCACAACACTAGCGCTGAGATGTGGTACAACACTAACTAGATACGTTTGTGTGATTATGTGGCCGAGAACTTGCAGATACGAGACGACTGAACGTGTGCTTTGGGACGAGAAGTTCTGAAGGTAGTTTTTGAATAACTATTGTAGGAGTTTGAAAAAGTCACTGACATTGATGAAAATGGGCTTTTCAGGGGCTGACTATGAAGTATTAATACCATCATTATTCCATTACGAAAAAAGGATGGTGCTAGCGGCCTTGTATAGCTCCGTCTCTCACTAACACTGGAAAAATGGTGGCATTAATACGTCGTGGTATAGGTGCAGGTCGGATTATAAGATAGGAATTACTTAAATGAAGTAATAAGGCCAACGTGGCTTATCTACGCAAGTTGCACCTATTTGTAAAGACGCTGGCAGATGTTCCTGTCCAATGGTGCAATAGATCAACTTTGTGATCCTAGTACAATGATATCCAGGTATACAAAGTCTCCGTGTAAGGAAATAAACTGTGTGAACGATGATATAGCTAGAAGGGGTGACGACTAATAGAGAACTATGGAAGAATAAGACGTGTTCCCATGTTACCCGGAATAAATTGGGATAAGGGCAGGAGAATAATAATGAATATAATATAGGGACTAAACAATAGGAGATCCTGCATCTCCCTTCGCATTTCCTAGGCAGCCATTGTTGCAAGCGTAGCATGACCAGCGTAAAAACGGGTTTTGTCGTCGGAAGAATAGACAAAGTGATAGATAAACAATCACAAACTGTCATTTTGTCTATTCTCCCGTCGATAAAACCCGTTTGCTGCGCTGAAAGATTACCGGCTAATATGTACGTATGTTTCCTTTTGCTTGCCCAAGAGCGGAGTTTATGCGTTACTATTTCCCAATTTAAATAAAGACCCTAAATAATGGGCTATACTTTTAAATAAGACCTACAAATTACTCTAACAACAGATATCATTTGCTTTGAAAACCCATGAGCCTTTTGTTAAGCGGAGTCAGTCACTGCCTCTAATTTTGTTTATTCTGGCACAAAATTACAGCTTCTAGTGCTTACAAAATTAAGACGGAATTGATATCACAACAGAAATTACTATTATTATAGCAGTATCAGTATAATTTGTAGTTAACAAAGGACTTTAATTTCCTTTGTTTTCTGAAAGTGTCATTATTTCAGTAAACTTATTCTTGTTATGTCATAGTTTGGACGATCTAAATTCTAATTGTAGTCCAAAATTAAATTAAAAAACTAATTGGTCAGTTCTAACATCTTAATCACAGAAGTTTAAAAACGTGCAACAAATTCTCATATATAGTTAACAGAGCTTACGTGTGTAAGTTCACTAAGCTCTATCTATCCGACTCTGAAAGTCATAACTAGAAAACATTTAACTTTACAGGATTAGGCAATATTAACCTTCGTTTAAAATCGTTCAGACGTTCGATAAGCCGCAACTCCATCGTTTGACAGTTGCACTTCGGAATACTTCGGTAAACATCGGAACTCCGCCCACACGCCGAAGTTAACCGATTGTAATTAAGAAGTGCTAGGTGGAATGCAAATCCAGTGCAGTGATAGTTTCAAGATAGTAACTTTTGACTGCCAAAGCGACGTGACTTCATTTGAAGTCGTGATTTAATATTTCAGTGTAAAGGAATAGATTCATGAGAATTCTACTTAAAACTAGAACATTAACGCAGTTATTAAAGTTAATGGTTGAACAAGACTTTTTTCGATCCTTCTTATCTAGATATGACCATGTTTCTCACCTTCGCAAGGAACTCAAGTGGCTCCCAATCCGCCTTCGCAGGAACACTCGGATTTTATGTCTCCTCTTCTAAACCCGTCTTATCCGTCCTACCTGCTTGAGCGTTTTTCTTACGCTCGTCCTAGTGACGCACCGTGTACATCACACCTTAGATCCCTCCTTAAATCTCATCCTCATAAAACTAGCTATTATTCTTATTCCTTCTCTGTCCATGCTGTAAGATTGTGGAACTCACTTCCGCCTAGCATTCGTGGTTTGAAAACTGTTTCTCTATTCAAACTTCGTGTAAAAGAGCATTATCTTTCCTCTCAATTTGAGTATATTATTATATAGGTACCTATAGTGTATTTATGTTTATATATTTAAGCTTTATGTATTTATTTAAGTATATGTTAATTTTCTTGCGTATATTTGATATTTTTATTTAAGACTTCGCATAATCATGTTTTTCTCTTCTTGTTCTCACACACTATTGTCTACATTTCTTTCTCATTTTTCCTTTCGCAGGTCTGCTGGAAGAAATTTCTTAAGAAATAAGCAGTACCTTTGTACTCATATTTTAATTATGTCGTATCTATTTTGGATTTTACTGTGTGTACATAAATAATAAAATAAATAAAATCCACGAGCACTAAATACACCAGTTGACAGAAGAAGCATTTCTGCAATAGATATTGCTGGAATGGGTGATCGCAGTACATTTTACATCTAATACATCCAATACCTGATTATTATGCCCTACACCCACGGCATGTTACGGGGTACCCTATTTTTAGCCAGAGACCTTTAAACCTTTATAGCCCTTAATTAGAGGAAGGTTGTTGACCCGCGGTATCCCATCTTAATAATAACCTGTTTTCCTTACGATCGTTTACAATTCTCTTGGGATGTTAATGTTACCGACTGTTAGATGTAGTGAATTTTCTGTGATAAGTTACGTGTTTCATATTTATTTAAATCTACTTTGATTCTTTTATATCCCAGAAAAAAAAAAGCCAAACATGAAAGATGGAAAAGTCCCTTTCCTGGGAGCCAAAAAAAATCGTCGGGACGCACACTTTCAACTAAATAATCGTGGGTGGGAGACTATATATTAATTTTCAGGGAATCGAGTGTTGTAAATATTACCTACATAATTCTGCATTAAATTTTGGAAATGCTGTTTTAGAACCCATTGGCTTGGTACGTGACGATGGGAAGAGGCCAGACGGAATGACCATAATGCCTTGGAAGTTGGGTAGGCATTTGGTGTGGGATGCAACCTGAGTCGACATCCTCGCGCCATCCCATTATCCTAGCACGGCGGGCTGTGCTAAGGCGGCTGCTATAGGCGCAGAAAACCTCAAACGACGCAAATATAACAACCTTATTGGTATCTATATTTTTGAGCCCTTTGGGGTTGAAACACTAGGCCTGTGGAGTCCGATGCCTGCTCATGCGGTTAGTCGACTCTTCACGTGACCGTGGCCAATTTTTAGGTCAAAGAACCAGCATTGCCATCAAACGTGGCAACGGCAACGCTGCTGGCCTTTTGGGCACTTTCCCACTCACAGCGATGCGGACGAATTTCTTGATGCACACATTTTTCTTTTACATACTTGTAGATTAATGTAGATAACATTATATATTAGTGTTAGATTGTTTATAATATTTAAGATTTTGGAAAATGGTAGCTGTGAACCTCTGATATTTTGTAATCGCATTAGGTATTACAAACATAAATCATTACTCATACAACAAAACAAATGAACATTTACCTGAAAAAAAGACATAAATAAACAACAGCCTAAAAACAGAATGAGTACAAACAAAATAAAATGTGCACAAGATCATCGGGTCATCACCCTCTAAGCATCATTTTAGTGTCGCCATGAGTCATTCAAATGCAGTTTTGAATTTATTCTTAGAAAATAAGAAATAGAACTGTGACTCACACGTCATTAGCCAAGGACTTGTGCGAACGTAATTCCG
This sequence comes from Lithophane semibrunnea, assembly GCA_947363905.1. Classification (NCBI taxonomy): domain Eukaryota; kingdom Metazoa; phylum Arthropoda; class Insecta; order Lepidoptera; family Noctuidae; genus Lithophane; species Lithophane semibrunnea. Next base: position 6,672,932 of record OX376195.1, on the reverse strand, counting down.
ACGCATGCCTGAGACGACACGACACGTTATTTTCGACGCGAAATAGATTCACTGACGGAATAGAAACGTCTTTCTAAACAAAAAACGATGATGCAAAACTCATAAAATTCTTTTAAAGCATTCCGTTTATTCGATTGCATTTTTTCGCTCAAACGTAAACGATTAAAATACCATTCGCATGGAAACAAAATACAGTAGAGCGAACAATAAATCTAACTCTGTCACAAACACAGACAAATAAAAAAATAAGCCCATTTTTATTCAAAAATATAACCACAAAGCCGCAATTTTAAGTGTCGAATCCAGCATGGCTGAGCATTACGTAACAAATTATAACGGATATCCGAAATCGGCGTGTCCAACGAAGCGGAGGCAATGCGATCATCCGTGAATGTCAGGACGAAATTAGTGTTAGAATCGCCTGGGGACATCCGTACAAACACGTGATCTCTAGGACGTGAAATTTGAATGCTAGGGATGTGCCAAGTCTTGTCGATAAAATAAATACAATAGAAAGAAAACTACGTTTCACAGTTACGCAGTTAAAAGTTCACATTTGGAAATAGGGCAAAAGGAAATGCCCATAATCGTGATGGTGCGTCGCCAAAACGTGATGGTGATCGCATTTCGGATATTGAGTCATTCCAGTCGCCACGGGTGACGCTGTTACCGGCGTCAGCGTTGTTGAGTTATCGAGATGAGATTTGGATTATTTTTCGACTTCAACATTATGGTACTAGTAGTATGCATGACAAGCAGTTTTACGACTGCAGACTGCGTCCTAACCAAAAGCGATCGTTGGGCTTGTTAGTATGACCCGCTTCCTGTTAAACCTGATGAACGAGAACGCGAGGTCGCGCCGACAGAGGGTGCTTTCCGGTTTTCCGAACAAAAAATGTCATAATGAACGCGAAGATCGCGTATTCGCGCGACAATTGTTTTTAAATAGGACGCGGCCTAAATATGACATACTCGTCCGTTCAATTTAGTCGCGCATGTTCCACGTCATTAGTTAGAATAATTATAATACAATACATACACTTAACTATGAACACCTTATAGAAATTTTACGTAGGGTGACACGGTGGGCTGTTTTTGATAAAAGGAATGTTTTAAAGACAACCTTTATTTCGATTAAAGGGAGAAAATAAGGGGGAAATAGGTAGTCTCTGTTCCATTTTGATATACAATAAGTAGGTATACAGTAAGCACATAGTTATCTATTTATATTAAGAATAATAATCACGAAACAAGAGGAAAAAGAACTAAGATAATGATGATTTTTAAGGAGAGTGGAAGAGTTTTTAATCTTAATGTTAAAAGTGGGTAAAGATTGAGCACGCCTAACCGACACGTCATTATTCAGGTTACCGATTGCGTAATCGCGTATTCGGGCGAGCCGCTATCAATTAGGACGCAGGTTCGGATGAATTTTTGTTACGGACTTGTTAACTTGACAGCAAGCAAAAGCAGTATGAAAGTACTTTAACCCTATCGTTAGTTAAGTAAGCATACATGTGATGTGACCTATGAAAAGTCACATACTTAATAGTAAATGTTACATAATAAATCATGCTGATGTACCGCCGTGATCTCTAACCTAGACACGTGACACTCGTGGCTTAGAAGCACTTAATCTCGATATCGACATATCTTTCTCAACACGTACTATGAAGATTTCTATATAATAGTGGAAGACATGGTCGTGACACAAATATTATTATGGCGTGCTGTTCTTGCCCGTCATATATATTTTCTAATTCCAAGGAGCAAACTGTCGGTTTTGTCAGCCTTAGGAGCCGTCCAAGACAATACGAACCCAGTTGGGGTTGAAGACGGCCTACAATCTCGCTAACGCCTCCAGTCTAGCGTTCGCCTTTGAGTGTTCAAAATTGGCAATTATTTGCAGATGACTGATACTGTTATCTCGTCAGCTATTAGATATTTACCTAGTTATAAGAAAAACTAACTTGAAGGTAATTTATGGACAGGATTTCGGTTGCAAAAACAAATCTATCTCCCGTTACAAATCCTTGTTATCTCTAATGGTCATGTTTGTCGATAGTCGCTTCATGTCTCGGTTACCGCTCGAGATACTCGGTATTTCATGGATGAAGAACCTCGTTAGTAAACGGTAGATTAATTTCTTTCAGCGGTATTCACTCGAATAGTAGGCTAAGGAAATACTCCAGGATAAAGAGCGGTGTCTGCGGAAAACACAATTTAGTCGAATAGTATTTTTGGCTAAATTATCTTGTGTTTGGTCATTCAACTCACCTAAGCTGCATGCACAACGTCCGCTGGGAAGAGCCACCGCATAATAGAAATTGTGGTCTTAGTGGTTCCCACTAAGGGCGGCCTGAAAAGTGAAGCAAGATGACTGAGATGGTGCGGGAAAAATGAATCAGGCTCATACTTCTGAGCAAGACCATATGGGTCATACTCAGAAGTGTGACAGGTTAAAAAATTATAGTATTTCAACCCTTAGGGCCTTATCATACTGGCCATTTGCAAGCGTGTTTCCAGGGAGGTGACTGTGCAAAGCACTCGCTGCGGGGGCGTGTCATACCATACGCTGTGTTTGCGTACGAGAGCGATTGACGTGAGAATACCAGAGAGAGTGAGATAAGTGATTTTACGTTTTCGTGAAAACGCGGAGTAAACGTCGCGTAGGCGCGACAAGCTTGGTTCGCACACGTTCACAAAGCGCCTTGCTAAGAACACGCTGGCAAATCGTCAGTGGGAGTTTGGTGGACTACGACTGTGAACCATCATTAACCTGACATTCAAATTATGTTATGGTCGACAAGTCCGCTGAATGTGGCTGACCACCGCAAACCAAGACCCAATTACTAAGGGACACCGAAATCATAAGGACTTTGACCTATTGCGGTTCTTATTGCTTGCGGTGGCTGTGTAACTCTGAGGCATAGATAATTCTCGATTTGTATAGAATATCTAAGACATGACAGCAACAAGCATGGCTGCTCCTCATATTGGTTGATGAGCGAAATTAAAAAAAAACATGTAGACGGAGAAGTATTTTTTTTTTTTGGTCCTTGTCATAATAAGATAAACTTTATTTCCAAATTAACAATTTACACAAAGGCGATAAGTCAATATTGTTTTTTTTTTAATTGCATAAATCTCTGGCACCGAAGCTAAGATTGTAATTGTGATTTATCCGTGCATACCCCTCTTCTTTTTTTCTTTTTTCGTGTCGGCTCGAGATATATCTACTTCAACAGGCCTGTGGCAAACTACAGATGACTGCGTAATAAGGATGCTAATTTCTTCTAAAAGGCAATTATAATAACTGTATCCTCATTTTAAGGTAAAGAGTTCATTACCGAAATCTTCCCACACACCACGTTACAGGTGAGCAAAAATAAATTGGAATCACACTACGTTTCGCTTACATAATTAAAGTGTTTGATAAGAGATGCCCATAATTAAGAGTACGGTGTTAAATAAAAGCGAAATTTAAACGAAATTACTGTGTTTACAGGTCGGAAAATTACGCCATGGTGAATTACGGATGGGCGGAAATGATATGAGTAGATTATTGAGAAATATTACTTCAACACGTGTCTAATAACTGACGAAAACGTTTAGGTGGGAGATTACCTACAGTTTTAGGATTTGAAGTTCTTTACAGAATTGAATGTGGCTGATTAACTGTTTTATACCTTGTCAACACGCCTGTAGATAATCTCCGAACTAGAAATATAAAGGTGTATAGGACACCCGAACTCAGCCAGTTTTGTTTAGGCCCTTATGTAATAGGCAGGGCCTACTGTCATCCATCGGTCACAAATTCAGAACCCGAGCTGCTGCTGAGATACATAGCACTACTTCCTATTCCTTGAAAGAGAAGGCAGAGGAGCTTATAGTACCTACATGCACATTTCGCAAGTGATGGGATGAAAAATTCAGACTGGATTAGGTAAGGAGTATTTAAATTTTATACCTAGTAAGTGCTAGAATGTTGTGTGCGTTTCTTTACGAAAATGTTTAACTCTAAGTTATAATACACATTGAAGTAATTTTCTACAACATTTTCCAGACAGTAATATAATACACGAACGGTTTTCCAATACTTTGATGTCTTCATATCGTTGGCGAATTAACATTTTACGCAATTAACTTCAGAGTTACGAGCATTTATTTTAATGGTTTTCTCGAATTGAAGATTGAAGCATTGCTGTGTGCTAAGCAGCTTCTTCCAACTCGTAAAACCAAATTGGCATCTTAAAACAGCCTTTTTATTTTGTGAGAAAATCCTAATTTGTACAACCTTTCATCGGGGAGAAAGGAGAGTCATGAACTCACGGTACAGGCTAAATGTTTACGATGAGTTTACGTACGTTTACGATATTTTAAAGTAGTGATTATTGTTATTCATTGCTGCACACACATACACTCATACACACACAATCCTACAACACACTCACGTACACACAAAACACAACAAACACACATACATAAACCACTCAAGAGCAAGCATGCATGCACTAAATCCCTCTAATTTTATATTGTTTTAATTTTATTGCATAAATTGTTCACCTCTGCCTAACCCCTTCAGGGAATACAGGCGTAATGTCTTAGTTCTAACTTTGACTGTTCAATGTGACGGTTACCTACTTACAAAGACCCCTTTGTCCAGCCGCGACCGTCTACCAGCTGACATTTAGAGATGAACTTAGTAATAGTCGGACTTCGAGGTTTATATTTAACTAGCTTCTGTCCACGACTTCGTTCGCGTGGAAGTCGTAAGATACACAATATAATAAAAGCCGCATTTTTATAATAATAATGAATGTTTTTTTTTCACCCGTTTTTTTCCGGGCCTCATCGCATCGCATCGCCAACCAGCTCTATTACGTCGTTTCTGCTAAGCGTTCTTTCTGACTTTTTTCTTTTTTCTCGGTTCATAAGGATCATAGCATGATGTTGAATACCTATTAAAAGCCTATACCTACATAAACCTTCCTCACAAGAATTGGGGTTTCAAATACAAATCAAGAATTTTTTAAATCCGTAAGGTACTCCCAGAGATTATCGCGTTCAAACAAACTCTTCAGATCTATTATTAGTTTAAAGGATAGATAGATAGCTAAGAAGAGATTTTCATATTGTGTAAGTAAATTGTGCAAGCAATTTGATCTCATGTGATTTTTAGTCCTAATGTTCTTCCACTATATGTATACATGTAACAGTTGTCACCGTGCTGTAAATGTTAAGATATAAGGACCTATTTACATTATCAAACCCTTTGCCGCGGTTATTATAAATAATTACAATAAGTGAAAAACAGAGATTGGTAGAAACCGTACTGTAAATGTTAAGATATAAGGACCTATTTACATTATCAAACCCTTTGCCGCGGTTATTATAAATAATTACAATAAATGAAAAACAGAGATGGGTAGGAAATATTAAAATAATAAGACTTGACCTTTAGCGAGGGATAAATTATCATCTTGTTTGACAAAAGGTTTGATATCCCAATTTGTAGATATGAACAGAAGGATGGCGCTGCTTATTCTTTGGATGATGAATGTAATTTACATTAAAAACCACCGCAAATGTCCACAAATCACCGCAAACGTCCCCAAAGGATGTATTTTCCCATTATCTCCATTGCCTTGGCAGAGTACTGCACACATTCTCGACACAGTTATCGATGTCAAGCTGATGGCCAATGGAGCCCAAGTAATGAATGGAGACAAAGGGAACGGTTTTTGCAATTACTGGAGGTACATCTAACCAATGATGATCTTTTGCAATAACTAAAAAGATGAAGAAAATTAGAAGAAGTATCAATATATATCAGCTGAACACTCAAACTCAAAGCATTTATTTCAATTAAACCATTCACAGACACTTTTGGACTGTCAAGGAGTCGGTCAGTCAGAAATATGAAGCTTCACTAGCTTCATCTTTTTCTCAGGAACTTTAGGACGACGAGGCTTTTGTTATGAACACAAAGGAGAACGTTGCTGCCCAAGAAGTTTACATAATCTAGGAAGCCCTTCAGCACTCGCATAGCAACAGTGCAGTTTCAATAAAATTTATACCACATTTCCGATAGACTTTAAAGTTTTAAACCATGCATCCTTTGTTCCAACAATTCAGCCAAATAAACTTCTAAACAAAGCATTCCATCGAAGAACCAATCAACGCATTCCATTAATTTCGATTGATCTATATCGAACGTTAACGGCTAATTGAATAAAATAAACATTTAGTTCTCTTTAATTGCAGGTGGATTGTGGAGCGCCTGCGTGCGACCTGGTCACGGGAACTGGGTCACCCCCTCTCCCGCAGCCTCAATGGAGCTCCCCCCACAGCCTCTATGTGGCCTGATTTAACATCGCTCCCGAACATCATAGAAGGCTAACGTGCATTTTTACATGCAAAATGATGTATATCGCCCCAGATGTGGTAAGGGTGAAAACATTTTGGAAAGAACAGGTTACATAGGTAAATGTAACCTGTTGACTTTTTGCTTATGTAATACGCATTGTGCTTGCATGTGACATTTCGGAGGGCATAAGCAAGCAATCAGGCATGTTTCAAAATACTGAGGTTGCTACGCGCTGACTTGGGACGCCTATGCATCAGCTCGAGCCCACTAGATAAATCAAGCTGTTTTGGGCTAGCTAGCAATCGACGTCAACATGATACACAACTTTAGCAATTGCATCAAACGACACGCAATTCCTTTGTCATTTACCACCGGAATATATTCTTTTTTCTTTCTGATAAAAATAAATGTCTAATCGTAGAAATGAAGGGAAAAGAGAGCTGTTCCCACGCAACTTGCGAGGATCAAGGAGGGTTATTTAATGACACTTACAGGCGGGAGAGACTAACAATTTGTCTCTGTTTGTGGGCGGTATATCTTCTTTAGTATCTATAGTCTATACCTAGCTTATGGAGTAAACAAGCGTCTAATCGGCGCGACGACGCCCATAAACGCACGCCCTTACGCAATAGGTTCAGCATACATTGGAGGATTGTAACCAACCGTGACCAATATTTGTAACTTATTCACTATACTTTGTATGGGTGTGAAAAAACTTTTTCAACAATGAAGTATGGACGTTCTGTTATAGGCTAAATGACATTCTCGCTTACTTTATTCGTCAAACGTTTTATTTTTATGATGCCCAGGAGCCAATTCCTATTGAGCTTTTCCAATTTCGTACTGAAGCAATATTTAATACAAGTAACCTTGTTCTGTTTGTCAAATCATACCAACATGTGTGACCAACATTGGTCGCGGTTCAGTAGTCAAAAATGTGTAGGTTCAGTGATGTGTAGAGCAGTTCAAACCCTGGGTCATGGTCGTTCTTAACGTGACCCAAATGTCATCAAAACATCGTGTTCAATTTATATAGTGTGTTTATTTTGGATAAGAAAACTTTGATAAGTTTTCGACACGACATGTTGTTTCTTTTTTTGTTTTTTGTGACGTAAGTAGGTTAACGTGATGGGTGTTGGTTGGTTTCGGTTTTAATCTCAAAAAAACAAGTAACCACTTTCCAAATAATTCCTTAGTTAGGAGATGACAATATAATAGCGGAGAGTGGATACAAATGTTGCTTCCCTGAATTTATTATTGATCCTATCGGAGAAAGGAGGCCTGTGTCCCAGCAATGGGAACATTATAGGCTGATTACGCTTATAATATATTAATGATTGACTGACATCTATCCCAGCCTTTTCTCAAACTATTCTCCAGCCAAGCGTGATAATATAATAAGGTAGGTACTTTTTTTTGGACAATGGACATTATTGGATATACAATAATGTACATTGTCCAAAAAAAGAAAGTGGTAACTTCGAAGCCAAAGATGCTTACTTCCACAAGCAGTTGACTTCTTCGGGATAACAAGAACGTAGTTCAAAAACATTGAGGCTCTCTAGTTATTTACCCAATATTTTCTCTAATAAAATATAGTAGTCCTGCGAAATATCCTAGGGACCGGTATTTTGATAACAAATACCATATTCGTATCCTTCCGGCGCTCGTGCGGATTCCGGCTGGATGTCGTGCGATACTTTTGTTTGACACCTCCCATCCGCTTTCGTATCGCTAGTGGTCCGCCCCCAATCCGCCCCCGCTCCGCCTACCGTATGACACGGGCTTTATTGAGATGCTTGGAAAAAATACTTGTTTTTCTAAGGTATCTTGTTATTAATAGTTTTGCATTTACATAGGTACATTTCAGCTGACCTACTAATGTTAGTTGTACAAAAAATTCGTAGTCTTTATTCAGTTCAACCGAGCATACTTTTCTTATTTTCGATTTTTTGCTTCACCTAATTATGTATTTTATCTCTGCACATCTATATTCTAGTTTTTGCTTGGTTAGAATCATTATCATTTTGTTTTCTGGTGAATGTGATTTTTGCTAATTTCTTAGATGTTTGTGATGCCTTTTTAAGTCATCATCATCATCATCATCTGCCTAACCTTTTCCCAACTATGTTGGGGTCAGCTTCCAGTCTAACCGGATGCAGCTGAATACCAGTATTTTACATGAAGCGACTGCCTATCGGACCTCCACGACCCAGTAAATGGGCAATACGATACCCCTTGGTATGACTGGTTGTCAGACTTTCGGGCTTCTGACGAACCGTAACGACTGTTAAAGATCCACAAATGACAGCCGGGACCAACGGCTTAACGTGCTCTCCGAGGCACGGAGGAGTCTCGATATGTAAAGATGGTCACCGATCTATGGACCAACCCCGGCAAGCGTAGCTTAACCTGACGAATCGATCCGTGCGGCTGTTATTACTTAGCCACGAGCTCCTGATGCCTTTTTAAGTCTCTGTTTCTATTTCTGTCAGTTGGTTTTTTGTTAGTTCAAAATCATCGAGTGTTGCTACTTAGTTTTAGTTCTTGATTTTAGCAATTCTTATTGGTAATGTCAATATTTTGTAACACCATTTAAAATCGGTGCAAAAACAGATTCTCAGTGAAATGAACAGTGCCAACAGTAAATTGCTGATTAACAAGTTGAATCGTCCATTAGTCCCGCGAGATTCAGTTTGTAGGTCATCTCAATAATTATAGGGTAATTTAAGTTGTCGTTGATCGCAGTCAATCAGCCGGTAAGACTCGGCCGTCCTACAAAATTTACGAAGTTTCTGAACATGGACTTAATTGATAATTATTTTGCATGTGTAGGTAATTCGTTTTGTCGGGTTTGAAAACTTAAAAACGGTTATTTTATTGGTGTATTTTATAGATTAGTAGCTACAGTGGCACTTTTTTTTTTTGAGGGGGAGAAATCATCCTATAACTTCTACCGCTCTGGGTGGAGCGGAAGGGTTTGTCAGACTTTTACTAACTAAAACCCACCCGTGTTCCTTCAGTTGTCTGTTGCCAAGGTCCCGGTAACCCTTTCGGACTTTCCCGCAACCCTGGAGCTACAGTGCCCTGCGGTTTTATTCGCATGGAGATTCAAACAGGAATAATAAATGGGAAACATATTCTGCCACTCGGGGCCAGTGAAAGATTTTTCGTAATCAGATCAGTATTTCCAGGGATTACAAACATTCTCACAACCGGAATCTAGCAACTGGAGTCTGGATTTGTTCCCGGTTTATGGCAATAAGCTCGCCTCCTATAACATAAACATAACTGGGAAATGTGGGTGTATTATAGGAGCACCACTGCTTAAAGGCTCCCAAACAGGCGCGGTATCGCGGGCGCGACAAGGGTAGCGCTGCCTGTTGCGCCCGCGATATCGCGCCAGTTTGCACGTCTGTAACCCTTGGAGGATACAGGCGTCATGATATGCTGTGTTGTTCTAACAAAATATCCTCTTCATCAACTTAAATATAAGTAAAGAAGTATAAATGTCACAGTTATGAAGATGTACAACTCTATAGCTAACTTTAAATAGGTATTTCATCATTTTTCCACTGTAGAACTGCCACAATAAACAAAGGAAGGTCGAACTAGATGATGAACGACGACTGCCAAATAGATAACGGTAGTTAGATTTTGTTGTTAACGCAAAGAAAAAAACTTCTACCTCTGTCGAAAACTTTCAGTTTTCTTTTACGAGCCTCTTGGGTCTCTGTAAAAGTAAGCACCAACTCTACTTCCTTTCAACTTAAGTGGAAACAACACAACATAGCCGTATATAACACACAAAAAAGTTTCCACTTAATTGCCTTTACTTATACACATCAAACCTATTTGGAAAACCGTAAAACTATAAAAAAGTTGTCGGACCATAAATCATTGCTAAATAAATTGTAGTCAACGTTTTTATTTTTAAGAAGCGATTCGCGTTTACTCGATGTGGCGTGACGAAACCGAAATCGTTGTAATGCGTTAAGTTGCAACTGGAATCTAATCTGTATCTTCCCATGAAAATTGATGAAGAAAGTATAAGTGATACGAAATTAATTGTTAGTAGTGTTATCAAATTGTCAACCAACTTGTCCATAGATTCATATCACAAATGTCATACTTTGACAGTTGTATGAAATGGCTGACAAATTGATGTCGGATGTCAATTAACTTAATAACTTAATAATTAATTTCCCTAACTGTACCCATTAGATTTGCATTCAGGTTTGCAGGACAGAAAATAATCTATAAATAAAAAACGTGTTCGAAAACAACCACATTTGATTAAAACTCAGTGTTAAAATTAAACGATAATTAAATCCGTCGCCTGCGCAGACCTCAATCATACTCATATCAGCGCTAGACTGACACGCTTCCCCCGTGCAGTTCGGCTGCACCCGAAATAGAGTTCGTGCATCTCCGTCAGCGCTCGGGCTAGATCGTTTATCTTTTTCAATCCGCTGTAACACAAACAAAAAGGTCAGAAGCCGACGACCTAGTTTCCGAGCGGCGAATCCAAAGGTCACCCAGACATCGGCCCGGGAAGCGTTGATAACGGCTGGCAAGGCTGCACTGCACGCGAATGTTTGCGAGTTATGCAATAATATGATTCAGTTCTAGCTGTGAGCACGCGAGCTAATGTCTATAGTCAGGTCTAGTTGAATGATCTGCTGGCATTACTTTAGGCCGAATTGCGAAGCTGAATATTATGGAATTATGTTTGAAATGATAGAAGGATTTCTAGAGATTCAGTGTTCCATTTTATGTGAATGTAGGTCTCTGTTGTTTATCTTGAAGACATTAGCTAAGCTATTTGGATTGATCTGGGCGTGGGTGATAAACATAATGTACTTACTGTATATTTTATAGTGATAGATAGAATACCTAATGCTTACAAACAACAAGCTATGATAACTACATGTCGTGTAAAATCTTTGCTCTCAGCATTAAAATTGCATATTTACAAGAATATAAAGTAGAGTTTGACATGCGAGATAGTTTATGAAGATGCTTTTTCAAATGTCGCTAATGAAAACAAAACAAAATCGACATCTGGGTCACTCCCAACTTTCTAATATAATTATTTAACCGCCTCTATGGTCTAGTGGTTAAACCTCCTGTCTCAGACCCAGAGGTACCGGGGTTCGAATCCCAGTGGGGGAAAAAAATCTGCTTGGTTTGGTTGGTGATAGGGCTTGTGCTAAGTCCGTCTTTTTTTTTTTTTTTTTTTTTTTTTTTGTCGCTGAGAAATGCATTACGCATCCCCGCTCGTGGGGTACGAGTCTGGGGTATGTGGGACTCCTGTCGCTAACGACAGTATACCCACTAAAACTCAGCGGTGTTCCCACATCGCCGTAATGGGAGGGCCATGGGAAACCGGCTCAGCCTTTACATCCACAGCCCTCCCGGCGCATGCCCGCCTAGCTGGCGGGCCCCGCACGCCCCCAGGTTGGGGAGCTACGGGAATGGCCGGGAACACCTGGCCATTCCCGTCCGACACTGGTGGAGACCTGTGCAATACAGGCAAGGGTGCCCCCGCACCCATTGCCTGCTGGCCTCCACCTGGGAGGAGTCTGAGATGACTATCGTACTGACGTCTTCTTCGACCCCTCCTCCGCCTTCGGAGCGGCGCCGCGTCAGGATCGTCCTCACTCGCGCGCTCCGCCGCCTCCTTCTGGGACATGACGTGTTCACAGAAGGAGGCGACTGCCGCCCAGGACCTCTCATCTCTCAGCATGGCGTTAACCAAGCCGGGGAGCGAGAGGTCCGGTCCGATCACCGCGATGAGACTGCGGCGCGGCTCGGACCACGACGGGCACACCTCGAGGGTGTGCTGCGCCGTGTCCTCCGCCGCACCACAGTCGAGGCACGACGTTAGGGCCTCCACGTGGCAGACTCAGATAAGATGGTGGTAGCTAGCCAGGCGGACTTAGCCGTCTTATCTGAGTCTGCCACCATAACAATAATGTTAACAGCATTGTTGTGTTTTGGCAATTAGAGGTTAGCCAGTTCTTCTGTGTTTGAGGATTCCGGGTGAAGCTCGCTTCTACCTTCGGCCTGATCATCACTTACCATCAGGTAAGATGCAGGCCAAGAGCTTCGACGTTATGGTTAAAAAAAAAAAACTTTGTCAACTGACAGGTTACCTTAAAGTAATGCCCTCAATTGTGAATCATACAATGGTTCCTCCATTTTGATTAAAATGACGTTTATTTAATAAGTTACGAGCGACAACGCTTTTACGATTGTCCGCAATAAAGTGATTTATGTATTTCCAATCACAATGGAATATTGTCCAAATTGAATACTGATTCGTTTCGCAAATATTTCATTAGTGATGATGACGTGATGATGGCAATGTATGTTGCAATCAATATTGTTGCTGATGTTAATGTAATTGGAAAATATACTGGTAGGAGCTCTTCCACTGATGTTTGTCGTACTACAGCAGCTGTCAAAACATAGGTAACTGACTGATGCTCTTGGTACCACGGCAGTTCAACTATGGTCCAACTTTTTTGCGATTATCTGTGAAACTAAGCGCCCTATCTCTTTCATTCTTTTTCTAGACTAATTTTGACAGCTGTCAGTCGAAGGGCTAAGGCATGTTTTATTTTGTACTCGAAACTCGAAGACGAAGTGTGTCCTTACGACAAACTAAACTACTTAAGCAACTCAATGAGGAAATTAGATTTCCACAGAATGATTATACCTATCTATGCAAGGATGGAAACCAACTTACCGTGTTCTTCCACATCCTATTCAAAACGGACGATAGCAATAAGCCGGGAAAACGATAAGACAAAGAACATAAACGTTGGGAAGAAGAAGATTACAATGACACATGAGTAAATAGAGATACACGATGTAAGTATCCAATTTGAGACTGGTTCAAATACTCAGAATGATATCATGCATGATCGTCAAATGAAGATTATTTATAATATACCTCTTTTTGGAAGAGAGTGGGAAAAGATGACACATAGGCTTTCAACTTAACTTATAGATTGGCAAAACCTCTTTTTCGAATACAGTGGAAAAGAAGGCACGTTGGTTTTCCTAGGTTAAGTTAAGTACTAACAGATTACGAAGACTATGATACCATTCTTCCCTCGTTCATGCGTGTTGCATAACTAGTACTGAGGTGGCACCCAGATGATAAACAGCAACGTCGAGGTCATTAGAAGACCTATGTTTAGCAGTTAAGGTTATTCATAAAACAATGACTTCAAATAGCTGACACTAAAGAACCTCGCCTCTATCATGGTTCTGTTTAACCCCGGGTCCACACACGCGCGAGTGCGCCACGTGGAGGCCCTAACACGAGTCGCGGCAAGCGGATGCTACACGAGTGCTACCCATCCACACTTTCGTTTTATTCAGTTGCCCGCCACGTCTACCTAAAGATGGACTTGATTGAAGTGACTACGACCGCTGTTTTGTGTTCAATATTAATGTATCAATAAATGTATCAATATAATGTATCAATATTATAATTATTTCTCTTACATGCATGCGAGTGTGGTTGGTTCGCTCCTCTCGCGTTCTTTTGAGTCATGTCAAAAAACCGACCACGACAGCAGCACGCGCGAGACGACTTGAGAGACGACGAGAGGAGGCCAGGGAGCCATCCACACTATCACGGTCGCTTCACCTCGTCTTGCCTCCTATAGAATGTGGACCCGGGGTTATAGGAAGCGACAAAGAGACTGTCCAAAAATTTTCTTCTCAAGACTGTCCAAACAGTAAACACTAGATGAAACAGCATCAAGAAGGTCGTCTCATCCAAATAAAAAAAAAAGACACTAACATATAACCAGCAATTTGTTTACATATTTAATGTTACTAGTTGAGAACTCCTTCGTTTAAAGTCGATGAAGTCCATGCGACCTTAAATTGCTAATGTAAGAAACATGTCGTGCAAACTTGGTATCGCGAGACAGAATCTTCATACTAATTTAACACGTAGATTAAGTTCTTATTTAAAATGTTGTGGGTAACATCGTGTGGTATTTACATATTATGTATGTCTTGTAGAGGGTATGTCTCAAGGCAGTTAGTACCAGGTACATCGATATTGCTTGGAGCTGTGAACAGCAATGGCTTAGCAATATGTAGGATTCTTTCATTGTTATAGACGTGTGAAAATATAAGCTATATTCCACGGTTACATGCAGTAGAGATGAGAACTTTGCAGATCAGTTTTGTAATATGTATACGTAACATAATAATATGTTATTAATTGTGGTGGTAGAAGGAATCTTTGCCCAACTCCCAGACCCAGACAGTAATAAAAATAAAAGCCAATATATATTTAAGATTATCTTTGAACCTTAGGCATCAATTAAATTCTTAGCGGTCGTCAAATTCTCATCTTAAATTGTGAAATTCAATAGTTCGTTCGACAGTGACCTCGACATGAATCTCTTCCTACTTTTCGGTCAAATCGGCGTCGGAAGGTCGATAAGACCTTGCAACTTTTATCTCCGAGTCAAAAATGTCATGTGGCCCGAACTAATGATGTCTCTATTCCCAAATGACGAAGAAACAAAACAAACTCATATTTTCGGTAACCAATTAATATAATATTGTTTTATTTTAACAAATCAATAATATTATAAATGATATTTTTTTGTACATTTCAAAATAATGAAAATCTAATACAATTTGTCATGACCCTGTTTTTGTAACAAGATATCGTGTTGTAGTTAATGAAGAATTGCCAAATAAAAAAGGATGATCCCAAAATTTTTAATTAATGATTAATGTTATGTTGCGTTTCGGATAAAATTGAATGTGGGATTTTAACACAATCTTAAATCAGTAAAGATTTTATGAGGAGATTTTGATATCATCATAATAATTATCGTCAGATAGAAGCAACTCGCTTTGAAGACAAATTGGCGCTCGTAGTTTGTAATTATACAAAAACAGTAGGACGCTACTGACTTTACTCTACAAATAGTCTCTTAGACTCCTGATATCTTAAGGGGCCGGCGGGGCATAGATCGCAACTACGAATCGAGTGCTACAAATGTTGCGCTAGTGTGCCTGTCGGAGCGATACACACAGGTACCGTGAACTGTACGATCACGCACACATTTTCATTGACATGACATTTGCTTGACGCGATAGCACTACTAGCTATTGAATTTGGATGTGTTCCGTAATACCAAAAATGATGAATGAAAACTTAATGTTTTTCCATTTTTTTTTCTATAATTTGTAACTTGATAATATAAAAATATGCTATGTTTCTGCTGAAACAGTATCACAAGTATTGTTGTTTATAATTCAGAAAAAATAATATGAAAACATGTCATTTACTCTGTAAAATGTGCGAAATTGAATTCGCTTCATTCGCTCATTTTAGTTAGAGTTTTTGGAAAAAAAAAGATGTAGGAACCTAGATAAATACTCGTACTGTCTCAATCCGAATAATAACACATTATGATGGAAATATGCTCAAATTGAAAATGATTTAGGTATTACGTTTGTGTGTAGAATTCATCCGTCGCCGCGTTCTTAACATCCGCATGTTCTTTACTGAATATTTCCAATTTTCAGCTCTAATTTTGATAATGCACCGTAAAATACCTACATGTGTATGATCTGTCATCCGCCAGAGCTAACAAACCTTTGTTTCCTTGTCAGTCCGTCCCTTGTTCGCCAACTATTGTTCCTTTGACAGTTTGATGAAGATCAGCCTCCGACAATGTAGGCAGACAAGAATATTTAATTAGCTTACAATCCTGCCCTTTTTATACCTGAATCAATGTTTATTTTTATTAACGCTTTATTGTCTCGGTGCAATTTGTAATCAGTTTTTTGCTGCATCATAATCATTTTGTAAATATGTGATTTGTGTTGTAAATAAATTATAATCTCATTATTGGTATTTTGAACTTGATGAATAATTCTTTAAAAATATTGGTGAGATACAAACTTACTACTAGTTATACGACATGATCGACTCGATTAGTATGTCTGACTTTTGAACACTAAGTACTTTGATCATACTCAAAATAGCGACTTTTCTTGGAATGAAATGATAGATTTTAAGTTTCTAAAGTTTAAAATAAAATTGCAAAAGAAAATCTTTATTACATTATAAAATAGTCTAAGAGCATGCCATTATTTTCAGCTTTCTGAGTGAATTTTCCCTCAGCCCACTGGCCCTTAGCAGACGACTGGCTTACTGCGCGATCGTGACAATGGCACCAGTGCACAAACTGCCATTGAAAGGAAAACGACAGTTTAACTGAGTTGATCGTGCGTCCATTTTTTAACCTAATACTTTTTCTGAAGTTTATCTGAGATTTTATATTTTGATCTTTCATCAATAATTGAATTTACTGTGTATATTCAATAATTTACCTCGTTTTTTTATTACTAAGTTGTTGTGATCAGCACCATAGCCAAGACTGACGAAATCAAATCTGTTATAATTATTATTTCTTCAAATTCATTTCTCACCCCCAAATATACATATATTTATTAACGAATCACTACATCTCATTTTATCTTCTGTAATCAGTTACAAGAGCGGATAAACCTAAGGTAACAATTAACAGATGCCTGTAATTCAATTAACACTATCATAGCAATTAGTTTAGCGAGCGGAAATACTGTTTTTCTCCGTTCATTCCATTGAAAGATCTAAAAATTGAGAACTAATACTCACTTAACCAGCCGTAAATATGGCTAAAAGAGCTGTAGCAAAAACATGGCATGTGAATGATGAGGAAGGACGAAACGCATGTGACTAAAATAGTGATGAATGAAGAGGGAGAGGAAGGCCAAAGAAAAGATGGATGGATTGTGTGAGGAATGATATGAAAGAGCAGGGGGTGAATGATCGGGTGACGGTTGACAGGGGAGAGTGGAAAGAGAAAACGTGTTGCACCGAGCAGTGGTGGCCCAGTGGTGGCCCATTGGTAACGGCTCCGACTTATGAGTCGTAAGTCGTGAGTTCGAACCCAGACAGGTGCTTTACTTTGTGTAAATAATTCATCACCACTGCTCTCAAAACGGGGAAGGAAAACATCGTGAGGAAACCAGCATGTCCTAAAACCCAAAAAAATCGAACACATGTGACATGTGCCAACCCGCACTGGGCCCGTGTGGTGGATTACGGCCCACTCCCTCTCGAAGAGAGGAGGCCTGTGTCCCAGAAGTGGGAACATTATAGGCTGATTATGTTACGCCGACCTCGAGTAACATGGGACAAGGGCAGGAAGATGATGAGAGCTTTAGAAAAATACTGTCACACAAGTAGGTGTAAATGGCAGAGAAAAGCTCGTCAAAGGTGAACTTTTTTTCTAAAAATAGATGTGCTATGCTAAATGTCGTAATGGCCCAGTGATTCTTGTGGGTTAAAATCCGGTCCAAAGTACCAATGTGACTTTTTCAATTTGTAAGTACTTTCTCAGTTTAACTGAATGAAGGAAAACATGGTGAGGAAACCTGGGCTTATATTAAAGTAGCTGCGCCGCGCGGTTTCACCCACATAAGTCTCGATCCCATGCAAATATTAGGATAGATATAGGATGTGGGAAATTTCATCCAAATCCGGTTTAGCCTTTTTTTTTCTAATTTATTCTCAAACAGGTACATTATTTGTTGTTTTTTTACATTTTCACTCGCCAAACGTTAAAGTTTGATGGCGATAAGCCTGGAAGCGTAACCAACAAACTCACCTGCACATTTATAATACTAAGCTTGGTTATAAGTCTGAAATCGCCAACCCGTCTTGAACAAGGGTGGTGATCAAAGCTCGTGCATTCTCTGTATGAAAACAGGCCTTTTCCCTGCAGAGGGACAATAATAGGCTCTTATTTATTTATTATTTATATATTTATGATTTGGAGGAGCTCATGGCTAAGTAATAACAGCCGCACGGGTCGATCCGTCAGGTTAAGCTACGTTTGCCGGGGTTGGTCCGTGGATGGGTGACCATCCTTACATATCGAGACTCCTCCGTGCCTCGAAAAGCTCGGGTCCTGGCTGTCATTCGTTGATCTTTGACAGTCGTTACGGGTCGTCAGAAGCCCGAAAGTCTGACGAGTCTTACTAACGGGTATCGTATCACCTAGTTACCTACTGGGTTGTGGAGGTCAGATAGGCAGTCCCTCCATGTAAAATACTGGTGTTCAGCTGCATCCGGTAAGACTGGAAGCCGATCACAATATAGTTGGGAAAAGGCTAGGCAGATTGATTGATATATATTTATGATTTATTAATAATATTGTACATAATATAACTATCTAGGTTGTGGATATACGATCTTCGTGGAATAACCTGTGACATTTTAAATTACATGTGTATAATATACGAGTATCATGGGCCAACGGTGCCAAGTTTATGGGCCCATCCTGTCACCACAGGCTTTAAATGGGATTCCCATAATAAGTTCTCATAATATTCATGTTTTTATTCGTTTCCCATCAAATTATATGTTGACGTGACTATAAATATTGAATGAGGACGTAAAATATGAACCAGACATATATTACGAGAACGAATAGGATTTTTTCGATGCCAAGAGGTGTTTTACCGTATAACATAAAACTTATATAAATACGAACACCATTTTTTAAATTCAGTTGGTTAAGAAGTACTACCACAAATACTGCTATAGAATACAAAACCAAATGAAATTTCATGTTTTTCTGTACCGACAGACCCTTAGCGCAGTCAATATGCAAATAATCTTTTTTTCCGTTCAGTGGATCTACAAAATCGTGCTTCTGCCGCTTAGATAATGAATATAGATAAAATGGATACGTGAGCAACTCGCTAATTAATCACACCAGGTTCGAGCCGCCCCCAGCTATTTCCTTAATTAAAATACTAGTTGATGTTTACTAAGTACTAATTTGCTCATTTGTTTATGAGACATTAAAATCAAGTTAGAATGTTTTTGGGAACGCGTTAATTGGCGGATATGTGATTATGCGTCATGTTCAATTTAATCATAGTAATTTATGTAGTTTTGAGCACATGTCAGCGCAAGGGCGAAATTAAAAGCATTTAGCAAAGGCGTGAATGTTAGAGTGATTAGTTTAAAAAGTACGAGGTCATATGTCATGAATGCTCTGTATATTATGAGTTCGTGATATTGCCGGTCACGATTGAGGCTCGTGTCTGTCTGAAAGCGGAGCGGGGGGCGGTAAGAAGTCAGTAATGAGGTAGGTACATACCTATAATTTGGAAAATTAAATTATCGTCATAATTGAAGAGCATTCTCGCCGCTCAAAATGATGCAGTTGAAGTAGTTGTTTTTATTTTATTTTTTAAAATTTCTCATCTGTAGTATGTTTCCTGAAATGTTTCATATAAAATAGTGTCATAGTCCTACTGCTCACCTGTCTGTCACCGGGGTGAACCCGGCGCTCCTCTTGGCTGCCGTTATATTCTCCACTTTTCACTCTGCACTGAACCGCGGGCGAAATTTTACCTTACACTTAGGGAATTGACTGATAACTAACCACAATATTACTTATATTAATTTTTCGATACACCCGACTTTCAAACCAATGAATGTTTAGACCTGAAACAAACAGAAGATTTCGTTAAAAAAGAAAAAAGTTTCAGTCTACTCACGATTCAATTTAGAAATGATAAAAATACAATTGCATACGGACCACATAATAAAAATAAAATGAAAACATTGAATGTCATGCGAGGCATTCTGCGGTTCCTTTTAATCAAGGCGAATGCATAGCGCCTATTTCGATGCCGCCCCACGAAATTATATTGAAAGTGATGAAGACCAAGAAACAATGGGTTCGACCGCGAATTCATATCTGTTCGCCGACAATCGCGAATAAGTCTTTCAGAGACGAAACGGTCAACAGATCCGAACGAATAATTCGTACCCTTGCCCTTGAGTACGAAATGCGCGGTCATTATGAACTGTGAGCTCGGGTATCGAATGCAATCTCCGGAGACTTTCGGTTCAACGAAAATAAACTTTAATACCAACAAGATTTGGGCCGTAATTCGTTCACAAGGATGTTGTGGGCCTGCATTTGGCCGTCAAGTGGATACACCGATGCAATGAGTTAGTAGCTAGACTGTCTGAATGTCAAACCAATGATCGGCAGTGTCTGCTGCACCAACGCAATAAAAAAATAATTTATTTGCGTCTGAGTAAATAACATAATGGCGCGAACAAAATTTGGTCTGAATAGCCACGGCAACTGGAGTCGCGTCGTAACCGCCGCTTTGTTCCAAATCGGATCACTTGGGAAACAGCCAAAAAAAGAAAAGCGCTGAATTCCAATTCAATTGTTTGCTTCCTAAAGAACGAAACTGCGAATACGCAGGAAAGCTACAAAAGAAAATGTATTGTTTCAACAAAAATCTTTAAAGCGGTTCAAACAAAACGTAAGATCTATTAAAAAGTTGAGCTATAAATTATGTGAATTACATCATTCATGCTGTAAATAAATTACACAATTTATACAACCGTAGCAAACATCTCAACAAACAAATTATATGCCGTATCGTGTCCAATCCAAATTGGAGCGTAGACTTTAATGATGCTAAATATTTTATTGAACTCATTTTCATAGATTTATCGTAAGCAATAAATATTTTGAACTCCGTGTATTAACACGGAGTTCAAAAACGAAAATTTCGAAAATTTCTAAAAACATGATGTTGACATTACTTGTATTGAAAGAACGGGGGAACTAAGTGCTAGGTATCATCAATCACAAAAAAACTTTAACTTTTGTGACATATCCGAATATGATCGATGAATTTTACCCATCTACGGAGAGGAAGTTTCAGAAAAAGCGTTTCTTTTTACATGCAGGAAGTTCTATATACCCACTAAAATTATTATAGATGATGCTATCAGTTACCTACCTACACTAACTGAAAGTAAATAAAGTAAATTTGGAAGATGTATTTCTAAATAAAGTCAATCAAATTAATGCCACACATCTTGCATTAGAGGTAATAAATTTTATATTTCTACTAGTATGCACAATTTATAATAGACCAACTATTATTAAAAATTTCCAATACAAAACTGTAATTTAATGCTTAAACTTAATTATACACTAACAAACCCTGAAAGAAAATATAAAAAATCATACCACCTCCTAGTCACGGACCTTACCGAACCTTCAACCGATATTATTTATTGGAGATATTTTCGTAAAATTTGTCATACAATGCTGTATTCACGTGTAGTTTTAGTGGCATTTCATTCAGAAACTGCGATGGTGTTTGTATTTGTGTTTTAACTCGGAATTGTTTATGCCGTCGTGTGCGTCAAATGTGCTGAAGGTCGTCAATTTGGACGTGTTTCTAGCGAGGCATTGAACTATGAAATATAACCGGAAGACGGGGGCCGATGACTGATGAACGTTAATATGCGAATACTAGGGCTGTGACTGCCCGCTGCCAAGTTATTATCCTGCTTTATGACTGATAGACAGTTGAATATTCATAGCAAAAATTATTGTTTATGTTCCTTTACAAGTTTTTTATTTATTTTTGTTACTGATAGTATCTTTTCATTCGTTTTATGAATCAACTGATAAGGGCTCTCGTAACTCTTTTAATGTTGATAATTACGAATGCCAAGGTTTATTTACTTCATTAAGTCAATGGCAAGGTTTTTCACTTGGCAACAGTTAGCAGCAACCCTAAAGTGATTCTGATTGTGTCAAAGCTGAAAAGAATTTGAATAAGTAAGTCATGATGTCAGCGTTACACATAGTTAATGTGTATCGAATCGGTAATGCATTACAATTTAATGAATGTCAGGTATTCAAATCGCGACCTGTTAGAGAACTCATCACCTTTATTTCTTATTTCTTTGATTCGTGTAATCAACGCAAAAACGTGTAATGCCCGAATTATGCCCGTCGGGTTGTTCATGATCAATAAAATCGATTTTTTATAATAGCTCACCCGTTTTTTGCAAAGTTGAAACAGGAGCGGGTTCCCGAATTCGTGATGTCGGATCGAAAAGAGACGTCACACTGATTTCTGACCGGATCGGACAAAAACCCCGCTTTCCGAATATTTTGGGAACGTTGACCGCGAGATCTTTTATTTTTGTTTAGTGTGAATTTATGTACGGAATGAAAAAAAATTGTAGCTCACCTACCTCGCGCATGTTTTCACAGAAATATGTCAGGTACAATGTGAAGTCCAAGCATTTCTCGCAGAAAGTGTTAAAAGCGCATTTTTCCACAAAGACTGTGGAATGAAAAGAATTTGTGCTCAGTTGTGACCAGTTTATAGGAAAATGGCTGATGGAAAAACTTCACCATCTAGTGCGCTTAGACGCAGGATTACACGTACGACTGCCTTTGTCGGTAACTTGGATAATTGGTTAGGAGAAACTGGCTTCTGTGTGCTTAATGATTTGATAGATTAAGTGCCTTGGATTCTGATGCCGACTTTAATTCACAAAATAAACGATGAGCATCTAAAAATATAAATAAAAACTTAATTACCTACGTTTAATTCAGAAAACATAGTGAAATTCAAGTTATTTGATTAAATAATGTTACCTAGATTCTCGTAATCTTCCAAGTTACCTTCGATTTCATTAGAAACAACCGCTATGAATCTATTCAATGCGCACGCGCATGGAACAAGTCTGACTCAAAGTTTAGGTATTGCCTGCAAGCGGCGCGGTGCATTAGGTCAGTGAGTTACATTTTTGGTATCTGCGCACTTCTGGCGAGTAGGTAGTACGAGTGCAATTATTTTTTTGGACAGGACGAATATAAGTCAAATCTACAATTACAAAGCAGAATCACGTTTTGGTTGTTGCTTCGCAGCCTCAGTTGACGCAAGCCCACATTGTTTTAAGTATCAATACACCCGAAAAGTAACCTTGGCGGTAAGTTAGAGGACGTCGTGAATGGTTTTTTGGCTTTGAAACTTTTTGTCGGATACATTTTGTCTCACAATGGGGCTGAGTTTGAAAGGAATACATTAGTTGAGCGGTCGATGGCTCCAACCGTAGCAAGCCTTCTCTTGTTTAGGTACCTACAAATTGGATACTGATACCCGTAATGCCTCAATACTAATGGGCTGTGGAGATCCAAGACAAAACCTTTACGGGCGGAGGAACTTGTTCATGTGAACATCCGTGCGGTCAGTAAATTACATTTAGGCTCCATCTCATTGGTCCAATCTAATTTGCAAACGGACCGCCGTAATTGTGTGCAGATTAATGTGGAGATCTCGCCTCCTAAATCAAATAACAATGAAGAACAAGATAATTAGCGATAATTTAGTAGATACAAAGATGAGGGCGATGTCTACGTGAGTTGAATTATTGCTACATAATATACAAATGGAGAAAAACTGACGCTACAACTTTAAAATAAAAAATGCTCTTATCTAAAAATGTGTAAGTTTTTAGGAAGTGCCTCAGCTGCCGGCGCCAGCTCCCGAATTGGCTGCTGGCGCAAAATAGGTTTGTTAATTTGGCTTATTGGAGTAGATAGACAAGGAGGCATAATTAAAAAAAACATGTAATAAAGATTTTTTTCCATTAATATGTTTCCAATTTTCCATATTCAGTGATTTCCATGTTCCAGTAAACAAGCCGGAACCGAACTAGTTAGATTAGGTTATATATATTTTTAATCTTAAAAAAAGCTTAGGTTAGAACCCTACGCACGAGCCGAGCGAGCGCAGTGAGCGGTGCTGCGGCAGCAGCCAGCGAGTGGCAAAAACGACCAGAATACAGAGAAAAAAAAATACTTACTTTAGTTAGGGTTAGATAGTTGGGGTTCTGAATACTGGAAGCCGTGATTTATGGATGCCGGCGCGGCAATGCCGGCAGCCAATGTTTTTAATTTCGGCTGCCGGCCGTAATGATACTGCCGGTTTTCAACGGCGTTATTTTTGGGAGCCGGCGCCGGCAGCGGAGGCACTCCCTTTGATCTCTCCCTCCCCTTGTTTTATTAATTTAATTAAAAGTCAACCTAAGTTGCATACTAAGGCATAGACATTGCATTAATTTTTCACTTATCAAGAACCATTTATGGCTAATAAGTACCTATAACTTAATTGCCCTGATAAACAGCTAGAATATCAAAGCTTCAAAACTACAATTTCATTTTGTAATATATGCCATTCTAGTAAATAGCATCATTATGTTTCTGTATAATATGTGCCAAAATGGAATTCCGTAATTCACGTTTTGACACTTTCTCCTGTGACCTTGACTTGAACTGACCGCAGAATCCAATCAAGTTATTCACTAAAGATTGATACCAACCTTAGGTGCCTTTATTAGAAGATATTTGTCACTGTAATTAATCTTATCTTCCTGGAATTTATTGGCTAAAGGATGTTTTGATGAAATTATTGTGGGCAATTATTATGAAGAAGCAAATAATCCTGTTGGAAGTTCTAGAATTAATATTGATAGCACTCAGGGTTAGCTCAGACCACTTCAAATGGCGTTTATGGACAATTTAACTATCTCACACAAAGAGAGACATTTCTACTACTAAGTGAGTAAAATCAAACTCAAAGCACTTATTTCAAATAAACCAAATACAAGAACTTTTGAACTGTCAAGGGGTCAGTCAGTCAGAAAGATGAAGCTAGTTTCCCATTCCAAAACGTAGTAGGTTCGGGTTCCTATGGAGAAGAACGGACAAGAACCTTTTCTTTTCAACATAAAGTCAATAAAATATACCCACAAACCGCCTTAGGTACTTATGTATATTTCCATTCAGCGTGACTACAAATTTCTAATGAAATCGTACAGGAACTGAACTTAGTTTCTATAGCAGTAATCCTTGAACCACGGCTTTGTGTTCTTTCCTTTGAAAGTCCATAATAATTCTTAACAAAGCAATCTATACTTGTAAACTATAGACGGCTTCCTATTGTAACAGTTTGACGAAAATAGCTACTTTTACAGGGTTTCCAATTTCGACGATTTTGGAGCAACAGTTGCGCGTTTGTGGGGCGACAGTGTCTGGCAACCTGTCACCCGAATTGTGAGGCCCAGCGTCCACGACGCTTCTCAAAAGTAACAGATATGCCATACAAAATCTGTCAAGAACTCATCATTGCGAGACCACTGACACGTTTGTAAATTAGAAGACTTGGTCCCCTGGTAACAAACCCAATGAGTAGCCAGATTGTCACAAAACTAGTATTTATGGTGTTCCGTACACGACGCAACCAATCAGAAAGTAGTTAATAACGCGATAGTAAAGGCTCATAGACAGGTGCGACGCGACACCGGTATGTAGAACAATTAGCGTGAAGTTTTCATAGAAATTGTTCCACCAAAGTCGCGTCGCCCCTGTCTGCGGAAGCCTTAAGTCACATCGTATACCTACGATACGAACCACCAGTGAAATACTAGTGCTGTGATATTCTGGCTACTCATTGATGATTTGAGTTTGTAACACGTAACTTATGAACCGCGTCTTGGATGATGGGCCTTAGCCCTGGGCTTTTAGAATTTACCGCTAGACTTGACGCAACCAGGGTTTAGCAGGAGCTATTTAAATGTAATCGCCAGTCGAAAGGGCTAGGGAGGAAATGGATCAAGTCTTTGTCTGAGATAAATTCGCGTGAATCTTTTTGTCTGCGTTTGTTGGAATTAATTGTAGCGTTTATATAATTTTTTAAATGTTGTACGTTTCATAAAAAAACTCTTTCACTTTTCCCTGTTATTACGAATTGTTTTTGTTGTAAGGTTCAGTATATTGTCTGTTAGTTAATTGATTCAGGCGTGACTTTGCGGAAATCCATTCTAAAATACATTTCTGTATAGTCTAGTACATTCTGTGTAGTCTATTGTATTTTATTGTCTTGGTCTATTTCTTCACAGATGATAACTCTCTTAGCTGTGTATCTCATTAAAATTGGTATTACCTACAAATGTTTTTGTTTTTAACTTTTATTGCTTTAAACATATCTGGCGAAATGTGGGTGTATTAGAGTTATACCTCTGCTTAACCCTTCAGAGAATACAGGCGTGATGTTATGTGTATGTTCAGCATAAGCATAGCAAAATCAGCCTGTTCCCACTGCTGGGACACAGGCCTCCTCTCTTAGAGAGGCCACCCCCTCTCTATGAGAGGAGGCCTGTGTCCTATCACTGTAATCTATCACGACGGGCCAATGCGGATTAGTAGATAAAGTGTTTGGTTCTAAGGCATGCCAGCTTCCTCACGATGTTTTCCCTCACCGTTTTAAGAGCAGTGGTGATGAAAATATTTAGACAAAGTGAAACGCCTGAGTGGCTACAAACCCACTGTCTACACAATTCGTCGGGGCAGTTACCACTGGGCCACCACTGCTCTGTGTGTCTATGTTTAATTGTTTTGTATTGTAATGCTTTACTCCTCAAATTATGGTCAATCGTTGCATGCTTGTATGCGTTAGTATAAGATGGTCAAATTTCTATAACGCTAACATCTTAAATAGGGGTAATAGTGCCCTATTTAATATGAAAGCGATAGAGAAGTTTGCTCATTTCAAAGGTTGTTTGTTAGTGAGGTCGAAAAAGTAAACACATAACATGACAAGTAACTGTTATTTCTTTTGACGTTAAGAACCAATGACATTCGTCCACGTAGTTAAAGTTTACTAAAGGAAAAAACTTGGACTGTATTCGGATGTAATTTTGTGGAAGTTTTTGTGACGCCCACTGAGGGGTCGAATCTTGTAGCCTCGAGGACATGCCTTTCAGAAACACGACGAATAAATACAACATGAAAAAGATTGATAGATGTTTATCTAACTTATAGGTAGTTTGGTAGCTCTTCTTTTTTCGTAATTCAATAATGTAGGTAGTTCTTTAAGTAGTAGTATATTTATGGCCGGAAGACCTCTTGAATCTTTACCAATAATGAAGCAAAGACTTCATAGGTTTGCATAGTAGACACCCATATGGAAGTAGCTATCACCGCACCCTCATTCTTGCACTTACAATTATGTTCAAATAAAAGCACCGCACCCTCATTCTTGCACTTACATTTATGTTCAAATAACAAAAATAGCGTTTTTGCTAACGAATCTACATATTTATATGACCAGTTTGTCAATAAAAATGCTAAAAAATAGCAAAACGACTCGTTATTGTATAAAGGAACCGAGTAATAGTGCACAATAAAAATCAAGGTAGGTATGGTCTGTCCCAAAAGTATCAGATGAAAATGTAAACAAATGGATCAGAAAATGTGCTTGTGGATGGCAATTTGTTGATGTATCGAATTTTAATTTTAGTAAATTTTATAGATGATTTTCATTCAATTGAGATTAATTTTATAACTTCAATGTTCGTCAATGATTTTTCAATTAATATTTAATAGTGTTATGCAAAAC
Organism: Lithophane semibrunnea; assembly: GCA_947363905.1. Lineage (NCBI taxonomy): Eukaryota > Metazoa > Arthropoda > Insecta > Lepidoptera > Noctuidae > Lithophane > Lithophane semibrunnea. The sequence continues at coordinate 6,645,205 of OX376195.1, read as the reverse complement.
AATTATTATTGAAAAAATTACTGAGATATAAAGATGAAACCTTCTTAATACACATAAATGCAAGTAGCACATAAATGCTAATTTACCCTGATGTGGTTGTTTACACATTCATCAAATACTTTTGGGACAGACTATATATCCTTTATTTTTTTTTAGATGGCCGTGGTCATTATCTATACTTAAAACCTTCATAGATTTTTTTTAAATGGAGTATTTTTGTTAATAAATAAATGTAGGTATTGGTGGAGCTGTAATTCTCTTCGATCTATCCTATCCAAAAATAAACACAATTATTTTTTTGCGATAGAATAAGTTAAAGCGGACTGACAACTTAGGTATATTCGCTAATTATATTTTTTCAACCAATTAATATTTACATATTTTATTTCGTATAAAAATTGGTCTGTTGACCTTAACAACAATGGAATTATAAATGAACGTGTTTTCCATTGGTATGACTATGGCCGCTATATGGTAAACATTGTGACAGTTTTCAAGGTAAACGCATTAATATTCAATACAACAAAACTTATCATTTTTATTGTCAATGTTATTTCAATATTTTAAAATTGTGGTTTTGTTACTAAGGCGAAAATTTATATCGTCTATGCTGACATATTTATTGCCTTGCTGCGCTTCAGTTTCAGCCTTAGTTTTCAGTGAAAACGAGAAAAAAACGAAAAATTTCTACTTCGTTGTTTTTTTTTTCCCGTGTTTCATATAACAACAAGTCGTAGTAAATATGATTAAAATAATGTAAAAATTGTGTCTCGGACTCTGCCTATATTTTTTTTTAATTGTAATCAATAAGGGAAGGTATTTAATAACTTTTAACCAATTTCAATTTATTTGAAAGTCGATTTCGTGGTTAATCACAAGTAGTCGGATTTATTTATAAGGAACGACTTAAATACACATAGATAGACTGTACCTATCAGTATATTACATTTTCCACGAAGTTCAGCTCAAATACAGTAACTCTCGAAAATTCGGGATCGGGATTAATAGATTTATGACACGTGACGAATTATGTCGTTACCATATTTTCGATTTACGTTACCTTAAAACATTTTCGGAAACAAAAGAATAAACAGATTTATATTTCAGCATTTTTCAGGCAGTTACCGATAAGTATTCATTTAATTTGTGTCTGCTGCGTAATTGGAAAAGCTCTTTTAGTGAAAAACTTTTCAGTTGCGGTTCATTATGCGTTTTATTTCGTTAGTTAAAATTGCAATTATAAATGATCACTACATTAAAGAGTAGCTGTGGCTGGCTTAATTAGATGCTTAGGTTTCTAAGTGAAAATGGAAAGTACCTAATAAAATAATTAATACAATATGTAGGTAGTATCTACCTACCTAGCATGGATAAAGAATATATCGACCGAAACTATATTTTTTTCCTATTTAAATAGAAATAGAACCCCGCAACTCCGATCGTAAAAAAATGAATGGCATCTAGGCAATAGAAAGTCTAGAATTGGTCACACTGCCACTGGACGGTTGAAACTTGAAACCTAATTTCTTTTACTAGTAGGTAATAGTTTTTAACGAGACAATAGTAGCAACGGCCAGTGGTTATATTGAATTCAGTCCTTTTTTCACATTAAGTTCCTATTCGAAAGTTCCTTAGCGAAATCGAAATTTCTTTGTGTTTCAATGTACTGTTCAATAATGCTAACTATTAACCAGCTTACGAAGACCAATATGGAACAATGTGATCATAAATATATCGCTTCAGCAATTCATTACTTAAAGTTAAACAAGCAAATTGACGGTATTTGTAAAACGTGCCGTTTAACAAGGGCATTGCTCGAGGCTCGAGCTATGACGCGCTTCCTCGAAATAGCTCACGAGCTGCATCAAGCAATGACGTCACTGCACAAGAGCTTTTATTACGCAAAATCATGGAATGGCCACAGAAGGCTCATTGTGATAACTTTACACATACATGAACTGAACAACTGAAAACTCAGGCGCCTGAAGTTGTGCGCGAGCAATCTGTCTAAAGGCAAGGTTGCGCATTTCAGTTTCGTTTCATTGAAACTTTATCTGTCTTATAATAAACCATTTAACCGTATATAACCTTACACTACCTACTTACTTACTACTACTTACTTATACAACCTTATATTACAGAATGAATTTTAACTTTGGCCCATGTTTAAACCCTCGAGCCAGTTTTTTTATTTCGAATCTTATCCCGACACACGTCAAGTTATTAATACAAAATTGACAACTTAGACACGTTGGTCTAGTTATTGAGTATTTTCAATCAGCTCTTCCTCAGTAGTGACTTGGAGTCTGAATTTGGGCCCGAATTATAGTACCTTATAGGCTCGCCCGCTACTAAACGGGAGTTAAACATAACTGGCGAAGTGTGGGTGTACTAGGTACACCTGTGCCCAACCCTTTGGGGAAAACTGGCGTGATGTTATGCTTTTTTTTTTGCTAAAAGTGTCCCTTCTGTATATTCTTACCTGTCGAAGCGACCGCCTCGACAACGTGAATAAAAGCTTCCATTAAGTGAAATTTGAAGTATAATAAAAACTTTTAACTTACCGACCTTTTAACCCGATATTCCCACGGGATCGATAAAAAATATTTGACTTTGACTTGTTCGGACGGCAAAATATATCTATTCGATTTTGCCTCCCGGCGGTGCCAAATCATGCCGACCCGAACAAGTCAAAGTCAAATAATTTATTTCAAACTAGCTGCGTCCCGTGGTTTCACCCGCGTATGTTTCAATCCCGTAGGAATGTTGGGATAAAAATCATCCTATGTACTATTCCAGGTCATGGTCTACCCATGTGCCAAATTTCATCTAAATCCGTTCAGCCGTTTTAGCGTGAAAGCGTAACAAAACAGACAAACTCACTTTCGCATTTATAATTTTAGATATGCACATAAAAGGAACTTTTGAACGTCAAAAAGATTCCCGTGAACTCTACATTACGTACTAAGTATTTCTCTTTCATTCGAATAGGCCAAACTAAAGTAATAATACTTACACGTTTAATAACAATATTAGACCCCAACACATAATACTCACAGAATAGATACGCTCCAACAAAAACTACTTTCACAGACCAAATAGATTCTTTCAGTAGACTTGTTCCTTTCATTGCCGTAACTAGATCGCAATCTTTTCATAAAGAAAACGATTCAGTCGACAATAAATACTCGTAATAACGAAGGCAATTTGTGGTTAATTTCACACTGAAACCGGTTAAGAATACCCTCAAATTCATATCGGAAATAAAGGGAATGCACTCATTGGGCAAGTACAATGGTTGCATCTGAACTTGGCCCATATTCTCACGATGCGAAGGGCAGGCCACAAAAGAATGAGTGTTGTGCATAAACGACATCAGTTTTATAGGCACAAAAAAGCTTGCGATCGTGTGTACTGTGCACACGTCCCACGTTCTTGGTTTTTTATTGTAATCGTACGCAGAGGGGAGAGTTTGGAGAAAGTCATTATTATGCAGTTAGAGTTTTTATTTTATTATTATGATTTGCTGCCTATACGTTTTTGCGAATATTCATTTCTAATCAACTATCAAATTTTAATCAACACTTTGAAAAGACTATTATAAATATTAATTAAACAACTCGACAAAAATCTATATTTATAGACGATTCCATGAATTGTTCATGGAATCGTCATGGAAATTGGAACGAGTTAGATTCCAATAAGTCTTCCTTATAAGTAAACAAGCAGGTTCAAACACTGTAGATAAAGTAATTGGACTTTACATACCTAATTCTTCTAATAACTGTTAAAATACCTCACGAATAATGTGCATACCTGACATACCAGGTACAGTAATTAAGCAAGAAATAAGTACAGCTTAATGATGATAATAAATTAAAGATATGGGTTGAAACATTCTAACAGGCATGCATTAATTTACATAACACTGGATGAACGCAAATTGGATAAACATTCGAAAAAATAAAATTGCCCGTTTACGAAACGAATCATGCTCCCATATTATACGATTCGCGTAGTGCAACCAGACATGGTATCTGTCCACAGCGCTGTAGGCATGCAGTTATTGGCTAGTTTTCGTAACACAAACTATTACTATTGAATAACTTGCGACATGTTTTAATACTATATCAACCGCTTGCAGGTCTTAAACTGCAACCATATGCTGCACACTGTTTATACTGGTGCATTTGACTCAATATAAACACTCAAACAATCAGCAGGCACAGTTACACGAACATCTAAAGATATGCATGTACGATGTTGCTGAAACACCGCGGTAAAAATCACAGTTTATTTTAGAGAGTGTCCTCATTCCTGAGCGCGCTGCCCAGCGAAAGTAAGTAACCACTCACATGCGCTCACATTACCTAGATAATACTTACCAGATACCCTGCTTCAAGTCTCACCACATAAACAAGCCCAGGTTTACAATAACATCACTTGGTTCGTTCACACTTACCGTTTGTGAGCTTCGCGACGCCAGCCCGGTTTACAGCAGCATCAGGAAATAAGTGTTTATAATGTAATAATAAACAATAACAGCGGAGCAGAGGCGAAGAAGATCGCCTGTTATTGACGTAATCGTAACGCAGTTTTAGGTTAAGTTCTTGATGATCGCGCGCGGTGTTCGATGCGGCCTGTGATGCGAGCGGACGCGTCACGGCATGCGTTATTAAACAGGGATTTGGTTAATTTTGGAGGGATTTGTTTTGAGGAAGAAAGAAGTATTTAGATGGTGTAAATGCAGTATTGTCGCGGGGCACGGAGCGTGCGCACTCGAGTCCGGGCGGGTACTGGCGGCGGCCGACAGGCGGCGCTGCGCTCGTCGCGTATTGATAAAAGCGCAAAGGGCGCGCGACGGCCTGGGACGAGGATGGGATGGAGGATGCGATCGCGACACTGTACGGTGTAGCGGCAGCGCTTTCAGCGCGATCAACCTTGAACCCGCCACATCGAATATTAGATAATGTGAGATTAGATAAAATTATGCCGTAACATCATGCGAACTGAGCGGAATGTCTACGCTACGTCGCGTCGCCGCGTCGGTCGCTACGTCTCTGTTTACATTACACTGCGTCTGCGGCTGACTATTCATGTCGAATGTAATGCGTTTGTTCTCGGCCACAACACTATATGGACGATGGAGATTAATGAACTTGGCATTTGTATATTATTGGCTATTCACGGAGCACAAAATGAAACACACGACAGCATGTTGCATCTAACTCCCGGCCGTGTTCACAAATAAGCTGTGTAGATAGCGCGCTTTACTTAGTTCTAAAGTTATGTGACTAGATTGTAATATATGTACCTACATAGCGTACAATCCTCAAACATACTATATGATAATTTTATGTACATTTTCGCTAGGATTTAGTGGGACTAGCTTGTTTATATTTATATCAGTAGATCGTGAGACGTCAATGACTTGCCTTTTGAATATTCATACGCATTGGTAGTTACAATATAATCTTTCATGGAGAACGTGACAGGAATTAATTATGATACGGACCAACTGAATAAAACATCACTAGAGAATTTTGTTAATTTTAATCTCTGTTAGCTATGTTAGCTAATTATGAGGTAATTATTTGCCTTTTATGAGGTTTAAGTAAAAAGTTTGTGTAAAATATGCGTGGGTTCCTAGGGATACCTACCTATTATTATTTTTGTTTTTTACAGGACCCTGGGAATGTTCTTGAATTTTATGTTTTGGATTTTTATTTCAATAATCTATATTTATAAAAATGAATCCCTTTTTCCCTTGGTCACGCCATCACGCGTGACCGGCTAAACGGAATTGGATGAAATTGGGCACACGGGTAGACCATGACGTGGAGAAGGACATAGGATACATTTTTATCACGATATTCCCCGGGATCGAGACTTACGCGGGTGAAACCGCAGGGCGCAGCTAGTATGATCATAAATTATTTAAGGCTATCTTTAAGGTATCCAAATTTTCTTAAAAAATATTGATGCGTTGTCCTTTCAACATATTGCCAACCATTTTGAGAATGATTTTTTTTCTTTATAGGTAGAGTATACCTACCTCTACTTTTAATAAGTTTTTATATTTAAACTCAAAATTATTCTGTTCTTTGGCTCGAAGTCAAAACATTTCCCAATTTTTTTTTAAGAGAACAGCTATCTAATTGCGTAACTTAGTTTCGTAACCGATTATGACTAATTTGTTTCGTTTTGACATTTCAACAGTCATTGCGTTATTTACGTTGTTGAGCAGATTTTTTTTCGAACTTATAAAGCAATGGATTAAACATTTGTTTCGAACCGATTCCAATTCTGATGGATCGGGTATTACCTTGGGGACCAAGTTGACATAGAAAGGGAACGTAGGGCATTGGCGGTTAGATGTAATATGCTGGCCCGCAGGTTTGTGCGTTGTAGTGAACAAGTTAAAGTCACATTATTTAAAGCCTACTGCCAGACTTTCTACACGTGCAGCCTGTGGTTCAGATATACACAAAGGACGCTCAATGCCTTACGTGACCAATATAACAACGGATTTAGGATGTTGTTGGGGTTGCCCCGTTTTTGCAGTGCCTCCGGTATGTTTGCGGAAGCCAGGGTAGACGGCTTCCATGCGGTAATGCGCAAGTGGCTCGCACCATTGCTGAGCAGAGTCAGGAGCAGCACCAACAGCATCCTACAGGTTATTGCGGAAAAGCAAGTCTCAAACATCCTGAAAGCATTTAATCGTGCTCAAATTTTGTAATCTTTTTCTTTTTGCGGGTGTGTATTTTGTAATTATGTTTGGACATTGATCTGAAATAAAGTTTATTATATTGTATATTATATTACGCAATTAAGGTGCTGGTCTGTGTTGACTGCCTCGTTGGTGTTAGTGGTCGCAAGCGCTACTGCTGAGCATGAGGTCGTGGGTTCGATGCCCGGGTCGAAGTGTTATTGGGTTTTTCTATCTGGAATTGCTCAGTGACAGCCCAGACTCTGGATTTGTGCCCGGTTGATGGCAATAGACTCGCCCCCTATTACATGGGACTTAAAAACATAACTGGCGAAATGTGAGTGTACTATGGGTACCCCTATTCAGCCTTTAATTTTCCTTCGGCTGGGACACAGACCTCCTATGTGTGAGAGGGAGTGGGCCGTAATCCAACACGCGGGCGCAGTGCGGTTTGCTAGATGTCACATGTCTTCGAATTTTTGGTTCTAGGACATGCCGGTTTCCTCATGATGTTTCCCTTCACCGTTTTGAGATTACCGTACTGTACTATGGGTACACCTTTGCCTTACCCATTGGGGAATACAGGCGTGATGTTTTGGTATGTGTTGCTATGCTGTAGTTTCTAGATTTATTAGCTCTTCTTTTCCAAAGTGCTCTGAAAATGTGACTCCATAGATCCCCTTATAATTTCTCCATTATTTCCACTTTATAACATTATAACTTGTAACAAAATCACTTATAAATCGGGGCACTTGTTGCCAGCATTGCTCAGTCGTTACGGGCAATCCGCGCGCTTGCGTTGCGTGACCAGAATCACTAATACTTTAGCACATCATTCGTTTCTTGTTACGTCAAAATGTATCTAATTGTCGTTGATAACTTGCATTTTAACGTTGTAGAAATATTAAGCATGTATGGTTCTAAGATCTTGGCTGTTTCGTTTTAATGAACTAGTATAGAAGATGCTTGAGTTGAGACGAGAATTTAAGAATAAGTTCTAAATTCTTGTTGCCACTCAAGCATCTAGAATATTCAAGAGTAATGAAAGAAGGACAGAAAAAAATGTAGGTTATTCCGCACAATTAAAACTCACATCATAAACATACATAAATAAATAGTAGCCAAAAGCCCAGGATTCAACTAATAAACAGTTTTAATAAAATTGTCTATTACTTGCTGTCAGAGCTGGTAACACGTTCCACGATCTTTTGACACTTGAGTGACATTGACGTTACTGGTAGGTAAACAAGAAATTGGTTGGGGACATAGTTTTGAAAAAGCAAGATGGTGGAGTTAGTTCCGATTTCGGTCACATGCCAAAATATCCTTGGACAGTTAAAAAGACATTTGTTTTCCTTTAATAACCTTCTTCTGTTTTTTTTGTTCCAATAAAATATTTGTACTTATTTGTTTACTTTTGAGCAGTTGACCCCGTAATCACCAGTAGTTAGTTGAAATTATGAGTTATGTAGGCAGGCATCACGTCTGTCAAGTTTCCCCAGATTTAATTTAATTTACACTTGTAGGTATAATGCATAACTTTATGTAAAATGTAAATCCTATCCAAAACGTACTTTGTTAGTATGTACCTAATAAGTTTTGCCAAAGACTCATTGAATTGATATGTTATAGGTACATCAAACGAGTACTTACAAAGGCTTTCAGAACTTCTAATGGAAATCAATAGGTATCGGCTCAAATTCGTAGACTTAGGAAATGTAATATGAGTGAAAATGTTATTCGAAACACAGATTAATATTCTCGTTTCTGCAAACAAAGTTCAAAATTAAGGTTCTGGAGAATATGCCATTCCTGGAGTATCAAAAAGGTGACTTGCCAAGAACATGTAGCAGTTGCGAAGGCTGAAACACTACCTGCTACAAATTATTGTCACCTTTTGATTGAAAGAGAATGCGAATGTTAAATCCTTTTCTGCTGGTCAGCTGCATCCTCCCGTGGAGTAATTCGTCAACTGGTCCTATGTGCCTACGGCCCATTTAGGAAGACTTGCAGAAAATTAAAAGTCGTTCTAAATGGGTCGTAGGCATGTAGGACGAGTTCACGAATTACTCCTCCCGGGAGCAGCCGGGAGCTCCTGGCGATGTGTAATTAAAAAAAATCATTGTTTCTAATCAAAGATATATCTGACGCTGGCGTTCGACCAGAGAGACAGTCGCCTTATATTTTATTGTGGGTTTTACTTAGGGAAAACATGACTGACAATATATAAAATGATACATAACGATCAAATTGATACCACTTACCAGATCTTATTTTTAACTTTAAATTGGTGGTAGTTGCGCTGCTAAACGTGGTTTAGAAAAGCCACGTTTAGCAGCGATACATAAGTGCCACGCCACATTAACTCTGGCGCGGTTTACAGCGTTGGCATTATCAAAGTACTCCGAGAATACTTGCGGAAGCATTATGCTTACCAAAAACACCATTTGACTCACAATACCACTTCGCTTGCACGTCATCCACTTCACCACACCCGAAATAGCTTGAAAATTATCATACTCGGTCTATTTTATACCTGGTTACCATATTACCACAGTATAAGGGACATTGACGGGCCAACTGTTACCATAAATTCAGCACATGATTCTAGTCCCACCACCGTTGAAAAAAAACCAGCTTAAAATATAAGGAACAGCAGATTTTGTTTTTTTCTGTACGTGAAACAGAATAAGCTCAAGACCTCAGACCGGTACCTCAACTAGAATATCAATGTAGAAGCACAATGCAGCATCTGGAAATCATAAAGAAAACTATTCACCATTTATTTAGAAATAAATGCATTTTCCATTTATTTTATTTTAACACTAAGCTGCAGTATTGGATTGCACAAGTCGTATTTCTTTTAATTGATTGTGGGCTTTTTTCACTTCTTTCAGCAGCTCTTATTACAGATCTCTCATTTTCATTTCATGAAATACACGATAAAAACTGTCCGACAATTTCTGAACAAACTACTTTCAGGGATTGCGCCAATCCATGTTTTCATACTAATATTATAATACGAAGTAACTCTGCCTGTCTGCCTGTTACCCTTTTCACACCAATGAGCGGTGACTGATTTATGAACGAACTGAATCGTTGATGACATTATTATTAATAGGCGGTGCAAGGATGACGATAATGTATGTGAGTTCGGAATAAAACAAACTTAAATGCCAAAACGAATTGCTGTTTAAAAAAAACTAAAACTGCTTTGCTTGGACTTTGATACGATTACTCTCCAATTTTTAAAGTAAGCACCATTGACTAAATTGTAAGGTTTATACCTTAATACAAAAAAAAAACATGAAAATCGATAGAACTTTGCATTTTTTTTTGTATCGACAAACATTACCTATATCATAAATATCCCTTTTCCAGGATGGTAGGCCATATAATAATAGTCAAAAAACATACACCAGAATTTTAAATCCATATTCCATATACTTAAAAAGGTAGACGATAAAGAACTAGCACATTTTTTCAATATATCACCTTAATGACTGAACATATTTCGATGAAATTTGGCACACATGGAGACCATGATTCGGTATTACTAAAATTCCCGCGGGATAATTTGGACCTCCACGCAGGCGAAGTCGTGTTCAAAATCTAGTTCTGTTATACGTTGTATATTATTCACCTACCTACCTCTTTGTTGGTAAGTATCTCTAGTTGAAAGTGCGAGTACACCGGGCTAACGAGTAGGTCTAACTTATCGCGCGGAATCGCCTGGCCCGGCGTCGATCGGTCCGGACATTTGCATCGGCTAGCCGACCCCGTACCAAGGCATCTTTGTAAATTAAACGATATTCATTATCGTTCAAGATACCTACAACAGGCTTACAGAGCCCACTTTCTATTCCTATAAAAAAAAGGAAAGTTAATTATTGAGCTATTGTGATTTGAAACTAATGAAGTAGGTACAGGATGCAATGATGGATGAATTGACATGGCTCCTAAGAAAAACATCGAAACGAATGAACGAATGAATGAATGATAATATCAACCTGTCTGTCCACAATAAGCAAAGTAAAGCTCTCTTCTCATACAGAGATGGATCCAATTCCTATGACCATTCACAAGAATAACTCACGGGGTGTTGACGATTTCAGTCTAGTTTCGTACAAAATACGCCCTGCAACCCTATTGTCACATTCAAGATCTTCAAAATGGCAAACTGGTACTTAAAAAGCAAAGGTACCATAAGGCCCATAACACCATAAGGTACCGTAAGGAACCATAAGGCTCGGGGGGATATTGTGGTAGATCTAAAAACTTCAAAAAGCTATGTAATCTGAAAATCTCAGTGGCACAATCTAGGACGTCTCTATACATAATTATTATAAATTAAAGTCGCTTTTCGTGTTTTTCTGTATGTCCGCGTTGTTCTTCTAAAGCACGCAACAGATTTTGATGAGGTTTTCACCATCGTTCAGAGAAATTATTTCGGAAGGTTTATGTGTATAATACGTTAATATTAACGTTTTGTCAAGTCGTAAAAACCGTGCGAAGGAGGAGCGGGTCGCTAGTCCTTAATAAAAATTGTATGCATTGACAGTAATCGACAAACAACAGTAATACCACACAATATGAATACATTGCAAACAGCTTAATATCATGTTTGGATACAAAAGTCTTCTTACCAATTTCCATACTCGTCTGGCACAAAAAGTAGGAGGGTGTCAGATAGTTATCATTCCACACTTGTCGTACATTTAATATGAAACGTGTTGCTAGTTTTAGCATGTAGGTACTACTAAGAATAAGAAGATTGTCAATATTCCTATTCAATAAATCCTTCATAATTATCAAAAAAATAAAGCGATCCCGAAAAATACATAGTGATGGTAAGAGATAAAATGTCATAAGTACATTATTATAAGATGCAATTCGTCATGACAAAATCCCTTACTTCCCGGATTTCTACATTCTCTCAAAAATTAGAACTTTATGGGATGCATTACCCTGATAAAAAATCTGACCAGATGACCCTGGACCTTTATATTTAGACGTATATACATGTGAACAGGGACATAAACTGGTATGATCAATACGGGTACTTTTTCGGTTAACGACATTTATATTTTTTACAGGTTTTTTTAAAGGTTACCATTGAATACAACACCGGTTGCTGAAATAAAAATTACCTCTATCTTACACGTGCCGTCAGCAGTCAAAGGGCACACATCGCCTCAGTGTGTGAAACCGGTATTAAAACGATAACCTAAAAGAGGTAACATGTTTCTGCTTTTTGGGTTACCCAGGTAGCGGTAGCCTTAGTCGTAGAAGTAACCAAAATACTTCCACTAATTCCGTAATTTATAAAGATTTTCGTTCCCTGCTTGTAAATGTGTAACTAATAATAAAAGGATTACAATAAAGGATGCAAATCACGACAAACAAGATTGCTGTACACACATAAAATAAAGCCCTTACTCTTAAGATTAACGAAGATCACAGCGATTGACTACCAGGCCATTATACGAGTTAACTCGCTCATACACACACTGAATCCTGTTTACACGACTCATTAAAATTCCAACACGAAAGCACTAATCCCTTCGCACATTACTTAATCTCTGCTCCCTTGAACTTGACATTTGAAAATCGTCCAAGAATCCATGTGAACGGTGTAAATAAAGAAACTCATCTATAAAAGCGATAGTGCAGGACCATTACCATTTGTTACACGTGTTGACTGCTCGTATATCCGCTGATACATATCTACTTCGCGGCACATGGCAAACGGAGCCGGAGTGGTACCGGCCGAGACGCACCGACCGACCTTGAGATGTTGCACTTCTATACCCCCTACCCTCTTTTCCCCCTTCTCCCCCTTCCTCCTCGTCCAACTCCCCCACTTCTCTTTTCCCCCCTCTCCCCATTTAGCACCACGCTCACACCGCTTTCCTCCGACTTACGATTGCCCTATCCTACGCTTAGCCTGCTATATTTACAAGTTTTGTAATGGACATCTACTACGTTGTTGGTTGGATGCTCTTTAAATTCAAGATTTTGCTCGTTCTTTTTATTTAGATTTAGTTAACAATGTTTTCCAATATTATTTATATAGTACATAGCAGTTTCACTTTTTCGTTTTTAATACCCAAATCAGAAAAGTAAGTGAGTATTAAAAGGATTGGAAATGAATAAGTAATTGCTTGCGGTAGGCCATTATCGAATCAGACTTCGTTATAAAAATAAGTAAGTAAGTATAATAATTTATCAAGATTTTAACACGCCAAATCAGCATAATTTAATTCCTTAATTATCTTCTTAAGGTCGGAGTAAATAATAATAAAGTGTTCAATAACTTGGGCACAGTCCGCACAATGCCTTTTGAAATCGAACGGATATTATTCATCTTCGAGCCCGACCGTGATTTAGCAAGATTATCGAGTGGACACTCAGTGGAACGTTGCACTTACCTACGCGAATTTATTAAATTGATGAGGGTCCAAGCTCAGGGGCGATTCTGGGCTGACAAGGCCAGGCGTACAGCACGATCATTTGGACATTGAACATTAGCGCACAATGATTAATTATTATGAAAATGAAGGCCTGCTCAGTGTTCTGTAGGATCAACGCGAAGCCCTAATTTATCGCCTTCCAGGCTTTGCAACATTGAAATACTTTTTATTTTGACCGTTAGAAAAGTGAACTTGCCATCATTCATGACAACTTTAAATAAATTATATCATGTTCTCTGGCGCGAGATAAGATCCTTACGGTGAAGAAAAAGGTCTTGGATTTTCATCATTTTGAAGTGTTAATGCGGATTATGCTAAGTATGTTTAATAATTGTACACTTTTTCGCTATCAAGAGAGAGCATCAGTACAGTTTATTTGTTTTTTTAGAAATATTAGTTCTGTTTGGTTCTATTCTACATTACCAATAGTTTATAGACTCTCATCAGTGTACAAAAAGTAAACCATAGAACCAGTAACAATCAAAACTTGTCTGCCAATATCTCTGGCTAAATAAAGAATAGTTAGAAGAAAATGTTATCGTTCATAACTATCGATAAAACGTAAATCGGACTTTCAAAATTAAAATTCTTATATTAAAAATATCAGTTCTTATTCCTCGGTACCTCCCGTAGCTGTCGAGTGGAATGCCAGGCAATTTGTCAGTCTGGCGGGCTGACCGACGGATAGTCTGCCCAATACTTTAGGCGTTGCTTTCGCCTTTTACGTTTTATTTTGGATACATTTTGACGACTAATGGTCGGTCGGGTCTCGCCGATAAACATAAGATGCCGAAACCCGCAGTTTTTAAGATGGTACCGTCCCATGATAAACATGACACGTCATAAATATGCTTTATGTTCAGACTGAAATACTTTTTTGGCATTTTTCGTTCGCAACTTAATAAGAAAGCTCAGGTGGGTGGTGCTTCTATAAAGCCCGGTTTCGTCGTACACTTTATTCGAAATAAAGTATCTAATTTATTATGACTCTACATAAAAGGCAAGACCTTTAAGCACTGAAAGTATTTATTAACCGTCTAAAATAGCTACACTATCAACTTTGTTACTTTATCGATCGTACACTAATTGAATATTCCATGTTACCAAGAATGTCGTCGAGTATTAAATTAATTGAGCACAGTTTATTCGCCATTTAATGATATTTAAAGGTGTCGAAATCCGTCGGAAACAATATTTTATAGCTATAATGATGGACACTTGGAGAGAAAGATGGAAGCAGTCCAAGGCAAACCGTTTTGCGAGATTCGTCAAATATTCATGGAGCTGTTACACGCCGAGCTACATGCACTTTTAAAGGGGGATTTTATGAAGTTGTATAGTTATTGAAGGGTCATGTTATGATGGTTGCTTGGTGCTTGCAGGAATATGCATCGAGTACATCGTCGCTAATGGCCGCTGATTGATATTTATGAGTTTGGATACGTCGGTACGTATCACATGACACGGAGCCAGCTTCATGGTTCAATCAGCCAGGAATTACTTAACTACATTCATTATTTTAACTTAGTGATTAATTTTAATGTAAGTGAGAATAATTGTATGCTAATCTTTATTGATTATAGTGATGATCTTGCTACGGTAGGAAAAGATGGAAAATTATAGTTTTTATTTATAATTTCTTGACTTTATAATTCCAAAGCTTATTGTCGTCGGTGACTGATTCATAGGCTCGATATTTTGTGTGAGATCAAGGTATAATTTGGTATCTGTATAACAGAAGTACCTAATGAAGAGATGATTTATCACGAAAGATAACGGAATTAGAAACATTCTAACGACAATACAGAAAAAAGACAACAGGTAGTTAGGAATGTTTTATGTCTCACGATATCTTAATAAAATAACTTATTTTATAGATAAGTATAATGTAAATTATGTATTCGTGATTTGTAACTCAATTAACATCAGACATGTTTTATTTATCAAATATGTGAAGAATCCCCAATTCCTTTTGAATAAAATCAATGAAACTCAATATTTCGTCCTCGATCCTCATTAATATTTTCTTCACACTGTTCTCAATAACATTTTTGAATGATTTATCTAGGGATTCATTCTTGATCCGTATCCGTATACTTGACTCATTTTCACAGTATTGCAAATCGTGGATATGCATTTGCAGATGCAGACAAATAACAGGTTAAACCCTATTATTTTTTATTTTATTTGTTAGGGACAAAAAACAGTTACATGCCAAGCTTAACTAGTGTCTTAAATTAGCACAGTACTTACATTTATACACGATCTATTCCATATTTATGTTACCACACGTATACCACCATTCTCTCCGTGGGCATTAATGGTGAATTTCACTAATGATTCAAAACGCTATCCAAACCGCTTTCAAGAGCTGTCGGTGTCAATATTCCTCATCAATGACCACTCACTGACCGACCTTGAGCGAGATTTAGATGTGCTAATTGCGTTCAGTTTCCTTGGTGAAATCTGCCTTTATCCGCTACCAGCAAATCTTTTAGATCTGGATCAGACTTCGATGACATTTTCACTGTCGATGTAGATATATATTTCATGAAGATATGGGTCTGACTACGGTTCGAGAAGGTCAATTAGTACCTACATTTTACAAATCATTAGGTACACAAACACATCCCCAAATTATGTTGTTTCTCATTCTCACATCTGTGGATCTATCTTATACGACTCAAAACAACTCGGATAAGACAGGTGTCACTTATAGTACGTAACTATTGATAAATTCTTGACACCTACCATTTAAAATAGATTGTTTCTTGCTGAAAAGCTTTACAACTCAACACTATCAAAATTCCTAAGAAGTTACTGAAGTAGAATTCACACTTCACACGTACCGCCCCTGTGGCCTAATGGATAAGGCATCGGCCTCCTAAGCCGGGGATTGTGGGTTCGAGTCCCACCAGGGGTACACTACATTTTTATGCATTTTTCAATTTAACGAAAACAATGAAAATAAAATGGTTATAAGAATATGCAGTTTTGTTTTACTCACACGGTATATAGGGTTAGGTTAGGTACTAATATTATAAAGATTAAGAATGGACAATAAATAAATGTTTTACTACTTATCCGAACCACCTTTTCACTGAGGGTTACAGGACTTGACCAAAAACATCAAGTTACTATTTTTTATAGACACTAAACAAAAGCCAGTTCAAATACACTTAATAAAATAAAGATAACCTACCTTAAATAACCTTAATAATGAGTCTACAGGGGCTGCACCTAATTTATCCTGTAGACTCATTATTTATTAGCCATAACATCTCCATTTAAAGACGATGCTTCAAAAACGCTTCGTCGGGGATCCACCGTAGACCGTAGAAGTGAAAAAGTAAGCTCTTTGAAGGGTACTAAAGATGTAAACAGATGATGGTCGCAGAAGCAAACATTTTTGAAACAAGATTCGAAATTGAAAGTTTGCGAGATATCTTATTCGTCGTCTTTATCTATCTAGCCCTCTCATATCTATGTTGGGCTGTTGGGATCAGCTTCCAGTCTAACCGGATGCAGTTTTGATTACCAGTGTAGAGTGACTGCCTATCTGACCTCCACAATCCAGTTACTGGGTAACACTATACGTTACCCGTTATTTGGTAAGACTGGTTGTCAGTCTTTCGGGCTTCTGACTACCCGTCAAAAACCGGACAAAAAATATCTACAAATGAGAGCCGGAAGTCAGGGACCAGCGCGAATTTAAAAAATATTCTACTACGCAATAAAACTACGATAGCTATATCGTGCATGATTCGTCCAACAAATTCGCCATTTATCAGCGCGCGCGCAGCCCGGGGTCTTTAATTGCAGTTTGCAGTAGCAGTTGCCCAGTAATTGCAATAGTTCAGACCTATACAGGCAGTTATTAATCGATGTCTATTTCATAATAACGTGAAGTTAATAAATCTGGGTATTTACGCAGCTGTACGTGCGTTGATATGCAAATTATTTTAATAACAGGTTTCTATGCCAAGCTGAAAATTAAATCGGAAATTAATTTGAAGTATCTATCAGCTGTATTTTATGCATTGTTAATGCAAAGCAGTTAATATGTAGAAGATACTTCATACTACTTAATAAAAATCTTAAATTTATGCCCTTACTGTCAGATAACCGCACGGCTTATAAATGCTGGGTCTAGAAGCGAAATTTTGCACCAGAGTTCCTTAAACAAAGAAGAAAGAAAGATTGTTTATTCTGCACAAACAAAACGCACATTGAACAAAAAAATACATAAAATATACACACAGACTTATAAATAAAAAAAATCCTATTACCCGACTGACAAGAAGGGTTATGTACCTATTTGGCGCTGGTCGTTGTATGGTAGTTATGGCCTATATATGTAGGATTCTTTATTCTCTTGTAGCATCCAGACGTCTCGCTCGATGCATTTTAATGATTGACATTCATCATTAGGTTTGTGGTGACTATCCAGCATAAGCTCCTAATAAAAAGCGATTGTCACGTGAATATTGCCAGCGATCGCGTGCACATGTCACTTTTTGTTCAGAAAATCGGCGCGACCACGTTTTCAGGTTCACCGAACAAAAAGTTCAAACGATCGTTTATTCGCTGGACGATCGCTTTAAAGGACGCGGGGTAAAGCACTTACTTTCCATCGAAATCCGAAGGATTTTGAAGGAAATTTCTAATCCAATAGGTAAAAGGTGGCGTTTTACAAAAATCAATATGGCGGATTTTCGAACACAATAAACTCGTGAAAAAGTTTTCACGAGTTTATTGTGTTCGAAAGAAAGAGCAGACGATTCCAAACATATGACTTACTAACTGCGCCCCGCGGTTTCACCCGCGTACGTCTCGATTCCTTGGAAATACCGGGATAAAAAGTATTCTATATGTTAATCCAGATTATAAACTATCTGTTTGCTAAATTTCATCCAAATCCATTCAGCCGTTTTTACGTGAAAGAGTAACAAACATCCATCCATCCATCCATCCATCCATACTTACAAACTTTCGCGTTTATAATATTATTATAGTTAGATTGGATAGTTAGATGACTCTGGGGTCACCAGGCTAATTAGTCATATTTTTACCTAAGCAGACAGGTGAAGACTGCAGCCTAACATATTGATTTTCTATATTCCTTACTGCGTTTACGATATCTGGGAACCACTCGAAACACTGCAACAGTAGGAAAACATCAATATATTTAATTAACAGATTAAAAGCGTAATGGGATTAATCTAATACGTACCTACCTATACACATAATAGGTAGGTACAGTCGAACAAAGAGATAGGTGTACAGGTGGCTAATTTGGATCCACTTTTGAATAATGTTGTGAGTACCTGTATAGAACTATTTTCTGTTTATACAAAATATTGTAAAAATAAATTAAAGAGATTAATGGTGGAGTTTATTGCCTTGGAGCTGTTTGGTTGTCTATACATTACACCAATACATTGGTTTACAGCTACACGTTAAAATTTCGTTAAATTGCTTAAGGCGCTTAGTCCCGTTTAGTACCGTAACACGGTCACTTTAAAAAGCCTACTCCTCATTAACGGCTTGGTTAAAAGTTCTGAAAAAAATATATGTTTGCCATTGACTCATGCACAACATTTTGTATTGAGCAATTTTTTCGTATGACTAATACTTTTGCCTTAAAAAATATTTAACAAAATGCAATTTTTGGCTAATATTTCCCTACTACTTCTAAACGGCTTTGATGTTTGGAAATATTTTTATACTGAAAAATTGATGGTTAGAAGTACTACAGATTGTATTGAGCAGAACTGTAAATTCAACAATTTTTTTTTAACACTTTTAGTGCCAAGCACCCGACTCTCGAGTGCAACGATAGTTCGTTCGCGCGCCCACAACTCGCATCCGGGTCGTACATATATATAGATATACGTGACGCGCTAATGAACTCGACTGACTAATTGTTATAGATATATGAGACACATTTTATGGCATGCTAATTTGTATGCAGTCTATGTACTTGGCAGTAAAAGTGTATTACCCCTCTTAGAGATACAGGTTCAGAGGTGCTCTGCGCGGGCGCGCGCGGCAGTCGCGCGTTAGCATTGAGACGGGACGGCTGTGTCGCTCGCTGCTCCGCGCCGGCTATTGACCGACTACGTACGTTTGTGTATGTTAGTGCAAATAATCACAAACAAATTACAATAGTGTGCGTATCTAGACTAGCTCGCTGCACAGAGTCTTGTTCGCGTGGATGCTTTATTAGTGCTGCGGTTTCTACGTACATACTGTTTTTGTTTATACACCGTGGCATTTAAATCGTCTTACAAAGGTGGTCCACTCAATGTATCCGACATAAAATACCTCTAGACACGATTTTTTTTTTACCATTAATTAATATAATAGGTACAAAGAAAAATAAATATTGCATTAGAATTCTGAAACATCCTGTTATTAATGTTTACGTATCAAACGGTAGAACATACCTACGCAGCGCACGGGTCGAGTAGATCATTCCAAAACCGAAAGCCAATCAAGCATAGTCCACGTGGACTGTCATCCAATGAGGAGCTCTAATGCTATCCTTTGAGTAGAGCCGCGCGTGTCACGCCCCGCCCCTTTCACTCGAAAAATAAGGGAAGGTCAATCTCGCAGCGTCTCAGTTGCGGCCGAATACCGGAAGTGGAAGTGCGCGCGCGCTACCGGATATCAAATGTTGTTCGCGTTCGTTACAGTGCATGTTGTCCTAAGTGAACCTATTCACTTCTTGCACTGTAACGATCGCCGATCCTACCTTCTTCACAATGATTATGAGGAACTATCGATACTCGAAAATCGAGTACCTACAAATGGTGCGCCTGTACGCAGTGAGTGGTGACAATTTACGGGGAGCAAGGAGATTGTACGCTGCGCCAAATAATCTGAAAATGTTACGCAACCGAGGTGTGATCAACCCGCAAGTGCCAGGACTGCAATTTCAGTAACTACATATCTTTTGTTTGTTATTTGCTAGGTTAGTAGACATGAGTCAAATTTCTATCTTCAATAGGGTCGAACGAAGACAAATTGATCAGTTATTGAAATCGGCCGTATGATTGTAACTTTCTTTTTTATTAATCTGCACTTACTATGTACACACGGCTACACATCAAGCTAAACATTTCCAGTTTATGCTGATCTCGCATTGTATAGGATTTCCATACAATGCGAGGTCAGCTTATGCTGGGAATGTATAGCTTGATGTGTAGCCGTGTGTACCTACGTATCTAACACAACTTAGTTTTGGTTTTATTAAGAATTAATTATGTTTCTGACGGTCCTAAGCCCGTACCAAGTATGAAGGAAGAATTGGAATTAAATAGCTTTTATGTTCAAACTGCTACGTAATGAGAACATTAAGGCTCTTACATACTGGCGCGATTCGTCGCGCGACGCGAAT